>CM046067.1:21706022-22156365 GCA_025215515.1 Schistosoma japonicum
ACATTACGAATCTAATGTCACTAAGCAATCTGAATTAGGCAACATTTGTACACTTGAAGTTACTAGACTGCTGTTTTGTCCTAGTATGTAATTATTCGGTAATGGAGACACAAAATACCTCTCAATTTCAACCTCAAGACTTTCAAGATTGAAGAAAAACGCTTATCAAATGGATTAGAGAGTATTTTAACCAATTCCATTGACAGGCATCTACCTTACAACCAATATCAGTAAACTCCGCTTTTCAAATCTCAAAAGCACTCAGGGATTACATTTAGAAGTTAATCACTAGTCGGCTAATATTGATTTTAGTTAAGTATTGTTGATATGATATTAACTTTAAAATCCATAATCTTTACACTACTGAACTCTTTAACACATTCATATGTATAAGCATTATAGGTAATACGGTAAAATATCCATTTTATTTGAAGCATAATTGATAGTTGAAACACTGGAACTATTTCTTATATCACCTGCTTATCATGTGAATACAGATTTACCTTAAAAGTGTACAAGGCAAATGCATAACTTCACATTTCCTATTTGGTAGCCAACCAATTTTATAATTAGAATATGTTTAGATCTTCCTTTTGATTTATCATGGACTGAAACTGATCAGTCCCGTTTGTCATATATGCATCCTGAGCGGATCCCCTCGATTTAGCAAAAGTTCACAAGTACTATTTGATTTGGATGCAGACATATCCAGCTAACATGTTCCAAACAGGAGGAAACGAGTGTCTTTGATTTTGTCTGCAGTCACGAATGAAGTCAAACAACCGATTTTATGTTTTACTGTCTTCAAATAGTGATATTTGTCTTTTAAAACATGAAATACAATAACTGTATTACTGAATGTTTGTTAATATGAGGTTAATTTGAATTTAAGAATTAATTATGACACTGTTTTGATACCACAGTGGATTGTGCAATTTATGAATCTTAATGTACTCTGTAACAAAAACCTACTATTCATCCATTAACCACATACACTTGTTGATGTTTCATAGTTGAAACGACATATAGTAGTCCGTACACTTTCATAAGAATATTGTTCATTATCATGAAGTCCTAAATCAGTTTCTTCTGAATCTGTGCAATGTTTAAGTTACGAATTTACAGGTTCGAACCGCACTTTACATACTTCAGTTTGAGTAACTGAGTAGTATGATTTCATCTTCGGTTAAGATTGTAGCGTAATGATATATGCATGATTCTACACATAATAAATGACTTGAACTCTGAAAAAAGTTAAACTAAACACGTATGTAGGCAAGTTGTGATATTCGTGAAGTTTCAAATATACTTCTACAATACTTCAGATTTACTCTTCCCATCCGCCTCCAGACATTAAGAAATCTACTCGTCTGCTTATTTGAAGTTTGTGAAGAAGCCTCAGTAGTATATTAAAATGTAACGATCGTAAGATATTGGTTTTTTCGAAGGCACATTCTGCGGTGGATGATTGTCATAATTAGTAGCAGTCATTTGTTACTAAATATGACCTAGGAAGCCATAGAGATTAGAATCATGTTACTTAATATCAAGAACACTACATAAGTGTATCTACAAATTTTCGCAGAAATTTCAAAACTTTTGAGTGATGAGAAGACTGAACTCTCCATTATTATAGGTAACTTGTGTTATAATTGAATAATTTTTTTCAGTATAATTCACCCAAAGACCTACAGATCACGCTGCAACAGCTTAATCATTAGACTATTAAGCCAGCTCCCAAAGAGTGATATTTCCAAACTGATCAATTCACGATGTATTTGAGCGATTCCATTGATTACCAGTGGTGGGTAACTGCTTCAAATCTGATATGCTTGAACACTATTGGTTACGTATTCTTACTAGAACTACAGGAGCTACTTCTGGAAGTTGATTACAAGTTAGCTAATACTGACTAAGCTGTACATTGTGTAGTAGTTCTGCATATTAAAGAAGAATGTTTTATTATGAAATAAGTTAAATTGACTTTTTAGTTTTCTGTAAATACTTATTTTTTTCTTGTAATTTTTGTTGAATATAACTTGTCAAGGAGTGTCGTATGCATCGTATCAGGTTTCCAAGAGTCATCTAGTTAAACTAACTGTTTACCAGATGATATTGGTTCAAATTTGTTGTTGTTAAGATTCTAACATCGAACTTGAGTGCTATACATTAACCAGATTTAGTGAACTATTGAAAATCAAGACGTACTAAGCAGCCGTTTTATCCTTGTATGCAGCTCTTCGGAAGTGATAGAATACATTCCTCCCGTGGATGCAAAACTGAAGAGTTTGATATACATAGTAAGCAAATTTGGGTCATCGTGTAATTAAAATGATTAGAAACATACTCTATCCGCTTTTTGATCAAAATGAAAGAAGTGTATGATCATATTTTGTTTCTATGGAATACTACAGTTTCAATAATTGAAGTAGCTATTGCTTGAACAATTTGAAGAACCTTGAATATGAAAAAATCTCATCAGACAGTTATTAAAAACGTAAACTATTAAAACTGAGTAATTTATGCATGAAATATGATTCATTTCAATCAAATATCTGAGTACTAAACTGCATGCAGTTATGAATGTGCTAAAGGATATTCACAAGTACATAAATATCATGTCGCTAGATTATCGGCTGATACAACTTGTTGCATATGAGCAACTGGATCATTAAACGCAAAAAATTGTTGATCAGTCAGTCAGTTACAACGTAGAACTTGGTACATGCGTACATCAGTTCATGTTGCCATGCCTCAATAAGCTGATAGACATTAAATTGTCGGACCAAATTCCATAGTAGGGGAAGGTAGTAACAGAGTAATTACTAATAGGAAAGGCATTGAGATCATAGATGAGGTTTGAAATAAAAAGTGATTCAGTAAAGAGAAAATTATGATTATCTCAAAAACTAGAATTTGGAGTATGACAAGGGGCGGATCCACCTGCGCCATTCTTAACGATTTTGAGCCATATAACCTAAAGTCTCTAATCATTTGTTACGATCATCATGTGGGCCCCAACCAGGTAGTCTGCATCTATTAACATGGCTCAGCCCAATTGTCAATGACTTCGTGGATTGGTGCCATGTTTTCGTTTGGCCACCCCTAGCTTTCTTCCAGCCTTCTCCTACAGCAGACAACATTGCTCGTTTCGGTAGACGGTGGTCAGGCATACGTAACACATGTCCTAACCACCTTGGACGGTGAAGATTCACTACTTCATCAATAGCCCTACCGTATTTACCTAAGTACTCTATTCCTAACCCACGCATAGCTTACTCAGGTGGTCGCAGCAAACACGAGCAGTGTTTCGGAGACATCTATGATCAAAAACTAGGAGCCTATGAATATCCTCTATCTATAAAGGCCATGTTTCGTATCCATAAAGTAAAACGAATTTGACTGCTTGCGCAGTAAACGCGTCTTTTCGTCAGTAAACAAACGTCTCGCCTACGCCGCAAGTGACGCAAGTTGGCAAAAGCCAATTGGGCCTTATGTATACGAGCCGAGATTTCATCAGACACCAGATTGTCAGGACTGATGAGGCTCCCGAGATAAGTAAAACGGTGATCAGTCTACATAGTTAGTCTATTAGCAATTCTAACACCAACTAGTGCTTGTGAAAGCATTCTTTGCAGCTCTCACATATCAAACATTCACAGACTTGTCGAAATAACAAACATTCAACTGTTAGAAACATTTGAGAATTTCAGATTTTTCT
Organism: Schistosoma japonicum; assembly: GCA_025215515.1. Taxonomy (NCBI): domain Eukaryota; kingdom Metazoa; phylum Platyhelminthes; class Trematoda; order Strigeidida; family Schistosomatidae; genus Schistosoma; species Schistosoma japonicum. The sequence continues at coordinate 21,709,744 of CM046067.1, forward strand.
TTAGTTAGTGTATCCTTTACTATTGAATATTATTTTTTTTGAAATTTCGTTTTTTCAAGTTTATTTACTAAAACAAAACAACAATCATACTGTGATACTACAGGTTATGATATGAAAACATCATCGAGTGCTTATAAAAGCATCACTTGTCATAGAATTTAAGTAAATAAATAAGTAGTCTATTTCAATAGGAATAAATAAATCAGACAAACATAACGTCTATGTTTACTTGTATATCATAATTATGTGTAGTGATTTGTTTTCTTTCAGATAATTTCTTCACTGAATAAAGAAAAAGACTTACAGTTCACTTTCATGGCAACAATCTTCATCTGTTGATCTTAAAATGACATAGTAACATACTCAAATAGAGAATAATGACAAAGGTGGGGTAGGACATTTAAATCTATGCACTAGTTAGTTAGTCATTTAGATGATGTTAAGAAACAAGAAAAAGTAGAAAATAAAACTTACCCTTTCCCCTCCCCCCCCTACTCCTCTCATAACTAGTCTAATGACGTACGTTTAAGTAACATAAACAGGAAAAATTGTTTTCAAAAATCATTAGTTTATCACATTGATTTATTTATTTATTGAAAAATATTATTTTTTTCTTGTTTTCACTTATTTTTTTTTTGTAATTTTAATTTAAATTATTGTTTCTATGTAGAGAAATATTCATGAGGAAAAAAAACTTAAGTGAGAAGAAAGAAGAAGGGAAAAGATGAGAAACAAAGTAATTTTGATAATGAAGTTAATCAAAGTGTTACATTCAAGCAATACATTTCGATTAACAATCTAATCATACATTAACTTGTCATGATACTTTTGGATAACAACATAAAGGTCAAAGTTGATAAAACAGATAAGAAGATAGGAAAGCAAAAATATTAAGAAAAAAAATTACAGCGATTAACATTCTCATCATCCGCAACCGGTTACCCAATGTGAAACATAACGTCTTGACCACAATTCTTTAACCAACTGCATGCTTGATTTTCCTTTCAAGATTTTTCTTAAGTTCTTTTCATTCTTTACATGTCTGCTCACAATTCCCAACTTAATATGTTTCTTAGTCTTCTTCTTTTCCTCTCGTTTACAGGATTCCAACTCAGGAATGATATTGTGACATCGTTTAAGGATTTCTTCAACATATACCTTCCAACGGTCTTCTTAATTCCTTTTTCACTGGAAAGTTTGTAAGCTGTTGCTGATATCGTCTGGTCAGAGGATCTGAAATATCTTATATAAACAACTGTTTATAAATATCTGTACCTTTATAATGATACTTTTTATAGTTCTCCAAGTTGCTGTTTCATACAATAAAACTGTTTGGAGGTTTGTATTGAAAATTTTGACTTTAGTGTCGGTTGACACCTTTTTTGAGTTTCAGATGTTTTTTAACTATAGAAATGATGCCATTGTTTTTTATGACAATCTATACCTTCCCATCTGCATCAGATCCTCATCGTTGATCGACGATACAAGCGAGAGTCTGAAATTTCCATGTCTCTCAGACTTTCTCAGCCAAGTATGACTTAGATGGTGCTCGCTGTGTTTTATCTAATGATCTTGCTTTTGTCCTTGTGTTTGTTAAAGCCTACTGCTAAATGTAGTGGTTAATGGTACACTATTGGCTTCATCTTTATTTGTTACTTTGTATGGGTTAGTTAGGTTATCTTTGATTTCTAGATCACACTCTGCTGTGAAAACAAATTTAATTAGGTTAGATGTTTAGTTCAAGTGGATTGCTTCTTCTGATGTATGTATCTCCATACACATTTTTTGATAGACACAGTAAAATGTGACGCAATCATGAGAATGCTATTCGGAATTGACTAATATTCATAGCCCTAGACTTTTTAACTAAATTGACATTACTAGAATAATGTGTTCTGTTAATAATTGACTTAAGCTTACCTTTTAACATAAGGACTGTTTGGAATCACCTCTGAACTACAAAGTGACATAAACGAGATTCCTAGACGCTAGACACATAATAGGTTTCAACATTCTAATACTGTTGCCATTTTCAGTGATTTGTACACTTATCTGGGCATTCTGTCAACATCAGTATTTGCATTAACAGATTTTTGTTTGATTGAATGGTGTTATTTGTGTAAATACGCTTAATCCTAATGAATAACCCCCTTAACCAAATCTCTTTAATGCTGTACCAGACAGTAACTATGAGACCTTAGATACTGACTAGTTTAAGTAACTTTTCTTTTGACAGAACATTTCATTGAACCATTCTCCTTCTCACTGATTAATGCATCTAAGATATAAAGTTGGTTGTTCTTCTATTGACAAATTAAGATAATGTCGAAGAGTGTTCAGTTTACTTACTTGAACTATGTACACCATCAAATGTATCATATATGACTAAGATATCATCAATATACCTTCTCTATAAACACACTATTCAATCTATTGAATCTCCAGCTAAATGTTTCACAATTACCACGTATTCATCAGCTAATAATAGTCTAACAGAGAGAGTTACAAGATTATAAGTTTTAATGAATGTTGTCCGATTGATATTCATTAAAAGAATGAATTGTGTAGTGTGAAGATTGGGGAAGAAAGTATAAGTTAGACTCTTCTGTTGATCTACATTCACATTTCAGTAGTCACAGTCTTTATTTTAATTTTGCACGCCTCGATGTCTAATCAATGGGTCTATTAGTAATTCTTATTTCTGAATGCATGTTACTAAGTGATGTATAATTGAATTTTTTATAATAATAGTCAATAGTAGTAGGGTGGTTCTTCGAACTGGTTATCTTCAACGTCTGTTATCATCTTTAATTGTTCATAACGTCGTTTAATCGAATTGATAGTTTCGATTGATTACTGATTAACCTAAGTACTGGTAGAAACTTCTTTATTAAGGAATATCTTCAGGCCTATGCTCCTCTGAGAGGGGTAACAGGAGTAGTAAGTAAGTAAGCACATTAATTACATCACCTTTAATTAAATAGTATTGCCAGAATCTTGCTTTTCAATTCACCTAGTACATTTAAATAAATTAATTTCAGACAGAGGAGATATATAGAATATTAGCCGAATCACTTGAAAACTTTGTGTCATTTAGGTTTCCTGGCTTATATACACTCGTAAACAGAGCTTACGTGTAATCCTAGTTCAGCTGATGTCACCTAGGAGATTCAGACAAAGGTTGATCATTTTCTACAAACTAAAGAATAGACGAAGCTCAATAGTTCGTCATTTCATCAGTTATCACTACTGGTTTACGAATATGGCATCACTTTGTTAAATATCGAATAAGTGTATTGTTAAGAGTGTTACCTATTTGAGTCTAACGATTTTCATGAAGCGCTATTGCCAAACAGGAACTTGTACTCTCCCCTTTGTCATTTCAACCCAACTGCTTTGTAAGGTATACTACAGAATTTTCCTTATTCCTACTCGTTAGAAGTTGATCCATAATTAGATACCATTGAAAATTAGTCAACAATACCAAGCTGTATGAAGATATTTGCTTTGAATTCTGTCGAAATTTTCAGCTCATCGAAATATTTGATTATCTATTAACGCCCAGTTTGCAAATCTCTGTGATGATTTTAGTCCTCTGGTCCCAACCTCTGCAGAAAAATTAAAATAATAAAATTTTTTCATTGCTCGTCATCTTCATAGCTCTCAACCAAGGCAACGGAATATTCTGACTTGACTACTGAACGTCTTCATGAGCTGAAATATTCTTCGACGCCTACCTGATGTTTTCGTACTTAAACCTGATAACGGTTCAAGGGTCGTGGTAGTGAACAAAAGAGATTGTAATGGAAAAAATGGTTATATCTTCTTGGTGATGGAACCAAGTTCATGACACATTTTCTATCAAGTGATATTTGAAAACTGTACCCAAGATACTTGTGTATGTCCATATATGGGACACTTCAAGTAGTAGGGGGCAATGAGAAGAAATGTGTCTAAGTGACTTCAAAGGCAAAGGAGGTCAAGAGATTCACTAGAGACAAAGAACTGAATACCTTGTTCATCGATTGCGACATATATAATTGATACAGGCCATAACTTTGACCTTGCAATGGCTTTATGTAGGAGTGTAATTCGGTGTTGTAGAGTCTGTTAAATACTAGTATCATGAATTGGTCTAAACTAGACAACCATTGACAGTTGAGAACACCGGATAACTGTTTCGTGTTAGTGGGGACTATTCAGCAGTGTACATGAAAGACTTCATAAGGAATAGAACATAAAACCCTTTTGGCTCCGCGGCGAACGTTTCACCACTAGGCCAACGAGTTGGCTTCCAGCGGTTAATATTTTAATTCGGTCAATTCATGATACGTTACCGATCTAAACTCTCTCATACCCGACACGGTTAAACTCTACTGGCCACGTCTTCTCACTAGAACTACGGGAATTGCTTGTATATGATTCATCACAAATTTGTTCTTGTAGTTATAGAAGCCTTAGCCTTAGGTTCCCCTCTCTTTTGAGTGTACAGAAGCCATTTTGTTGTAATATTGAATCTATCTCAGCAACTATTTTTGTGATATGACAAAGTTTCTTAGACATTTTTTCCTTACCACCTTTTATGCATCAGCTACCATAATGTTGTTATTCAACCTTGACCTTTGTTAATTATCCCTGTGTATATATATATATGCCTTGATAAGGAAGTATATATGGGTGTATGTACGTGACCTAATTGTTCAAATGTGTAAGGTGCAGATATACTTCATATTTCTCTTATCAACTCTGTCTCCTCATCACATTATCAAACCAATTACGCAATAGTAACATTAGTAACCAGGTATTTATTAAAAATGGGAATAATATAAAATGTTCATTTGTTTTTAATCTTTAATTTCTGTCAATTTGTCTTTCGACGACATTTAATGAAAACAGTAAATGAGTGAAGAAATTTCTTTTCCACGAGTCTTCATCAAAGTTCTACATAGAACTTAGAATAAAAAATGAAATCAGTACCAATCAAGTGGTGAAATGTCAAATTATAATAGGCATAACAAGTAACAATCTGATCATGACGATAATGACAAATGATAAACAAAAGTTCAATTGAGCTAAATGACTACTTATCAAAAGTCATTAATCATAAGTGAATGAATAATGATAGATCTAAGTTACATTGAATGATTACATAATACAAAACAAGCGAATAAAGAAAATGTTTCGATAAACAATCGAATATTAACTCTATAGATCTGTAAGAGTAGAGTACAGTAAATGGACTACATACACAAAAGAAGTAGAATGATTTTAATTACACCTAAATGTTCACAACATCATAATAATGATAACACTACTTGTCAACAGAGAAGGTGGGTTTTTATTGTAAACTGGTTACGGAATAAGGAAGAAAATGTTTTAACGACAGTTAGGTATGAAAAAAGTTCCAACTATTTAGACTATTGAGGCAAATAATGAGGAAAGATTTTAATTGTTTAAAGATTCAGTTTAGAAAGATTGTTAAGAGTTCAGACTTATCGGGATGGAGACAGTTATCACCAATAACAAGCGATGATCGTCACGATATATATCACAACGTGATGGAAGTTGGGACTCTATCAATAGGATGACGATCCAGTAGTGTAAAGGGTTATGCGTTAGTGGTCAACCCTGCAGACTCTGGTGGAGAATCTGGGGTTCGTACTGCAGATGAGTTCTACACTAAAATGAAACAGATGTCCATTATTCTCAGGTTTTCAATGGTACCCTGACAGCATCAATCTGTGACATATTCAAGTCAATTAAATAACCAGTCTGCACAAAAAAATAACCATCCGAATTAAACTATTATTGACTTACAATTAAGGGGGTTGTTAAGGAGTTAGTTAATTTGTCAATGCTGATATCACGAATTGATCTGAATCAGACAACCATTGATCACCTGGAAGCACTGGACAGCTGTTTCGTCCTAGTATCGAACTCTTCTGCAGTGCGCATCCACGACCCCATCGGGGATCAAACCCAGAACTCTCTGGCTCCACGAAAAACGCTTTACCATTGAACCACTGGGTCGACTCGTAATGGTTGATATTTCTAATTCAATCAGTTCGTGATACGTTTGCGCGACCTCATCCATTGCCATCGGTGAGTTACTGTCTCACACCCGACACGATTGAACTCCATCGGTCACGTCTTCACACTAGAACTCCATGAATTACCTTAAGGAGCTAGTCACTAGTGAGCTGATAATTAGTTGCAATTAAGGAGGTTGTAATCAGTGAATTGTAAATCAACATTTGTCATGCAGTTAAGTACTTATTTTCTTCTTACTGAAATTGAAAATATGGTTTCTCTATGTATATTTTGATAAATGATTTTGTATCCGGTTGCTATGATCATTTATTATTATAAACTTCATATTGACAATTCATTAGTAAAATAAGGCAACTTTATTGCTAAATGCAAATGATCATTGATTATCTAATGAATAAGAGTAAACAAACTTTTTTTTTCTTTCAATAAAATGAAAAATAATTCAAATTAAATGAATCTAATTTAACGTTTTATTGGTTTTTATTTATCACCGATGGATGTTGATTGAATACGACTGGTAATCCAAGAGCAATAGACAGCTGTTTCCATCGTAGTAGGGGACTTAACAAAACGACTAAATACTAAACTCCATGAAATCATCACTAGATAATGAATGTGTTATTCCATGTCTAATGACATCTTGACAAAAATACTTCAAGTTTAGACTTATCCGGAATAGAACATTTATCACCAACGACGATTGTTGATCTCGGTGCTATATCCCGAATTGATAGAGGTAGAGATTCAACCACTGAAAAATTGAAAAATAGTAGTGTGGAGGGTTAGGTGTACATCAACCGGTAGCTCTCTTGACAGAATTAAGAGTGTACACTGCTAGGGAGTCCCATACTTGGACGATATAACCGTCAAATGACTTCTAATTTTTAGTGGAACCCAACCAACATCAGTCTGTGAAGAATTCAATTAACGAAAATTTGTTTATCTACTATTCTTTGAAGATATACTTAACATTATGTCGCAAAACGTCAGAAATTTCAATTTATGACCAGGAGAACATCACAAATATATTACTTAATTCTTCAAAATCATATTAGAGTTCAGTCTAAAAGAAACAATTAGTAGAACATACCGTAGCCATAAGTCTTGTACGCACCTGCATGACTGCTAAACTGACGATGGATAGCAAGTTGATTTAGTGCATACATTTATTTCAAATCCCCTAATTTAGGCTTGTTTAATCCAAGAATAACTCTTAGTGTCATTAAGCAAAGTGCCAAGTAGTTTATTGATGTCGATTCTTTGTAATATGTGACAGTTTCATCACATTCACCACGTAAATCTTTGCTTGACAAGGTGAAGAACTTTAGGCCAAATGGTTCAACAGATTTGTACAAAAGACCCACTCTGTAAATGACAGAGTCTATATTCATATATCATGTAAAGACCAGAGTTATGAAATGAAAACAAACTTCATGTGTTTAGAGTAAAGTTACTGAGTTGAAGTTTTACTGTGAACCTCAACAATTAGATCTAGGTCAATTGAATTAAATTCTTCTCCTGGATTCTATTACTAAAACGTCCTCAGGTTATTAATTAGTAATAGACCGTAATCAATGATACTCGTTACACCAACAATAGAAAAGAATACAGATATTAAGAAGAAACGATTTTATTTGTGCTCAATAACCTTTCCCCTTCCACCGCCGCCATTATTAAGTATTAAAACTATGGTACTTGAGATTGTGTAATCATTTTCAGATTACTAATGATTAAAATATAATTCTTATGTACAGTATTCAGTGACAATCATAAGATTTATAATGAATAATAGGTACTTATTTATTTTCTTCACTTTCTTATGTATAACAGTGAGATTGTCACCGTAAGTCATACTATGCTCAAATATTAGGTAGTATATAGTGGAAATTCGTGTGAAACGCCAACAACGAATAACTGACGAGAGTAGAAGTACAAAACTGACTTGAAGTTGTTTACTGGTTTCAACCGTTTTAAAATACAAGTCCATTATGAGAATTAGGAGAGCATCTCTGTTTTCACTTAACATTTTCATCAAATCCTAATAACTTCATTGTGGATTGATTAGGATACGAAAGATGTGAATGTGTGAATGGTATAAAACCTCTGCTAAGAGTCTCAAGTGGCCTGACTTTTTTCATAGGTGATGTCACTGTTTGATATTTACTAATGAGTAGTACCAGATTTAAGGAAACAATTGTCTATCGCTATCCAGTTGGTTAGAGTGAGGCTATCATTCAACGACGGCAGTGGATAAAGTCACGTATATATATAATAAAATGATTAAGTCAGAAATATTAACCGTTGGATGTTACCTCAGTAGAACATCGGTTAAGCACTCGTCATGAAGTTTGAAAGTACTGCACCTGATTCTCCGGTATGACCGTAAATGAGTACTTCTGAAAAGTCCTATACCAAAATGAAATAATCGTCAATTTTGTTTTAGTTCTTCATGGTTTTTTTTTTAACTCAAATCAATTCTTAATATCAAATGTAACTCATATTTGCAAAAATTTCAATGACCGAATTCTATTTTCAAGATTGCCCAAGTTAGTTCTTCACGAAGTACTGATGAATAATGGTTGAATAAAGTAAGATATGACTGTTGGCAAGGAGACAAGGAAACAAATGATGTAGAACTGGTAATACTTATCTGAAGAACAAAGTAAATTAAATGTTTGAAACAATTTCATTTTAGTAAGCTCTAGAAACATAGCTTGATTAACATGTACATAGGTCCTTTATGTTATTCAGGTGACTTATAATTATTCAGAGAAAGTAGAAGATATTTTTAACTGATATATCTTACCGCCAACATTGTACACAGAAATGCTAACAGTAACTCTCTTACTCACAATCATATCTATTCGAACAAAACAGATGACCACAATCAGTGACCAACAATACAACAACTGGATTACTTGCTGAAGTCTAAATCAAGCAAACAAGAACACAACACTCAGAAGATTCGATTCTATTTCGTTTCAATGCTGTATATATAATTAAAATAACCACTTAGTAACAATTTGTAGAATTATCCCACTAAAATTCCCAATAACCAAATAGAAACAGCAAAAGTCAGTGTGGAAAGAATGAACAGTGGAACTGGTTGCCGCAAACGTAACAAATAATATTTTTTTTTAATGATGAAAAAGAAGAATGTTTACAAGAAAAATATAACTAGTCCCTCCTTTTCGTAACGGTAGTAGCTTCATGGGAGAATTCATTAAATGAACATTTGCTTATTTGATTCTAAAGGTTTCTTCATGTTTATGTTAGACGTTTATGGTGATGATATCTTCTTAACTGATTATCTAGACTTTCGCGGATGATCTAGCACTTCTATCCCATACACAACAGTAAATGCAAGTGAAGACAACCAACGTAAGCAGCAACCTCAGCATCAAGAGGCCTAAACATACATAAGGGAAAGAGCAAGATCCTCAAATTCAACACCGAGAACACCGACCCAAATGAACTTGATAGTGAAACTCTGGAAGAAGTGGATACCTTCACATACCTGGGAAGCATCATCGATGAACAAGGAGGATCCGAATGCAGATGTAAGGGCAAGGATCGGCAAAGCAATCGCAGCATTTCTAACAGCTGAAAAATATATGGGAGTCCAAACAACTGTCTACCAACCTCAAAGTTAGACTCTTCAATTCGAACGTCAAGTCAGTTCTTCTGTATGGAGCTGAAACAGTGGAGAACTACTGCTAACCTCCTCAGGAGAATACAGGTATTTATCAACAACTGTCTACGCAGAATATTGAATGACCGTTGGCCGGAAACCATCAGCAACAGCCTACTTTTGAAGAGAACAAACCAACTTCCAGCTGAAGAGGAAATCAGGAAACGACGTTGGAAATGGATAGGACGTGCATTGCGCAAATCATCAGACTGTATCACAAGACCAGCACTCACTTGGAATCCTGTTGGACAACGGAAAAGTGGAAGGGCAAAGAACACAATGCGTCGAGAACTGAAAGCAGACATAAAAAGGATGAACAGTAACTGGAGACAGCTGGGAAGGATTGATGAGGACAGAGTTGAATGGAGAATACTGATGAGCGGTCTATGTTCCTCTGAGAGGGGTAACAAGCGTAAGTAAGTAAGTAAGTCCTCTTAACTGAGGATAATCACTTTGATATTTAGTTATTGAAATTAAATTTTCTTTAAAATTTTCTCAGTTTTGTTAGAAATTATCAAATTGTAAAATAACTTGTCACTTTAACAGATACACATCTTGTTGTCAGGCAAATGTACATTTAAAGAAATCTACAGATAGTACATCAAATGAATGTTTGTCTCGCTGTGTGTGTGTGTGGATCAATTCAGATTCTATCTATACATGGCGACAAAAATCATTATTATAATTAAGTAGAATAAATAAGTAGAACTAAGCTTAAATAGATTTTAATAAGTGAATTCACCGTGAAAGTTGAACATTAAAAAGCATGTTTACCTCATTTATAATCGATCATTATTACATGAGTTGGTACATGATAGAATGATGTGTGGTATATAAAATAATCTTACTTAAAAGAATAGCGAGTACACTACACTACGGTCAACACTTTACTACCATTTAAGTGTGAAACGTGTATTGTAACAATACAAGAATACTACTAGTATACTACAAGGTTTTGATCACATGTACATTCATAACATAATAGAATGATCACTCTATAAGTAAGGCCTAGTGTATTAATAAATGATGGCATATGTCATGAATCTTCGATTTGTATGATGTATTCATCAGCATTATCTTATTCAAAGTTCTAAAATACATGTAAATTAACCATGATTGACCAAAATAAAGCTTAACACCAGTTCATAATGACACTAATGGTTAATATTGGTTGTTGCAGATCTCTTGGTTAATATCTACATCATAAACCTGATAAGCGTTTACAGACGAGTTACATTGTTCAACATAAATCACACTCGTCAGGACATCAATCATCATGTATAACTTTTTTGTTGACATCATCACTTAACACTTTAGTGAAGTTATCGTCAGTCATATGGTTAAATATGCACACTTTATGTTAGAAGAACAAGGAATACTTGAACACTGTAATAAATAAAAACATACTGTAAGCAGTGTTAATTGTTACCGCCATGACACAACAGAAGAACTACAAAGAATTCTAAAACAATATGGAATCAAAATATTCTACAAGACTATCAACACTATACGAGGTGCATTTGTTAAAATAAAGGACAAAATTCCCTTCACCTCTACAGAGAATTGTGTATACAGACTAGATTGTGTTGATTACGATGTATTCTATATTGAAGAGTCTTCTTGAGAAATCAAAACTCGTGCCAAAGAACATGAAAGCTACACTAAACGACCTCCTAATAATCCTGTTGAACTTGAAAAATTACAAATCAAATCAGCAATAGCAGTACATGGTATCTATCATAACCATAAAATCGATATTAAAAATATCCAAATTATTCAAAAAGGTTTTTCTAATTATAAAGAAAGACGAATAGCTGAAGCATTTCACATTCTGTTAAATTCAACTGCACTTAACAAAAGGGAAGGCCTTTCTATCCACCCGACATGGACTTTCTATTCAACCATTCGATCACAATTAAATTACATTCACAATTCATTCACATGAACATACATACAATTTTATTTTCACATAATCTCAATTCACATCACACTAACATGCACTAGCATGCACACATGTCTCACATCAAACCACCTTGACCCAAATGACTTGACATGACATGGTTACAAACTCGCAATTTTGATTGTATGAACTTATTTAGATTCTGATTTGTTCCATTGTATTATTTATCCTTGAGCTAATTCAATTCGGTTATTCATTTCTCTGAAGAAGCAACTTACACCAAGCCGCGAAACGTCTGAAATTTTAATGTCTACTCATTGGAATTTTACAAATATGAGTATCACTTATTTTATAAACAACCTATTCAATGCTCAATTAATCTAAAATTATCAAACTTAACCTTAGTAATGATGTATAGTGTTAATTAGGGTAAACACAAAGTAAATTCATACTTTGTTGTAATCTCTTAGTAACAAACTAATCAGCAATAATAAATTTCATATCAAACTAGTGCTAAAATAAAATTGTTTTGAAGAAAACCCATCAAATGATGTGATTATCTACTTTTATTTGTAAGTTAAATTTTATTAAATTTCCAACCATTTCCCACCCCCCTCCCCACTCTCTACCCTTGAATTCAGGACACATAGTAACTAAACATTATCCAGGTTTTTCAAAATAAATAGCAAAAGATTGGAAATGGAAAGAATTTCCACTTCAAAAAATATACGGAACGTTCTAGAAATAGATGTCACGTAAATGTCAATGTTTGATTATGTTTTCTTCTGAAAAGGTAGTATATATGGAATATTTTTAGAATTCCACTGATTAGAATAAACTTTCTTCGATTTGATATACATGCCATTTATTACGTAACAATTGGATTACATTCAACTTTGTTGTATTATTCTAAATAAAGATGCTTTTTTAAAACAGTAACTAAAATACTTTGAACGGATTAGTTCTAGATATTTTGCTAACTGAAATGTGAGTTTGTGCTAGTCAGAGTTCATCATTGATAATGCCGATTCGATGAAAACATCAGGTTGGTGTACTTTTGATAGGTCATATAGATAAGGTAGACGAGATCTACTATGTTTAATTCCATTATAAATGATGATGTTTATTAATTTGCTTCCCTATCCATTACAACTACGCTTGAGTCTTTGAAATGGTTGGAGAATCAAAGTGTTTTTGTTATGTATCAATTACTTCAAAGCTACTTGGTAATCTTTGAAGTATTCGACTGTGGTGATGTAATGTATTGATTTACAATACTGACAATTCATCATTTGAATAAAACTTGACTTTCTGCATCCACAACTGACACTTGGTTTCAGTATCAATTCCATTTGAATATTTTCATGGAATAGCAAAGTTATAGACAACTTAATTTCAAGCATGATAAGCTGTTTGCGTACTTCTCCTAATTATTTTAGGTATACTTTCAAAAACTTTCAAATACCCCATAACCAAGGTCCTTGTTAAGATCTTCTTTATTCTTTGGGATATTTTCGAAGGTTTAGAAGTTTGAATTCATTGTACCTTGAAAAATTGTTCATTTCAAAGAAGATGACATTCATTTAGTATGAGTATCAATACAAATTTCATCATCAAATAGAAAATAACAAACAGTTGTACAAGATCACTTGTACTTGATATGCACAAACCTTGTTTTAACAAAATAGGTCTAAGATCTACTATTTTCATAGAAATAATGCTTCTTTCGTTCAGTTATTCAACTCTTTCACTATTCACAAACTTAATCATTAGCCAGCATCATGAAATATAATCAAAGAGTAATTGTCCGACTGACTGTCATTACATACACATAGTTTGCACACAACAACATCATGTGATAAAGATGTAAATGAAGTCAAGTGAAGAGAGTGAACACTTCAAATAAACGTGTGTCATATGTCGAAGAATGTTGGTAACAAATGATTAGAGAACTACAAATAAAGGATTAAGTGATAAACTGAAGGTAATGATGAGTGTAAATTAAAACAAACAAAGAATAAAAGCTCATTGAATTCAAAGACTTCAAAGAAGGTGACGTAACAATGTAATGAAATGAAAAGTCATCCAAAATTATCAGTAAATACTCTATGACCAAATATTTCACTATTTAAGGAACACCATGATCTTGGTCAGTGGCATCTTGAAGCAAGTTTAGAAAATCTTGGATAAACTATCCTTTTAATAGGATCAATTTACCTAGCATGACAGGTGTATGCATGTGTGTGGATATAGTACGTAGTAGAGTGCAAATAGAATCTGTTAATGTTAGATTGAGTAATTGAACACTGGTGTCTATAAGAGTAAAGGTTATATCTCAGAGTAGTGTACTATTCAGTGCAGTGTTCGATCATCCACTGATTACCCTTTCAGGATCATAACCTTTGAAGCTGGGTTGGATGAATATGTGCATTTGACACCTATAGCTACTTTCATAAATTTATTCATGACCATCAATGGTTAACTATTGATAACAGGGCATATGTCTGTCTTCATCAGTTCTTTCTCCGTATTGTCTCTAGTGAATATTTTTCACTTTGAAAATAGTGTTCTTGTAACCAGTTCGATAAAAACATTAAGATGTAGATGTAAACAGTTTCATATACTTTACTGTAAAACCGTGCTGTGAAGGGTGATGTTTGTTCTTCAGTGAATGATGATTATTAAGGTTGCATAAATCGTCATTTTCTTCTTTATCTATAGTAAACTGAAGATTAGAGCACATCTTACTAGGATGTTCCAATAGATGTACTTCGTGTTCGTTACTTTAACATACAATTAACACGCCATTTGCTTATTTGAAGTATCCCGATCAGTTGTTTGTTAAAACTCTGTCTTCCACAGATTACTTATAAGCATATCTGCCAGCACAGTCTAGCTGGAACTAGGCACCTTTTTTATAAAAATGTCGTTGACGTTTAAACTCTAAATACTAAAAAATGAAACCTGTGCTTTTATAAGAGTTCAGGTCATAAGAAGAAGAAGGTACTAATAGTTTCCAATTTTCTAATAAATTGAAACGTGTCTCCTGATGTGTTCACAGTTAACTGTTGATGACTAGCTAATAGTCATTCATGTTCTGAACTCGATTAAGTGTTCGTTGTATAGGTTTAAGTGAATTCATTCCACTTGAGTATTCTTAATATGTTATACATCGACTGCAAGCATGACTATTGAAGCCTAAAAGTTATGTCAGCAGAATTATACATCAATTACGTTTTTAGCAGTTCTCTGAACATGACAATTACATGTTTGTTTATGTTAGCATGTTCATCACTACCAGTTTCATCTTGAAAAGGTCTTGATGATTGAAAATTGACTTTATTTCAGTAACGTAGTCATCTGTAATCATTATTACGACATAGTATCATATTAACTTATTATTCCAATTGAAATCTCTTAGGACTGATTGGTGTTTATTTTCATATGATTTTCGAATTCAATTCAGGTGTCAGAAGGTCATGATTGACGATATCAGCTCGTTATACTTTAAACTAACACTTTAACCAGCCTTTATTGAATGTAAATGCTTCAACTGGTCAAATAAATTTACAAGTCAATCTTTTGCATCAATGCACTGATACATCTCTTGTACAAAGGGAATTTATAGGAAATGACAACAAGACGAACAAAAAGTATTTTTCCCTGAAATCATTTATAGAATTGATATAAAACATTAGGAAACTTTGCTTACATAATGAAGTCACAATGTACGTTCAGGTAGTTTTTCCAAGTCATCCAAAGCAAATACCATTCACGTGCACAATCGACAATTTAAGTGGACACAGAGTTTGGTGACTCGTGATGGTAATCATTTTCATCTTTTAAAAAAAATATACTCTCGTCTTACAAGATGGACACTTTTATAGGATGTATTGAAGGAATAAGAAAGCTTGCCATTCATGGATAGACTGGACGAAACTATAAAATTATCAGATAATGTGGCTTTACCGAAAGTTCCTAAAAGATAGGCACTTACACTACCCCAATTGAATAAAGTACAGTTAGTTCAGTATCGACATAAGTGAGCCTTATGTGATTCACTTAGCATCTACTAATCAGTAAATTAAGTTGAATATGTTCACACTAACCCTACATAATGAAGACTATTCTTTCATTATCATGATTATCTTTGTATAAACTTACTCTACATAAGGAAATATTCACAACAATTACCTCATGGGATTGTAATCAACCAATCGTTGAAACTGACCAATCATAGGTTTACATTAATTTTAACCATTCTGATTTCTATCCTATTCTTAATACATTATGATTGTCATAAATATCATTTATAAATTCATGAATTTCTTAATGATCATTTCTAATCGTCATTAAATTATTACTTAATATAATGTGATAATTAGTAGTATCTATCTAATAATGAATATGTATACTTCATACATTCACTGTAATACAATCATAATTATTCATATTAGTTAGTCTGTATGGATCACATAATTCAGACTATGTGGATTTCTTTCTTATTATTCACTGGACAAAATTATGCTGGTAAGTACAACTATGTATTACTATGCATAATGTATGAATGTAAACTGTAATTTGTTTATTAGGCATAGACAGGAAATTATGTATAGTGTGTACAATTTAAGCGCTAATTATCATTGTACTATAGTGTTTCTTACTTAGTATGTGTGCAGGCAAGTGCCAAGGCAAGACGCAATGTGACTAAATCAGATTACGTATTGACGCTGAATCTAAACAAGTTAATAGGATTTGTACAATAAAATTGTCACCTAATACATGTAAATGCATTAAGTCATATTGACTCTTAGACTTGTATTGATAGTGAGATGCAGAGCCAGAATGACAATTGTAAATAAAGATCAATACCGAGTTATTAATGAATAACAGACCAGAACTCAATCAAAAATACCAAACTGCATAAAGACCAAACAACGGCAGTTATGTACAGAAAACGAAATATTAGGTTCATGATAAATTACAATAATTTGAGGACGGAATTATATACAGCAGCAGATAGCAAATATCTGGAAAGCTAATGACTTTTGGTCTACAAACCACGTATTTATTGAATGTCATACAGTAATGATCTAACGGTTCATGTTTTCACATCACATGAAATTACTTTCGAAAAATATACTTATCAGTTATTTGTCGCGTTCCAAGAGTATGGATTAGTGTATTGAACTTATGCATTTATAGAACACCATGACGAATAACCTCAGGATACCGAAATGAAAGTTTTAATGTAGATGGCACTGCGCAGACACAGTGGTGTAGTAAATTAGGAGTCTGTCAACCTGAAGTCTTTGGGAAGGAATCTAGTGTACGCACTTCTGAAGACTTCCATACTATAAATAAACAGCTCTCCACTGCTGCCTATTTCTGAAGGATACTTTACTAACGTCATTCTTAATGAATTTATCTACTATGATTGTCTCCTATATTCACTTCATAAGCATGGTGTGATTATATTTGATTGTTGTTGACTCAGTGTATCACACTCTCATTACCGTTTCATCTTTTCAGTGTAGATCCCATAAATTACCTAACGCACACATATTTAAATTTACCCATGCATCATTGTTGAACGAATATTTCACATTATCGCAATTTCTAAGGTATTAATTTCCCAAGCTTGTGATTACATATTATGATGACGTCATAATTATGGTTGCATTGCGGCTGATGAGTACCAACACAATAAACATAAATTCAGATTTATCTGCTCTGTTTTTGCTTGATTGATACCATCATTAATAAACTTCATAACTTCTCATTTGATTCACATAAGTTTCTAATCATTATTTATCATAATTACCCCCACTAGCGATTCTTAGTGTCACATATTAACAGAATGTCTGGATTATTTTATTATTCTTAATATCACAACCAACCCAGCATACCATTTCGGGTATTTCTTTATTGTCTTCACACGTAGCTTTATTTGATTTACCTAATGTGTTATTAAAGGTAACTCAGCACCCTGTGAAAAATATTGGTGATTGTAATTGAATGTTGTGGATATCATCAAGTGATGTGAAGGAGACAACCAGGAAGTAATGGGCAGCTGTTTTGTTGTAGTATAGGACTCTTTAACAGTGTGCAACCACGGCTCGAGGGCGAACGCTTTACCGTTAGACCACTAAGCCAGACCACAACAGTTAATATTTTTAACTAAGTCAGTTTTTCCTACGCCTGCTTCGAAATAACCTTTTGAATTTACAACTATTACATTTTGTGTATATTTAAAGCAGTAACCGAAGTATGAGTTCATCATTGTAGCATACACTCTTGAAGAGACCCCTCAAAATATTCATATATACGTCTTATTTTACGACTGTATTGACATTTACATGGACGTATAACTGTAAGAGGCTGATGTCGAATTCATGAAAAACTGTAGTTGTTTACTCGAGAAGTTACTATTTCGAATTACTCCACGACAACTTATTAGACTGAATCTATGATTATTCCGCTAACTGTGTATCTTTATACTTAGTGACAGTTAAAAGTGAGAACAATTTCAATATTAAGCAAAATTACTTTGAATTCAGAAAGTATTCTATGAAGAATATATATAACATTGTATTTTTAGAATAGGACTTGTATAAACATTGGAATGCAGGTACATCCAGCCGATGAGTCCCAAATGGGACGAAACGCGCGTCCTGGATTCCACTTGCCAGGCACAATCTAACTTAAATATAACATTGTATGTTTGAATTAGGGATATTTTTCAAAACATACTTCAGTAGCTAGAAAGTTATAGTTGATTAAAATGACAAATGTCACTACATGTTATCCAGACTGTACAGTACTCTGATTTCATGGAAGAATGTCATTTTAATGTGGTATAATTCGACTAAAACATAAAGTCATTGTTTCCTACTGACTACATGTAGTTATTTATTGTTTAACAAATAGATCTGATATAACTTCATGATACGGGTTTGTTAAGTTATCTATCAAGATGTTATATGCATATCATTAGGTAAACCAAAGTAACTTTTGATGACTTTTTCATTCAGTAGTAAGTTTGTTGATGCAAAGAGATAGAGAGTGAGTGTCATCTACCATTAATGATTATATCGATCGAGTGGTGTTCTTAAATTATTTCAGTTTACGCTAGGAATCAATTGATGCCTGATATAGGTAGTCAAATTGATGCAACTTCATCAAAGCAAATGTTACTGTTTTAAAAAGTTGATAATCATCTTGAATAAATTTAATGGTCTTTATTCTGTTTATGCAGAGAATATTCATCCGTAGTTCCTCTCTCCCCTTCCCATTCAATGAGAGTGTTGTGCAAATTATATTTGACTAATCTGTTTCCATGTCCAGAGAAATGAGAATCTTCCAAGGCAGAGAAAACAAGGACATTCATCACGATTAAGAGGAAATGTATAGTAATAGCATTCATTTTACTATTAGATCGATGAATAGTATTTTTTCTTATAGTCTATTTCTAGAATACTATAAAGCCAAAGTTAATGTTTATTCCCACAATTCGTTTACAAATTACAATAAAGCAGGTGTTCACCAACTTGAATCACCAAGAGCGGAATCCACGGAGCTTACTACCGAGGACTCCCATAGTATAAAAAAACGGCTGTCCAGTGCTTCCTAGTTTTTAATGATTTCCTGCTAACATCAATCTGTGACGAATTCAGTCGACTACATTAAATGCCACTCTCCACAAAACCATTTCAATTCAATAAACTGTTATCATAAATTACTACATTTTTAAGACAGCTTACATATTCATAAGGGTGATATCGGCTTCCATTTTAAACTGGTTTATAACGATGCAAACATCAATGATACTCTTGTAATTACAGCCTATAAACAGTAGCCTATAATATTTATTTCTTTTATGAGAACAGAAACATTTATTCAATAAAATATTGTTTGTATTTCCCATTCAGTAATTTTGATTGGGTACCAGTTAAAACTAAAAAGCACTAAACAGCTGTTTTGTTCTCCTATGAGACTCTAGAAAGCACCCACTCACAAATGAATCACATATTCGAACCCAGGTTTTCCAGCTCTTGGGGCAAACACTTAATTGTCAACAATACTCAGCCGGTATCCATTGGCGAGATTCCAAATTTAATCAACCCGTGAAGGTCCTCGGTTCGACTACCTGTAGAAGTGTGTCCCGCTACCGAGTCCCATTCTATAAATAAACAGTTTGTGATCTTCTTTCAGGATCTCTATTATTGAGCTAACCTGGTCATAAAAAACGCAGAGATCTAACTAGTTAACTGGCTATATTGTAAATTACCTATAATAGAACGGTTTACTGCTTATCAGTAAAGGTAGTCAAATCATCTGGTAATAGAATATGATGCGACTTAAGACGTTGTTTATTACCCTTTACTTTTCTATCAATCAATCAATGCCTGTTACCCCATGTAGAGCGTAGGCCGTCGACTAGCCTTCTGCAACCAACTCTGTCCTGAGCTTTCCTTTCCAGATCTTACCAAGTGCAGTTTATTCTATTTATGTTTGTCTCCGATTCCCGATGAAATGTGTGGGTCTTCCTCTTTTACTTGGTTTTAAAAATTCCATGTTAATATTTGTCTTGTGACACGGTTTGATGATTTCCTCAATCTGTATCCTATCCACATCCATCATATTTTACTAATTTATTTCTCAGCTAGAAGTAGATATGTTCTCTGCCATAAGAGATTGTTGTTGATGGTATCTAGCCAACGGATCCACAGTTTCTTATGCAGACAGTTGTTTATAAATACTTGTTTTCTTCAGATGATGCTTTTATAGTTCTCTAAGTTTCAGCTTCATGCAAAAGAACTGTCTTCACATCTATACTAAATTTTTTGACTTTAATGTTGACTGACATTTGGTTTGAGTTACAGATGTTTTTCAGTTGTAGAAATTCTGACCTTTCTATGCAGTTGGGTACCTTTAAATCTGCATCAGGCCTTCCTTGTTTATCGATGATTCTGCTACCCAAGTATGTGAAGGTTTCTACATCTTCCAAAATTCCTCTGTCAAGTGGAATTGGGTTAGTCTTTGTTGTTTTGTATCGAAGGATCTGTTGTGTATGTTGAGGCCTACTGCTGCCGGGGCTGCTGCTACCTTGTCCGCCTTCATGTGCACTTGTTGCTATGTGTGAGATAGGAGAGCTAGATCATCTGTAAAGTCCAAGTCATCTAGTTCCATAGACGTTGTCAATTGTATTCAGAGATTGCCTTGAGACATTTCAGTCTTCATGATCCAGTCAACTACCAGCAGGAAGTGGAAGAGCTAGACTAAATAGCCCTGTCTAACACCGGTCTTCACTTCGAATGAATCTGTGAGCTGACCTCCATGCACGATTTTACAGCGTAGTCCGTTTTAAGAATTCCGTATTATGTTGACTATCTTCTCGGGTACGCCATAATGTCGTAGAAGGCTCCATAATATTCTCCTATTCATGCTGTCAAATGCTTTTTTGTAGTCAAGCAAGTTGATGTAAAGTGGTGAATTCCATTCGATTGACTGTTCAACAATGAACCGTAGAGTAGTTACTTTTCTATGCTGTTAATAAATAACTTGTTTCCTGTTACGAAAATACCTTTGTTAATTATGAACATGATCATACTATTTATAAACTGATTTCTACCACCTTCTACGATCTTCAGGCATAAAAGTTCTATAATTCTGTTTATGGCAAACATGCAATGATATAAGACTTTTGGGGGGGGGGGTAGAAGAGAGGGTTGATGAGATGAGAAATTTATATTCTAAAAATACATAAATCATGATATCGAATATGTATCTATGTAATAATTGATCGATTGAAATTCGGCATATCTGCATAGTAACCAAAAACAGTCATTTAGTGAATTTTCATGAACTCACAACATTAATCAAGCAGCCATAGTTTCGTTGGAATGAACTTGTATTTATCATTTGTATTCGTCAAGGATTTATTATCCATAGATATAAATGGAACTCAAAGAATACTGTTAAACAGCTGTTTCATTTTGCCATAGAACTGTTTAACAGTACGATGAAATAAAACCCAGGACATTGCATTGCATGACTGACTATCACCAATAACTGACTAGTGTTCAACAGTGGATTTCTCATTTTGTAAAAAGCTTCTGAAAGTGAGATACTTATCTTCAACAGCACTATACTATGATTGTATAATCATGAGTGGATATAAGTCAGAGTTTATTCACTGGATACACCTGCTCAGTGGTTTTAGTGATTAAGCAACCAAAAGTTTAAAGTTGTTCACCTATTTTTGCTGGTAAATGTATACAATATTTTGATTATAATTAATTAATCTAAATACATCTTAGAGGAGCAGTAAATGTAGTAAAGTCGAACGTGCCTTCATAACCCATTCTACATGATAATCATCTTACAATTGTCCGCATAATGAATATTGAACTTCCACCCATTGAGTCTGTATATGTCATGTATATATTTTCAATAAAAATAGGGTTTTATTTGATATTGTGAAGTGGTCTGTATTTGACAACCGTTGATTACCAGCACTGAACAGCCGTTTCGTCCTGGTATGGGACTCTTCAATAGTGTACATTCACGTCCACATCTGGGATGGAACTCAGGACCCTTTAGCTCATTAAACCATTGTGACGAATTTCAACGTCTGATATTTCTAATTCAATCAATTCAAGATATTTTTGTACGACATCATCTATTGTCATCGGTAGCTGAACTCCACTAGTCACTTACTTTCAAAATCATAAGACACTTCTATCTTGTCACCATATAGTACTAAAGTGTCTAGAGTCGTATTCAATCCGCTTACTTCGTAATTTTTCAAGTCATTATAACATAACATACAGAGTTTGTTTTATGTTCTCAACGGTGATCAGTATGAACTAATTATCATACAATAAATTCCTATCACAAGAACAACAACAACATTTACTGAATACGTTGAATTCATTTTATGTCGTAACATTTAAGTCCATCAACGAAATACTACAGGATATTAATATTGAATAAATCAAAATGTTAAAATATTATCTGAACATGTGAAAATGAATTACTTTCATCAGATACAATCAACAACATGAAGGTGTTAAGTAGATAAATGAGGAGTATATGTAACTAGTATTCATAATGTCAACAACTTAATGGCAAATTAATAGTGATTATATAAGGATAAGTAATCAAGTAGAAACATCAGGATGCATAAGTGTTACCAAAGTAATTGAAAGTAGCTTTTTTAATGGAACTGTACGATTTTGACTTTCTATTTATAGTAACTTCAGTAAACTTCCTTAGTGTTTACAAATCATTTCAACTGACTGGTATTTTATGAATGCTGATATCACAAACTGACCTGGAAGCTTCCAGGTGATCAATGGTTGTCTGGTTCAGATCGATTCGTGATATCAGCATTCATAAATTAACTATCTCCACAACAACCCCTTAAATGTGACTGGTATTTAATAGAATTATGAAAATGGTTACTAAATTTCTGTTGTAAATTTCTTGGAATATGTTCTATGAAATATGAAAACTTCCAATTTTTCTGTCATTTTAATCTACTTATTTTTGTAGGTACATATAAATTATTAAATCCATTTGAAGATGATTAATGTGATCTCTCCTAGTACCAGATCATGATCTCATGATGGATTGGATTATGTAAGACAAACATCAAAGAAAAAGTGACAATCTATTTACAATGATAAATGACTATATGTTAAGGATAGATCTCGAAAAGATGAAGTAAGAAAATGCTCATGCATAGATATTATGATAAATGATGTAAAACAATAGGAAGGGTGAACTCGACTATGTCTCTATGATTGATCCTGAGCGATATCATCCAATGTTTCTATTGACTAATCATAATCAACGCGCATACCCTCATGGTTGCTAACTTAATGAACAAGTGTAAAGGTTTTGTACTTCTATACAGAATAATATAGCGCTTTGAAGCAACCAGTGGTCCAGTTTAAATAGTACATACCATAAACAATATATTCGATGATTATTCATAGTCTCAATAACTTCAATGACAGGTAATACCTAAAAAACTTGATATTCTTCCCCTGAAACTACTAGTATTTTGATGAGTTAGAGAAGATAGAATCTTAGCAGGCTGAAAGAACATTTCCTCTTGTAAAATGTTGGTAGGGTTGTTTATTTTTCAAACTTATTTATAGAATTAGGCCTTAAAGGATCATACTGGAATTTTTTTCTTAGATCATGCAATTTGTGCAACTGTGCAATCTAAACCATCCACTTAGTTAGTATTATTGAAAAGTGAAACCAAAACATTCGGTTTGACAGATAAAATTATACACAGAAGTAAGAAATATAAAGGTAGTAACTTATGTAACGTATAATAACAATAAATAGTAGTATAAGTATTACTTCAAAGGAATTTGATCTTACTATTGATGTTGTGGAATGAAATTAAACAGTCATTGTTGTCACACTAGTATCCTAAGTGAATTGTTTGGATACTGTGGTAGTTCATACGTATGTTTGAAAATTATATCCAGTACATTAATTCTGTAGTATTTGGGAGTCATTTATTGTATATACTTAGATTTGTATTAATTTACACATTGACATTCAATCTCAACATGTTCATATCAAACAAGGCTAAGCTTATATAAAAAATACTCTCTACAAAGATGTAACTCTCTACGTCTAGTAGCCAAGTGGTGAATCCAATCCGACTTGACGTAAAAGGTATACGCTAAGTTTTTAAAATATTTATTAGCATTTGGATAACAGTACAATCAGATAATGTTTCCCGAATAAGACTAAACAAGATACTTGGATTGAAATACTACAATTATTAAAAGTGCAAGTATATGGCATGTTTATAATTAGAATAGTGGTAGTAGTAGTAGTAGTAGTAGTAGTAGTAGTAGTAGTAGTAATGACAAGAGTATTATTTCCAAAAAGAGATGAAGATAAAACTTGTTAATAATGTAGTACTCGTTAACACTAAGTTATCTAATATGAAGTGATTGAATTAAATGTATACGAATATTAAAGTGATTATCATGAATTACAAGATGTGCTATGCGTAATGATTGATTAGAGACTTATAAGCTTCGTATACACAAGTGAATGGTTTGTCAGAGTTTTGACTTACTTTTGGCATTAGATCAAATCACATTTTTGGGCTGTATAGATTACAATAGCTGTAAATGGTTTAACATTATCTTACCTCAACTAGTGAGACAGAATAGACCTATTTCTAGGTATAGTAGACTGTTATTAACGTAGTAACTAAAACTTATATTGTACATTTATATGTTCTGCTTAGATGTACATGATGAAAATATCTCATTACTGGAATGAGTTGTATGTTACTAAACTGATTAATTCGGTTTTAGTTTGTCATATCGATACGTCCTTTTGATTCAATCATCGAGTAAAGTGTAGTTACCTAATTTTTGGAAATACTTTCAGTAGTATGTAGAAGATAGAGATTCTTAGGAATTAATTAAGTTCAAAATGTTTTTGTTGTCAATATTCATCTAAGTTAAAACACACAAAGGAATTGAATTTTTGTTTCAAAACAAAAGTCAACTTACTTCATAATGTTACTATTATCGCATTAGAATAAAGTTTAGCATTAAACAGAAGACAAATAGTTTGATGAATTATTCAAGGATCCATATGTTTCAAACTGATGAAATAATCTTGAATACTTTTAATCTTAAAGGAATTTATACTTTCTGGTGGATCTTATATAAGTTACATAGTTTTATATTGTTATCAAAGAGCTCTCCAAGTAATCACTGACTCTCTTTTACGCTGACTAACATATCGATATTGATTTAGTCGTTAAATGAGGATCATTTACAACGACGACTAAATTCTGTAGATACAATCACTATCAAACTACATTTAACATCTCAATACGATCGATAGCATTCAATAGTTATTATAAACGACTAGACAGATCACACACATAAATCATAATATTCAGTTGCATTCATAATGAGCTATTTAAGGCATACACATCAGTTTGTAACTTTATGCAAATAAGATTTGTATCTCATGAGATTTGATGAACTCATAAATATACCAATTTTTTTTATTTAACTAGAGTTTGTTTGTATTTATAAAAGTGTTACTAATTCACATTAATATTGTTCAATGTTTCATTATATGTAACGTAATTTAAATTTGAATGACTTATGGAGATCGGTATTAAGTTAAGTTGACTGAATTCTTCACAGATTAATGTTGATAGGGTACTATTAAAAACTAGGATATAGTGTACATCTGTTTCGTTATAGTAAAGGAGTATCTAGCAATAAATATACTAGACTCCACCCAGGCGCTTCACGTTGACGAACACCTAACCCTCTGTACCACTGGTCCGGCCAGCATCTAGTGGTAGAACTCCCACCTTAATCAATTTATGATATTTAGCTCAACGATCGTCTATTGTCATCAGTGATAACTGTCTAACTTTGGGCAAGTCAGAATTCCACCAGTCATGACCAATGACGAATTCCATCAACTAGACTGAATATCAATCTCTACAAACTGTATCAACTTAATTACAATAATCAGTTGACTCGTGACTTACTTCAAAATGTTTCTTAAGCTTTGGTAAGCTGACGTAAATTATGGAGTTTAAACTTGTCGGGAGTAGACAGTCATTACCAATTACAGTGGACCGTAATTGCAGGATGTTATAAATTGATGAAAGCGAAAGTTCTACCTCTGGATGCCGGTCGACCAAATAATTCAAAGTGTTGGGCATTAATTAAACTACGGTACGCAATGGTGACGACTCCCATACTGTAATAACATTTAATTTGTATTGTGACTGGCAAGTGGAATCCAGGACGCGCGTTTCGTCTTATTTGGGACTCGTCGGCTGGATGTACCTGCATCCCAATGTTGTAATAACATTTGTTAAGGCATTTTTGTATTGATTATGCAGTGTTGATGTAAACAAACAGATATGACCTGACATGAAATTGCCTAGCTGGAACAACATGTCCTGATAGGGGAAAGGTGTATTTTTTAAACTTTAGGATAAACGGCTAGTAAATGAGGTACTCATAAATAGAAACAATAAATACATCATAAAATAATTCATGTAATTTTCAGTTTTATTAATTGACATGTTGGTTAGAAACATATAGGATACTGAATTGCTTCAATTACGATGATGTGTAGGATATGATTTTACAATGTCACTTTGATGCCACTATGTATACAATCATCTTTTCATGGACTATTTTGATGCTCACTCATTCACATGCATCATTATTAGGAGATACACGAAGTATTCTTTATAAGTAACTACTGTTTATACAATACATTTAAATTGCATTCAATATATTGAAGAAATTGATCCGCTAAGAGATTCTTATTGCCAGGATTAACAGAGACAATCCACCCTACCCTGATCTCACTGTAGCTGGAACTAACCCAGTAGGCCAAAAGGTTATTTATAAATTACATGAGGTTTTATAAAGCAATACGTCGAACTGTATGAAAAAAGTCAGGGTCTGACATCACTTTGCCCTACCTTCTTTGCGTTAAAGTGTTCTGATTTACTGTGTATTACATGTTTCCCTATCTTACAGTACAAATGAAATTTAGTTCAGGAAGACAACTGGGGCTGAAGTCTTGAAATAGTATTTATCTCTTAAAATAGTGGGTGTAATAGGATTTAGAAATTCTACTTAAGATTAGGATTATGTGTAATGTTCTATGAAAAAGGATGCGACAGTTTTTAAGTCGTAAAAACTGACAATTATTTTAACGCAGTTCCTGTAGATAAACAAGGACAACGCCTGAGTCTGTACATCTCTATAGTGTTCACTAGCCACTTACTCTTCAACTAACTAGCAGTGGTCCAATTACCTATTCAGTAAGAAACATATAATACTTAATTTGACTTGGATAGTAAGCTCATGATTTGTGTCACATCAGATTAGGAAATTTAGTTCCGACCAGTATGTCACTGAAGATGGCCTAATTCATCTAACAAACACTTTGATCTTTCATTCTATTGTCCTTGATTTCATAAATTTTGTAAATGAAATCATACTTCTCCAATATCTTATTCTCAGTAAACTAATAATTCAAAACTGGTATGTACATATTGGCGATTACCAATATTCATATTTCTCTTTCTTTATTTGAGTAGTCGCCAACTAGTTCCTTGTCAGGACCTCCAACATTCACAATCATAATAGTAAACATCCTGAACGTTAAAGATAAATGCCGTCGTCAGTGTAGAGTTTGCCAAATATCTTTTAACTTACATATGCGAATTTGAGGGTATACTGAACTAAATGTATGATCATTTAACAAACTTGTTAAAGTGATTATTTTAAAAACTTGATTGTCAAAGTAACCAGTATCTGAAACTAGGTCCATTAGCCGATATCTAGTGTTGTCTCTTGATAGAAGCATACTACACAATCATTAGTCAGTAATAATGTTTGTCTAGTCCTTTACTTTACTTGAAATAACTTTCATTAATTATATGTATTATATCATCCATTTTTAAGAAGTATATACAATTTATGCATTTTTTTTATTATACTACTGATTAAAGATACTACTGATAAACTATTTCAATCATCATTAACAACATCATACAATATGAAGTATTCACAATATTCTGCCTATAATCAAACAATAGAACAAGGTGAACAAATAACTTTACATTGTCTACCTGAATTCAATACGAATTTCATTATTTGGTACTTTACACCAATGATCACAAAAGAAAGAACTTTTAACGAACAACATGAATTACTTAATCAGAATGATTCGTATGTGAATATTACAATGATAAGTGAAACGATTGAATTGGCAGTTTGTAAACCTCAAATCACTTGCAAGTAAGTTCTATTTGAGTAGCCATCAATGTTTCCTATGAAAATTGAACATTTAAAGTGTACACTGGTTTTGTAGTTAGATAACACAAAAAAAAGTCAATAACTTACTTCACTTTAGTTGCATTGACAAGCTGATGAAATTCGATGATAGTCTTAGCAAGCGAAATACTGAAAACCTAGAAGCACTAAACAACTGTTTCTTCTTAGTAATGGACTCCTCAACGTTAAGACTATGTATACTGAATCTAATGTGTATATACTTATCTATTGTCTGAAGATTCACCTTTCTTATTCATTTCAAAAATCTTCCTTTAATTGATGAATCGACAATTTACTCTGTATACATGTCTCTGCAAAATATCTTCCCTTCTCTCTCAGCATAAGAAATGGATTAACATGGAATGAAATTGTCAAAATAATCATTCTATCTTGTTGCCAAAGAATACATACATCAACTTAAATAGTAAGAAAGAATACAACTTATTTTACCATAATCGTTTGAAAAGTTAGTTCTTGGAAAAACGGCGACAGAAAATGAAAAGTTAGCTGAGTTCCCCGTTGGCAACTAGTTAAATTAAATCACTTTTCTAGTAATTTGTGAATCCCTATACATACCTACATACCTACCTACCTACACACATACCTAACTACCTACC
This sequence comes from Schistosoma japonicum, assembly GCA_025215515.1. Classification (NCBI taxonomy): domain Eukaryota; kingdom Metazoa; phylum Platyhelminthes; class Trematoda; order Strigeidida; family Schistosomatidae; genus Schistosoma; species Schistosoma japonicum. The sequence continues at coordinate 21,738,889 of CM046067.1, forward strand.
TACCTACCTGCCTACCTACCTACCTACCTACGTACATACATACATACATACATACATACATACATACATAGTCGACAGCTTGGTTTTGAAACAAAGTTTTGTTTAAAGGCAACATATCGAGTATACTATAACCCGGGACTTAAAGAACTTACTCAGAATAATCATAAAGTGATCAAGTACAGTCATGAACATGAAATAAAAGGAATGTATAAAATTATTACTGACACTCTAAGTAAACTAGTAAATGTTTCATTGTTCCACCTCTGAATGTCTTTAATGCATAAAATCAAGTAGATACATTTTTTTAAAATATTTTTGTTCATATTTATCACGGAATCATTTCAGTTAAGTATTAGTGAAAAATAATAATCACTGTGGAGCTATTATGTCCTACAAACCGATCCCTTAGCTGTATGCACACTTGATTTAGCAAAGAAGTAGAACTCAGAACATTTATTTTTTGCGGCAAACGTTTAACAATCAGCACTTCTGGGCGGTAAATGACAGAGATTGAACTTGTTGGAAGTGCGATAATTTTCACCACTCATAATAGGTGATCCTCGCGTTACGTCACATTTCGATGGAGGTGAGAATTCTACAATTTGAAATCCATCAGCCAAATGATGAAGATATTTAAGAGTTTACTAATCTGAAGGCCTAAAATCTGATTACACTGGGGGGTAAGGATATAGGGTGCCCACTACTGAGGTGCTCCATACTAGGACGAAATAGTTATCGATTATTGCCCTAGTTTTAGTGAAGCCCTTACAAGTTTAATCCGTAATGATCAAAAATAACTAAACCTCCAATGAATGTATTAAATATTAATCCTTAAGTGTTTATCACCAATGAAAGTAGATTGCAAAACAAATTCTCACTTATTAATGTGTTGATCAATCTGAATCAAATAACCGACTATTATTTGTTATTATAAGGAATTAATGTTAATGGTAGACAATGACTTCTACATTCATATCAATTGAATTGAATGACCCCTATGAACAGTTCAATGATGGTAAACTCATTATAATTTGATAATGATCAATTATGCAAATTTATTGTGAGACAATAAACAAAATTTATAAGATACAGAAAAATAGGTCTTAATTACAGTGATTATCTTCAGTAGTATGACGTAATTACATCAATTGTAGCTTTAAGTGTTATGCTTACAAAAGTACTATATATCAATGATATGAAATTTACGTAGAAGTCAGTGTTATGTTTCATTCAGAAGTCAGTACAGTTATGAGGTAATTTGTCACTTGACTAATCATCTTCATGTATATAATTAGAAGGTATATAGATCTTTCCAGTTGATTTGTCATGAAATGAAGTTGATTAGTCTCTGTTGGACATTTGTGATTATCTGGGACTCAATAGACTAGTGTTGAACACCGTGGTGTTTGGAACTAGACTGAACTGAGTTCGAGTGCCAGGTGTGAATATCAACACCGAAGATACAGGTACATCTAGCTGGCGAGATCCAGACAAGACGAAACGTGAAGTTTGAACTCCACCTCTTAGCTACAGTTAAAACCAAACGAAAAATGAATAATCTTTATGTATATACCATTGACGTTGTCTAGAACAACAATAAAAGCTTGATGAATAAAAGTATCTACCAAATACTACTGAAAACAACCAGTTAAACTATAAAGCTTCTCTAACATTAACATAATTCGTTTTCTAATGTAGACTGTTACAGGATGGAATTAGTCAAATACAATGAATGGACTTATTTCGAAGTATCAATTGAAACGGCGAAATTATGAATGTTTATATGTTTCTTGTAGATAATCTCTAGTAACCTAAAAGTAAGATATTGGACATACAATGATGTTTCACTTACATTAATGGCCAAATTACAACTAGTTTGAGTTAATTTCAATTTCGTAAAGAAAATTAGTTTCTTTAGTACTAAGAACATTATTTACTGATGAGTGTTAGTTATAACGAAACTTAAATCAAATTAGGGTTTCTTCGTTACTGTTTACAATCGATTAAATCAGTTTTCATCATTAAGTTTAGTTTTCCACAACTTTAGTCGTCTAGTTTGTGATAGAATAAATTGACTTATACACTTCCTAATGTGAGTGACACCTTTCTAAAATGCTCAGCTAACAAATCAGCATATTTCGTCGATTCCTTAAGATATAAACATTAATTGTGTCTAAGATTTAATGAAGTAAATTTATTTGATTTCTAAAATTATATTTCATTTTGATTAAAATGTTTTCCCTCAGAGTAATTATATCTTGGAATCAACTGTCGAATGAGTGAATACTTCTGACTGTAAGTAACCTATTCAAAAGGAATTAAACATACACATGAACATACTGATGAATGACTTAAGCAAGACATGTGGAGAGAAACTTCCGCTTCGATTCAGATTTCCACACCATTTGTCACTTAGTCAGTTTTGTAGGGATTGAAGTTCTCCCTATAGACTTCGACCTCGATTTATGGTCATTTTCACTGATCAATGCAGATTATGGACTAATTTCCATTACGAATAAGATTTTGTATGAGGATCGACCATTAAATAATGTAAATTTAGTTTAGTGCTATATAAAGTTCAAATTGTACTACTCACTTCGTAATGCACCATGAAATCCAAACCTTTCTGACAACTACCTTCAAACAATTTAACATCATTAACATTGTAAATCTGGTATAGAGTTGTTAAGACTAGTGTGATTTAAAGTGATTATTATCTTCCCATTAATTTGTTATGGAGTGAAACGGTTGTCATAAGTACAACCTGAGCAGATTACCTTGAGACAGCAGTATTTCATAAGTATGAATTCATTTCAATGATGACAGCTAACGGAATTCAACTTAAATTCAAATTAATTTATTCTAATAGTTACATTCATAAGGGATTAATGGAATTCCATCAGATTAAGGACAAACATAAACTCAGTAAAATCTTGAAGTAGTGAATCTTCACCGGCTGATGTGGTTAGGACATGTGTTGTGTATGCCTGACCACCGTCTACCTCGAAACGAGCAATGTTGTCTGGTGTAGGAGTAGGCTGGAAGAAAGCTAGGGGTGGCCAAACGAAAACATGGCACCAATCCATTAAGTCATTGATAATTGGGCTGAGCCATGTTAATAGGTGCAGACTACCTGATTGGGGCCCACACGATGATCGTAACAAATGGTTAGAGACTTTAGGTTATATGGCTCAAAATCGTTGGCAATGGCGCAGGTGCATCCACTCCTTGTCTTCCTCCAAATGCTAATTTTTGAGCTTATTATAATTTTCTCTTTACTGAATCACTTTTTATTTCAAATCTCATCTCTGATCTCTATGCCTTTCCATTAGTACTTACTCTGTTACTACATTCCCTACTCTGAGATTTGGTCTGACAGTTTAATCTCTATCTGCTAATTGAGGCATGGCAACTTGAACTGATGTACACATGTACAAAGTTCTACGTTGTAGCTGACTGACTGACAGTAAAATCTTACAAGCACAGATTATTGGCTTGAAATACTTAATAGCTAAAACCTCTTGTGTTTAGACATTTCTGAACTTAGATTACTGTAATGTAGATTTGTACAGTAACTATGATAAATTTCAAAAATCAATCTGATATTCAGACGATCAGTAATAATCAAAAGTTTCGATAAGTATGATAATACTTAACATCATTTAAGTATAACCAGTCAAGTAAAGTATTACCTTGTGATGTACTTAAAGCATAATTTATATGCCTCATGTAATTTCATACTTAGTAACAATGTGATTATGCAACATAATGAAAAGATTCAGTATGTCATGTACTTCAATCATTGTTTACATTTATAACGGATTGTACAGTGTTTACAAGAGTTAACATTAAGGTTAACAACACTCTTAGGTTCTACCTTATAGTGATTACATAATCATATCAACTGTTAACATAACACTTTATGCATACAGTTTAATTTAGTTTAGATATTTTTATTTAAATTTATAACTAGAGAACAAATTCATCTAATTGATATACAAGTCTATTCAAATGGTATTTTAACTATAACAAATGCTCAATCATATCATAGTGGTAATTATCAATGTGCAATGTTAGCTGGTGTTAAAACAGCTACAATGAATAGATATTTGATTGTTCAAGGTAAGATCATGATTTAATTGTTGAGTTTACATTCTAGATAACTTTGTTAGTATCGACTTATTGACTTCAATCTAGTCAAAGTAAACTATTCTCTTGATGGTTTTTTTTCAGTTTTTAAACAATGAATGTATCTATGGCTTCAAGTTATTAGATGGTGACTCAGTTTAATTATTGATGATGGTAATAATGTAAACTGTTACTAATGATAAAGCAACTGTTTCATTTTTCAATGATTATGTAATTGAACTAATCTTGATGGTTATTTAACACCAATGGTTTTATAGCTAAACTACTATTTTTATTCTTAATGACATCATTGGATGCTGTAGTCGATTACACTAAAAATATGTTGATCAAGTTTAATGACTATGTTTTTGACAAGTTAACATAAGTAAATCATTATGAAGCAACATTTTAGCAGCAAGTTCTTTGTTACCTTGGAAACAATTTAATGTTCGCTGATTGTGTAACAATGATTACTGTGTGTGATTTGTCCTGTCCCTTAAGTGGAATTCGTTAAATAGGTAGCTTATGAATAGGAAGGTTAGGTTTCACTGTTAAATCATTGAACAGTCAATTCAAGTACAAACATTATTCACTTTACTAACGAGTATCCGAAAAACATCGACTAACTGCAGCTGGTTTTATTGTCGATTGCTCCAGATTATTACAAAGCATAGTTGTCAGCTTCTAAACGTAGTGAGTCAGAATATTTTCATTTCAGCATAAAACTTTTCTAATGTCAAGTGTTAACTAGGATGAATAGCTTTATGTTGTGGCTACAGATGGGTTTTAATGCAAGATACTTTTAAACTATTCAACAGCTGTTTTCCTTGATTGTTGAAAATCTTCTGGTAAGACAAAATCACTATATATTCACATGGAATTGTAAGTTGAAGCCAATTAATCGCAAGACAACATTTATTTTTGTACACTTATGTTGTTTTTTTTTCAGTTCCACCAGGCAAACCTATCATTACAATTAATCCATCTGAGTTGGATAGAAAATCAATCAAAGATTCTTACATTATGGAAGGTGAATATCTTAGTTTAACATGTCGTAGCGCCAAGGGTTTACCTCCACCTCAAATATTTTGGTTATTGTTCTCTGTTAAAAATACAACAACACCTTCAGAAGTTATAGAGGCAGTACAAGATAGTACTTTCCTTAGTGAGAATTCATATCATAAGAGAAATAATGTAAGTAATTCATTTGAATATAACTTACTTCTTAGTTTCTTGACTATTAATGATTGCCGAATCGTGGGAAACTTCTAACGATACTGACTACAAGTAAAAGCCAAATAACTGACTTTTTTCATTTAGATTCTGCTTAATTTTTCTAGTTTACTTTCATCTAGGTCTGTGTAATACATAACTTATAAGAAGTAGACTGATTTCACAAGTAAAACACATGGCATTGTCAATCCAAAGCCTTCACCAAAACCTATCAACTCGAAATAATCCTAGGTGTTGTACATATAATCTGCATACTGAAGTAGTAATGGGAGAAATCGAAGTAGCATTAAAATGATAAATAACCTGGTACAATAGTAGATACCAAATCATCATTCATCTGAATATGATACAGTTTTAGATAACTTTAGCGGAAAACTTTTAACTTCGTTATATGCCAATGTAGGACTTTAGAAATGAAGGTAAAGAAGTTAATTATAGTGTAGTTATGCTCCTTGTAATGGTTACACTGATAGTAAGGTTTAGTTGCCTTTGTAGACATGATCATTTTAAATAGGTATTGAGTTTAGCTTGAAATTGTCGGCATATTAATTTTGATTGCTGTCTCCTTTAGCTTTAACTTCATACTTGAAGTTGTTGATTATTTCAACATGAGTGTATGTTTACAATTGTCAATAAGTATTGATGGTGTTTTATTGATTATTTTCTTATGGAATACATTCAGCTGAGAAACAGAACTTTAAAAGAATGAACTTGTTTCGTATGGAATCAATAATAAGCTTTTTGTTTCCTCTGCTCATTTATACATTAATTGTAGAATATTAAATCGCTTGTATACATGCCATCAGTAAGACCTTATGGAATTACATCAAGTGATTTACGATTGAAAGTGTTACGATCTCATGATGGTATGAGAATTTCATGTAAAGCTGTCAATAAAATTACTTCAAGTATATCGGAATCATATGAAATTCGTTGTTAGATGTAAGTTTCTTGATTCGATTTCTTTTGCTTGTTACATAATCAATTGAAGATGTTGAATCTTAATGGATGAATTCAATCAACATGATCTGGGTATTTTACATTCGTTTTATTAGAAAACATTATACTTTGATACTTTCTTATAAGTTGAAATAGAGTACTTTCATTCCTAACAATATTACATAAATCCATACTTATAAGGTATCCATACTTTAGTTTGTTTAGCAAACAGAAGTGTTTCAACGTTAAGAAATTAGTACTCATATGTGTATGTGCTAGCATTGACTCGATTTTATGTGATTACTGAAGTGGTATAGATATTAAGCTGTCTTTAGAAAGTAGTGTAGCTGGAGTAAGATAGTTTGCTTAGATAGGTAACAGGTTTATTAGTTTGTATTCAGTCATAGACTAGTCCTGATTGACTACTACTCTACACTAGGTGGCACTGAACAAATATTTCATTCTACAGTGGGATGCCTCAACAGTGAACACTATCGATTAAGCTATGGAAGCTTAATCAAAACCTTCAGGTGAACTTTTAACCAACAAGAACACTAGGTCTGCAGTCATCCAAAGGCGCCACTCCGTCTTTCATCACTTTGTGATGTATCACGAGGATTTTTCCATTGTCACTAGTGATCACTTTCTCACTATCCACAAGTGTGAACCCCGCCAGCGACTAACAATCGAATATAAAAAACATATCAAATGATCAACTAGGAAAATTCCTGAATGAACAGTTACGTATATAATGTAATTATCTTATTTAAGTGCTGGCTATTCAATGCTTTGATAGTAAATATTAATCCTTCTTTATTGTCTATTAAATAAATTTCAGATGCTCCTGTAATTTTACAGTTTTCCAGTGAACCATGGATTGTATTATATGAAGAACTAAGTACCATGGAATGTCGAGCATTGGGAAATCCTCCACCGACTATTTATTGGATTGATCAACATGGCAAAAGAATATCAAGTATGTAATTAATAATTCTTCATTCATTAACATAATATACGATTGTTCATAACTTAAAGTTTGTATATAGATTTGCTCTCAACTCATCTCATAAATGCCTTAGATTCGATTCTATGTGTGGTCGTTAATGAAATCTCATGAATATTTTCTATCAAGATGATATAACTCTTCAGTGCATTTTAGTAATTCATCGTTGTCTATCTATAGTACTTAGGAAGATATTCATAATACCTTGCATAGATCGTCAGCCAACACTGTCATACAGTGTGAACCATTCGTAACAGCTGTATAAATGAATGTTAATATTTATATTGTAACCAATGAATAGTGATGGAGTCCTGGGAGATGAGTGAGTGAGTGGGTAGATGATAAAGGTTGCTTAAGTGATCCATCATTTTAACTGTCTTTCTATTTTCTACAGAATAACAACAAATAAATGTGATGTTAGCTTCATTGTTTTCTAATAAACAAGAAGAATGGTATTTTGTAAATTCCTGTCTTCATTGACTTTGTATACATATGATGATTATTACTGAAATACAATGAGTATTATTAATTTGATCCATCCAGCTGATTCACTGGTGAGCAACATTTTTTGTGAGACCGGGTGTATCTTGTCACACTCCACCTAATCTTCCCCCCCCCAGCTCTGTCTGGAACCCTAACAACTAAAAACATTGAAAAGGGAATAACAATATAATTCTCATACACATTGTTTTTTATCATTAACCCAAAATTTCATGATCAATGAAGAGAACAGGATAAGGTTGAAAAACTTTTAAGTGGTTCTATTGAATCAGTAATTTTCAAATATTACAGGTTGCATATTGTTGATGTGAACTAATCGTCATAAAACGAATTCCCAGTTAACTTCCTCAAATTATTGTTTATGATCTTTATGGTTACTAGAAGCAACACCTAGTTCTTTGTCGAATTTAATAACTTTCCATTCCTAGAAAACATTATTTAATGTAAAATCAAAATAGGAATGTTGACTTATTTAGGAATATGCAATACATTGAAGGGAAAACCGAATTCATAGTCATTTATAATGAAATAAGTCTTTTGTATTAGAAGTATTAATTAATTATGAACTGTAGTGTTGATTAGAGATTACTGAGATTTATTTTGATTCAAGGAATAACCCTTCTACTGAAAGGTAAAATGAATTAAACATTCCGTTTATTCTAATCAGAGGGACATAATGTTTATATGAAGTATCAACCACGATAACAGTCAAGTTTCACGATGAATGGTTACTCTTTGGGCTGCTCACCTTTCATTAACTGACTGAAGTTTGTACTTAGTTGTTACTTTCAAGAAACAATCTCATATTTCAAAGTGAGAATTCCTCATCATTAGAGTTCGTCCATGTCAAACATGTCTTTATTACATCACTAACAGTCGATATAGCTGTGCAATATATTTCAAATTGACTGAAATTAGTGATGTCAAGTGTGGATATAGTGATCCATTCATCAAGTCTACCACAAAGGCTTGTGATTTTAATCTTAATCTTTGTGGAGAGTAAAGCATACAAACTATGTATATTGCTGATATTTTAAGTAAAATCATCTACTGAGATGAAAATATTTTAAAAATTTCAGTAGATACTCCGGTTTGAAACCATTTAGGGAAGTAACGGAAATCAAATTTATTGAAAAGGTACTAAAGTTTTGATCAGTATCACAATAAACTTATGTCACATCAAGACCAATTGAAGATTTTCTGCATAGTCTGTAACCTAATAACGACAAAACCATTCACCTCGGAGCCAGAGGGTTCTTGATTCGATCCCCGATAAAGTCGTTGATGCGCACTGCTGAAGAGCCATGTACTAGGATAAGAAAGCTATCCAGTGCTTGCAGGTGATCAATTGTTTTTTAGTTCATAGCAATTCGTGATATCGGAATTAACAGTCAACTATCTTCACAACACCAAATTACAACAAAAAGTCTGGTCATATGAATGACTAACAGTTGAATGGAGTTCTAGGTCGTTTCCTTTTTTTATTCTTCGGGATGCGTTAGCTGAATGTATTTACCACGTTGCCGTGCTGATACTCACATCATTATGTAACCGGAGAAATGTTATGTTTAGTTGTGATGATAAAAATAATTTAATAGATAAATGATGATAGGAAGATGATTTTCACTTCAATTGTTCTTTTTCACTAAGCTTCTTTACTAATATAAATACAATTTACAACAATAAAATAATGAAGGCTTGTTGTTAATGGGGAGTATGAGGGAGAGTTGTCGTTACGATAATGATGATTAGAAATTCAAGTAAATTTGATGAGAGATTGACAAGTTAATAATGAGGATAAGGAAATTGGGTGTATCTGTAAGAGTAAGATAGTGTGGAGATAAGAAGAAAAGAGTTAAGTACAATCAAATTATACAACAGTCAGCTTAAGTAAGGTGTAGCACACTCGTTGGGTAGAATCGACCAAAAGGCTTGATACACTTCTTCTGAAAGCATAAAGTAGGTTACATAAAGTCAAGCCCTTTGCTTCAGATATATGTATATATGTATATATAAACTAGCTGTCTATTAAAAAATGGAGAATGGCATCTTTTATTTTGATAAGGCGTTTATGGTCATCTACATTTGACAGTAGTGATACGATTACTGGACTTAGTTACTCATCTTTCCAACCACGTTTATGCTGGCGTAGTAATAGATATGGGATTTTACTAGAATTCATAGCAATAGTGGTATACCTACACAGAGTAGCTTATTCTCTGTATTTTGTCATTAACGTTATAAGTGAGCCTGTTATGTTATCTTCAAGAGTCGAGTCATAAGTATAGAGGTTTTCATTAATGACGATGTCAATCTTCATCTTGTTGTTTTTAGTCTAGACATAAACCTTTTGATGGACACTACCGAATATCCGTTAATCTGTAATTTCCTCTTCGTTTATCTAATTTCTTTGTCTATACTGTATCCTGAGCATGAGGACTTGATTATGTAGCTTAAACATGAATCAGTGTGAAGCTTTAGAAGTGGCCATACTGACCCATCCAACTGTTCTTTTAAGTGTATCTATTTTTATAGAATCATCCGTCCTTTAGACAGAGTGTGTACCGATGAATAGGATTATGTTTTAGTGTTTATACTTGCCGATGCATTTATTGTAAGATGAACGTTACAGAAAATACTATGGTGTTCCTGTTTATCAACATTTACGTTGCATAATCCTAACTTGTCATCTACATAATGACAATAATAATCGATGTTACTTAATATAATTTATAGTTACCAGTTTTTTTTTCATTATTTTGGTCGGATTAAGAGAAGAGGTCCATGGAGACTACATCTGTATGTCTAAACATTTCGTTGTTAAACACAAAGTGAATATGCACTGTGCATTTAGGCTGTGATTCTTACATTCTATGAATTAGTATAGATATGTCTATTTGTTTCTTTAGTTAGTTATTCATAGTGATAATCAATTGTTTCCATAGGTGAAATGTTTTATAGATAAGAATGTTGCAATTAAAGATAGAAAGGGTTTTTTCTGATAAATGTATGCCTTTTATTCTATTTACAAATTCATATACACCAGATCTTCGTGTCAATGGTTCTAGTAGTTTCACTATTCATTTTATATTTATTTAGTACGAGTATTTCAATATACTCAGATTTGTGATTACTGATAAACTACAATATCAAGGAATGTGGGTACCAAACTGTTTAGATGTAGACTTAATGACATCTAAAGTAATAGAGAATTGACGTTGTGTCTTTTCTTTAGGTTTTTCCTATTCACCTAAATCTTGGTATCTTGCATTTATAATTAGAATGTATATTGATTTTACCTGGTAATTTGTTATGGACTGAAATTGATCAGTCTCTGTTATCACATATTTATCCTGGGCTATCTGCCTCAATATGGTGATAGTTCACAAGTATTGTCAAACACAGTAACCTAGTTGTAAACGCAGTGGTGTTTGGCACGAAACGAACTGAGTTCAAGTGCTCTTGCGAACATCAACACTGAGATGCAGGTACATCCAGCTGACGAGTCCCGAAATGGAACAAAACACATGTTCTGAATCCCAGTTGCCAGTTACAATTCTACTCGAAGAACTTTGTCTGGTTTTTTGGCGGGACGTTTATTTTATCTGAATAGTTTTATTTGCTTAGGATGACTCTAGTGGTTTTTTACTTTCATTCAGGTTTGCAACCAACAAATTGTGAATATAATAAGATCTTCAGATCGAACATCTCTTTACCTAAATGCATAAATTAAGTTTTCTGGAGTCAATCGATTAGCTTTAACTTTTTATAGTACGTAAACTCACTATATTAATTGCGTTAATCAGAACGTAGTACAGAACGAAGAATGAATCTTCTACTTTGATTCAACGTTTGCCGCATACAAAATGTGGTAGTATGATGCTGTAGAAAAACTTCATAACTCCATTTACCCAAAAAAACACTACATTCTCGCTAAAGTTTAAATAAAAAGGTCTTTGAGAACCGACAAATATTGAATGTATTTCCGGTAATTTGTGAGTTGGATGGTGAGTGATAACTAGAATTTAGGATGCACATTCTGTTTCAACCTAGGACTAGTCATCTAAATTTACCTGCCTTCCATTGTTGATGTTCACACCGGAACTCGAACTTAATTTGTTTTGTGCCAAATCCCACCGCGTTCACCTTTAACTTACTGAGTCCAGACAGCTACACTTGTACACGGTGTATTTACATAAAATTAAAATTTGTTAGGATCAATTTTAGTCCATGAAAAATCAACTGGAGGATCTAAACATAATCTGATTGTATTTTCGAAAGTATTTAATGTTACAGTTCATTGTTACTGCATCTTATATTATCTACCCATAGAGTTGATTTTACAGATTCCTTAGCTTCGTCATTGTAATACAATTTTCATGAATTCTCTATTCTATAAGAGTTACATAATAAAGAAGTTGTTGCAAAACACTGAATGTTCACAATGAATTTATTCTTACTTCTTATTTACTTCATAAAAAAAAATCCATTGAACCTTAGCATTACTTACATGTCAATTGAGGAATTGATGATTTTGACTTGACGAACGACTGTGTTATTTTGTTTTCATCATCTGAAGGGTAACTACATATGTTTTTTTTATCTTCTTCATCTATCCAATTGAATAGTGAATGGACATTTGTCTATACTACTTATTTATCTTGTCACTATGGATGTTTTCTTTTCTTTTTTTTAATTTAGAGACAGAATTATTAAATTCTGGTTTATTAAATAAAATTTTATTTCAAAATGATTTTCATAAATATTCTAAAGATAATTGGAGAATGAATGTTACATGTTATGCAATGAATGTCATGGGAAGTACAGAAAGAACATTAATAGTTGAATTCTATTGTAAGTTATGTAATTAATGTAAATGAGAATAGAGATACATTTACAGTGATGTTGATAATTTTTCTTTTAATAATCACTTTAATTAACTTTTTATTGGATGAGATGACTAATGATCATAATGTACAACAAAACTGATAAAATTCTATGAGTAGTTAAGATGATTGTACTAAGATTCTATTGATTGTTAAGAAATGATGGATATTGAAATAGGATAAAAGAAAGTTAGAGGCATTCAAAATAAGATATGACATCACTTTGTGAAGTCGCTGGTTCGAATCATGTTGGTTGAAGTAGACTAACTAGTTGGTGTCCTCGTAAAATGCCGCAAATATTGATTGAAAACTTTGAGTGACATGACTCAAAGTCGACTACAGTGGTGTGAGTGTATCCACTCTTAGTCCTCTCTTTAATCGTTAGCCTAAAATTATTTACAATTAGAAGTATTGTGGCGATAGTTAACTGTCAGTTATGATACCATGAATTGATCTGAATTAGATAACCATTGATCACCTGGAAGCACTGAACAGCTTTTTTGTCATAGTTCGGGACTTTTCGGCAGTGCGCATCAGCGACTCCATCAAGGAACAAATTCAGGACGCTCTGGCCATGCGGTGAACGCTTTTTCATTAGACAACTGAGTCACCTCCTAATGGTTGATATTTCTAATTCAGTCAATTCATGATACGTTTGTCATCAGTTATCACCAGTTACGTCTTCACACCAGAACTCACACTAAAATTTCATAGCTTTCTTTCCATGTTCCAATACTTTATCCCTGAACTATATTCTATATATTTATTCTTATTTGTTTTTGCTATTATTATCATTGAAGTAACTATAACTTCTACTGATTCGGTATTACTCTCTCTGTACATTCGAGGTTACGAAACTTGGGCCGATCCACGCATTTGTCAAGTTCTGTTTTGTTGATACACACAAATAGACAGTTGATATGTTCATGTGTTCATGTCAAGCAGGAACTGGTTCGCCACTTGCAATTAAAGTTTATTCACTCTACTTTCAACTATTGCATATACTTTGAAAGATTGAATAAGGGGAGAATAATGAATGCAGCAGTAGAATACGATGGATTCATTTTCACATCGGGGCTTTTCTTCAACTTCTATTTTACAAACTAAATAACAATGACCATATTTATTCATCACTGCAGATACTTCATGTAATCATGAATTAGTTTAAATGAAAGCAACAGTTATGAAGTGATCATATGAACATGTGTTCAAAGCATTGCATACTTATCCGTTAATTTATATGACGATTCAGTATAAGAATCATGAAAACGCATACAGATGGGTATTTCCACATGATTAAGTAACGTCCGAAGCTCCTACTAATAAAACAGTTGAAACCACATTTATGCTTCCCAAGAAGATATAGTTGTCAGTTAAGTATTACCCTGGTTACTATAATCTTGAATACCTACCTTAAGTCATATCTTAAATCATGTATGTTTCAAGTTATGATGCAGGTTTGTATGAGCATTACATGTTGTTATACTACTACATAATTTACAATTATGCTTCAAGATAACTTTAGACTTTTATCTTTATTATCTAGATGACTTCTCTTTAGTGTGTTTTCATGTTTTTCATTCAGAATCTACATCATAAGTATGCGATTGCTTTGAACAATTTTTTCAGATGATCATGGTCTTAGGTTTTGCTTCTCCATTCATCTGATTCATCATGATATAAGGTGTCTGCAGTGCACGAAATGAATATAACTATTGTTATTTAGATTATGAAACAGGTTTTGATGAGAAGCCTCAACATGAAAATGATTACATCGTACTCTACTGTTGCATTCATTAATTCTACTTTATTTCAATTGATAAGTAGGACAGTAAGTAGGAAATATCCTGAAAGTTGCACAGTACAATACTGTGAAACAAACTGTGAAATGGTTGGAAATATGTCTGTCTTATATTAATACAATACTTCTGTTAATATTTCATGAAACTGATAATCTATTCATGAAATTTATCAGTGTCAATCTTGAAAATATCAAATAGCGTTGTCTTGTAGACTCAATCTGTATTGATGAGTTCATTTGTGAATGGCTACTTTAATGGTGAATTTTGTCTAATTCCCCTTTCGAGCAGTCTCCACCCCTTCCCCTCTCGCCTAAAATGTAGAACATGAATAGCTTAAAACCTTATGAATTAAGAACATTGTCTTTTATATATTAGCTAAGTTTAATGTTGCCATGCACCAATTATAGGAAAAATCTTTGAATTAATTTCATATAAAGAGTTATTGTATGTGACAGTGCAGTAAGGTAGTTTAGAAAATAAATACACATCTCAGAGTTAACTTGATAATTCCACAATAAAATACACTAATCCATATATTACAGTGCTGATTGAAAGTTGTTGACAGTAGACGTCAGAAGACTCCGAATCTAGGCAGCATGCTGTTATTTCAGGGAATATTAATCCCTTTGATTTACGATCACTTTGAAATGCTTGATTTGCAGATCATAATGAACATACTGTATTGATTCAATTAAATTATTGTAATATTTCACTTATGACGATTGATGTAAAGACTTTTCCAAGAAACTTCCTGTATGTTCAGTCATTCTATTCAATAAAAGTTGTTTCTACTTTAAACTGTTTAAGTGTTTCTCTTCTGATTATTCATTGTATTATTTAGTTGCACCAATCATTAGAACAAATAAGATTGTTTACGCACGTAGCGGGGAATCTGTTCGATTATCCTGTGATGCTGTTTCCAATCCACCACCGATAAATGTATTCTGGTATCGAAAATCACATGAATTCACATTTGATAAGTCCCAACAAGTAAATACTAATAATCTCATTAAATCAATTGATAACATAACTGAACATAAAAGTACTAATAGTACAAGTAATAAACGATTGTATTGGTCAAGTCCAATGTTACACATCAATTCAGTTACAATAGATGATGCTGGAATTTATGAATGTGCAGCTGAGAATGTTATTAAATTAGCCAATCATGATTCATTTATTTATCGAAGAGAAAGTCAAACACAATTATTAGTGTATTGTAAGTTTCAGTAGAAATTACGTAATCATTTGACATCATAAGATAATTTATAAATTACGTTGCATTTCTTATTCTGGACTATTATGTAACATAAAAGTTAAGTCATGGAATTTCATGATTATGAACATGAAATATTCAATAAATCGTTCTTTCTAATGCACCAAACCACAGTCGTGTATATCATTCAAATTACCATAATTTAGTTACTAAATCGTAGGGAAATTGAAGGTTATAGCAAAAAGATTAGTGTTTTAAGTAATGTAATGCCCAGAGCCACTTGAAATAAGATCCCTACGATTGGATACTATTTAATGTCCCTTGGTATTATTTTCCAATAAGGTTGTGGGTATCTAGTGCTGAATGAACACTTACAATCATGGAGAAAATATGTGGCAATGCTTCATGGTTTCTAATCGTAGCTAACTGTCATTAATCTATGAGAAATGTTATTAATGAATATTTATACGTCAACAATTCAAATGAAGAGTAATAATAAATCGGAACATTTTTGTTCATTGATTATATTGAACGATTTCTAAACATCAACATAATATCCACTGTTTAGTAAATAAGGAGCGTTCTGACGTTTAAGAATAAATGTGTTCTATTACAGTCTTTGTAACTGTGGAAAATTGTCAAAGATATTCTATTACATGCTTTAAAGCAGGTGCTTTAACGTAGCAACATAAGTAATGTTTGAGCTGGATTGTGACTGGCAAGTGGAATCCAGGACGCGCGTTTCGTCCTATTTGAGACTCATCTGCTGGATGTACCTGCATCTCAATGTTGATGTTCATACTGGGATTCGAACTTAGTCCGCTTCGTGTCAAACGCCACCGCGTTCACCACTAGACTACTGTGTCCAGACAGTCACATTTGTGCAACATTTATGCAATTTAGAATAGGCTTGTGTCATCACGTTGATTTGTAATGGACTGAAACTAGTCAGCCTCTGCTACCATATGTGCATCCTGAGCGGATTACCTCTATATAGCGATAGTACACAAATTATATTTAAGTTGGATTGTGACTGGCAAGTAATGGTTTTATATGGATGGAAAGTGATCACTGTTCATAATTCCCACTTAACATTTTTGTACTAAATTGATACTAGACTGAAGAGAATAAAGTATCTTTAACAGTATAGACAGACAGACAGATACAACGCAGAACTTCGTACGTACGTACATTAGTTCAGGTCGCCATACCACATCAGCACAGAGACGCAACTGTCAGTTCAAATCCAAGAGTGATAGCGATAGTAGAAGTATTAGCAGTAATGCAGAAAATTAGGGAGCAATAATATGATTCGAAAAGTATAATTCAGTGAGATAAATTTGAAAGGAGAGAGATAGAGAATTCAGAAGGTTAGATTTTGAGAGAACACAAAGAGTGGATGCACCTGCGCCGGTGGTGACTTTCGTCTCGCGGACCCCAACCACGCAGCCAGCATCTACCAACATGACTCAGTCCACTTGTCAGTGACTTCATCGATTTCTGCCATGTTTTAGTTTGGCCGCCTCTAGCTTTCTTCCAACCTATTCCTACGCCGCAAAACATAGCTCGTCGAGGCAGTCGGTAGTTAGACATGCGTAACACATGTCCCAACCACCTCAACTGATGAAGTTTCAATACCTCATCTATTGATTTGCCATCCTTTCCTAGAACCCGTTTCCTAACGACAGCATTGCTCACTCGGTTGTCCCACGATACTCGAGCAATGTTTCGGAGACACCTATGATCGAAGACCAGTAACCTACGAATGTCCTCTACTCTTAACGGCCATGTTTCGCTCCTATATAGTAGGACAGAGCGAACTGCTGCACGGTACACTCGTGCTTTGGTTACCAAGCGGATATCTCGCCTGCGCCATAAGTGACGCAACTTGGCAAAAGCCAATCGAGCTTTCTGTATCCGTGCTGAGATTTCGTCAGTCACCAGGCCATCAGCACTGATGAGACTCCCCAGATACGTGAAGCGGTCTACACGCTCGACTACTTCACTCCCTATCACTAGTACAGGTGCCAATGCAACCCAATCTTGAAGCAACATTTTTCATTTCGAGGGGGAAAACCGCATCCCGAACATGCTTGCATTGTTGCTCAGGGTAGTCAGAAGACTCTGCATTTTGTCAGCGTCTTCACCAGATAGAACTATGTCATCAGCATACTCTAAGTCAGTAAGCGAGGCTCCTGGTAGAAAGTCAACTCCTGAAAAGTCAGACGAAGACATGGTTATATCTAGGAGCATGTCTATGACAAAATTAAACAAGAATGGGGAAAATGGACATCCCTGACGGACACCACTTGAAGTGAGGAATTCCGATGACAGTTCGCCATTAGCTCTCACTTGACCTGTAGTTTTAGAGTAGAGAGCTTGTATAAGGTTAATGTACTTCTTTGGTACACCTTTCAATGACAGACACTGCCACAGAACCTCACGATCAACAGAGTCGAATGCCGCCTTCAGGTCCAGGAAGACAACTATTGTAGGACGCCTAAATGCGTGTCTGTGTTCCAGGACCTGTCGCAGTGTGAAGATGTGGTCTATACAGCCACGTCCAGGTCTGAATCCAGCCTGGTTTTCTCTAGTCTGCTCTTCACGAGCTCTAGTTAGGCGTTTAAGTATAATTGAGGCTAACAATTTAGAAACAATATTAGTCAGACTGATTCCCCTGTGATTGTCACAAGAAGACTTTTGTCCTTTCTTATAATTTGAGACAATTAGGGATTGAGACCAGTCAGATGGTATTACGCCCAGTTCCCGGATTCTGCCTAAGATTTCAGTCAATCTAGCTGCTACAACTATACCACCATCCTTAAAAGTTTCAGGGGTAAGCCTATCAGGACCTGCTGCTCTACCTCGTTTTAGATTTCCTATGGCCTTCTCAACTTCATAAAGACTAGGAGGAGTCAAGTCGATTTGCCATTCAGGATGACTGGGGATCGTGGGCAACCGAAGTGTGGCTGAAGGCCAGTTGAACTGATCCCTAAAGTGTTCTGCCCATCGGTCCAATCTCCTGGACTGAGAATGAATTATAATCCCATCTTTTCCGAGATAGTCTCACTGACATTCGGATTCCTAATACCAGTTTCCTTGATAAGTCGAAAAAGTTGCCTACTGTTGCCTATCGCCGCTGCCTTTTCCATCGTTTTTGCTTTCGCCACCCACCACTGTTCACGGTCGTTGCGTAAGCTTTTTATCAGCCTGCGCTTAAGCTCACTTCGTTCTTCATCATGTTCAGAGCCAGGTGGGATGAGTTTACGAGCATCCATCAGTTCGGTGGATGCTACTGAAATCCACGGCTTCATCCTAGCCTTATGATTTACCTTACTAGCAGATATCACTGCTGTTTCCACAGCATTTTTGATATCATTCCAACCTGCTTCCGAGAAGGTTTCGCTTGCACAGTCGCCTAACTGTTTTTCTAGTTGTTCCTGAAATATATTCTTAGCTTTATTATCATTAAGTAAAACCCTAAGAGGCTTCATTGCAATGTCTTTCCTACGTCCAGTAAGCCTCAAACAAATACGCGCTCGCACTAAAGCATGGTCTGAATCTAAACATGTGCCCCAGAACGAGCGACAGTCCTCTATCGAACCCCTCCATCGGTGGCTGATTGCGATGTGATCTAGTTGGGTCCAATGTTGAGACGATTTTGGGGGTCGCCAGGTCAAAAGATGTTTTTCCTTATGTCTAAAGTTAGTATTCGCTAGAAACAGGCGGTTATCTGAGCATAGTTGCAACAGACGGCCGCCATTATCTGTTCTGTGAGCCGCGACACCATAACATCCACCCAAGTGTTTCTCATTTTCACTTAGTCTACGTACTTGAGCACTAAAGTCACCAGCCATTATAACTATATCAGAGCGCCTAGCTTTTTGGAGGAGTTCCGAAAGCTTGCTGTGAAACTCATCTTTCACCTCGTCTGAACTGCAGTCAGTGGGGGCATAGGCAGATACGAAAAAGAGGCAACGACGAGTGTCCCTATCTTTTCGAGTCCTAACTTTCCTGTTCAGTCGGACAGCGCACAAGCGACTATCTACAGGTATCCAGTCTAGGAGAGCTAGTTCTGCCCTACGACTCAATGCTATACCTACACCAGAGAGACCCCGGGAAGCAGCATCAAAGCTACCGGATACACGAAGAGTAAATCGGGCTGCTTCTTTGTTTTGATACGGTGAAATCAGGTTAATGATTTTACTAGGATCCTGTATGCGCGTTTCCGAGACGCAGCATACATCGATTGAGCGAGATTCTAAAGTCTTAGCTAAGGAAGCCTGTTGCCCTATTTGACTTAATGTCCGTACATTAAAAGCCCCAACATATAGTCTAGAACGAGGTTTCAAGAGACCAGGAATGACTTTTCGTGAGCTCGCATCGTTTGCATTAGCGGTGCGGTGAGATGAAAGAATGTGAGTAGAGTTAGTCGTTGAGATAAGTATACTCACATTCCTTCATCTCACAGTATATTTATGCCTGACATATTTGTTACTTTGATTGACATTTTAATTGACCGATTCACTAGTTACGTGATAGTATTTGACGACTAAGCGAGTTAAGTCGAGTCTGTTCATTGATTATACTGAATGTTCACTCACTACTAAAAGTAGTATGTGATTAAACTGTTACATTTTTAACTACTGCAACAACTAATGTATCCTATGTAGAAAGGTTTTTTGATATTTACTCATTGATACATGTCTCATCACTTATTCATTTGAGTGCACATGCATTTTTTAAGTACTCATTAAATGGTAACGGTAACAGAAAGTAACTTGAAGCTGACACTTTCACATGTTGCTTTGTACTAGTGAGTATTACGTAATGAATAATAATACTAATTTCATAAGAAAAAAAAACATTTTGTTGTTGGAAGTTTTTCTCAGTTTTTGTTTAACTCTATACATCACTTGATTCTTTCTCTGTTTAGTTATGTATGACATTCTACTTAATGAAAGATCATGACAATATTAAAGAATTTCATCAGTATTATGTTGAATATAACATAAATTTTCAGCATACAGTTTATCAGCATGCTACTGTCAGTTTCCATAAACACACACTCATGAAATACACATAGAGATGGATATAATCTCTACAAAAGCAACATTGAATGAAGTATATTCATATGAAATTTAAATGTAAAAAAAAGTTAAGAAACAGGAGTTACTACATTACTTGACTACTTACAGCATGATGAGCATTGATTTCTATCTCGATCAGCTTTTACAACTTTGTCAATGCATAGAAAATGTACCAGTATACATGGAATAGTTGGGTTTTTTACTACCTTTTCTTGCGTGTATAAATTCTAACATTGTGATATCTTGTCCTGTCAAAAGACAGAAGAGGAGAAATATGTCAATAAAATGAGAGATGGTTTTTATCTGATGGAATATGACTAAACAATTGTCTAGCAGGTTTCAAATGGTTATCTATAACTGTTCATAATAACATCAAAGGTATAATCACGCACTTTACTAACAGTCTTCAGAACTCCATACAACACCATCTAGTCATTTCTTGAATGTTCCGTAATAAGTATCAAAGAACAGTTTGAAATAACAGATACGGTTTAGAAAGTAATAAATTATAATAATAAGTGATTACCAATGCTGAGATTATGTAGTCTGTGCATAAAATATGCCAATCGAGTATATTCTTTAATACTCACAAAAGATGTAGAAACTGACAGACAGCAGAAGTAAAAGTCGAAATCAAGATATGTGGCATTCAACGTAGAATTTACTACACAATCGTCAATTACATAAACATAGCGTGGATTTACAAGGGTATACAGGGTTTTTAAACGTCTTAGATTGAAATTGACAGTTCGACGTTAAAATGGATTATGTTTAACACCATTCAATGTAAATTATCATTTAAAATTAGTTAAGAAACTGTTTATTTAAGAACAATCTAAGAAGGAAGAAAAAGGTATACAATTAGTTACACCCTATCCGTTTACTTAACAAAAGTATATCCTGATGAACTTCGCATCATGTTTCTCTGGTTAGCGTTGGAATTTTCAATAGAAATGTGTAGACAGTTATGTTGCATGGAGCTGAAGCTTAGAGAACAACGAAAAGCATCATTCAAAAGATACAAGTATTTATAAACAACTGTCTGAGAAAGATGCTTCGAATCCGTTGGCCAGATACCATCAACAACAACCTCCTATAGCAGAGAATAAATCAACTTCCAGCCGAGGAAGAAACTAAGAAAAGACGCTGGAGGTTGATTGGACACACACTGAGGAAACCACCAAACTGTGTCACAAGACAAGCATTAACATGGAATCCTGAAGGTCAAAAGTAAACAGGAAGACCTAAGAACACACTGAGTCAAGAATCGGAGACAGACATGAAGAGAATGAAGAGATCTTGGAAAAGGCTGGAAAGAAGAGCTCAGGACACAGTTGGTTGAAAAATGCTGATCGGCGGCCTATGCTCCACATGGGGTAACAGGCAGTGATTGATTGATCGATGTTTCCTTGATAAACGTAACCTTCCATTTGAGTGTTAATAATTTGGAACTAACTAAAACTCATCTATTTCAAGGTAGTGGATGAGAAATCTCAATATATACAATAAAATTAATAGATTTTTTTCCTTAATTTAATAAAATAAATAAATCAATTTCTAGCCAATTTCATTAGATGATTAATAGATCCATGTATTATACTACAATTTATTAAATTTCCATAACATAACGCTTGACAACAAGAAAAGAACAAGAAAATATTTTAAGTAATTTACCAAAAAAATAGAAATAGATTATTACATAATCAATAAAATAACATAAAATGGCATAGCAACTATCGTAACTTATTATTATTTTACCTATTTGATTCATTTCATTATTCTGTTTTGTTATTTTATTCTGTGTTTTTTGGTTGTATGGATGTGTTTGTGTATGAATTTCTGAGCAACTGAAAATGATCCAATCAATAACGACAGTATAGTTTCATTCTTTGAGAATGAAATTTGTTTGTTTCTTCCCTGGATAATAGAAAAAAATTATACTTTAATAAATTCTATAAAGAATTTAGAATGAGGTCGCGCAAACGTAACACGAATTGACTGAACAAGAAATATCAACCATTAGGAGCCGGCTCAGTGTTCCAATGGTAAAGCGCTCCTCGCGAAGCCAGAGGGTCCTGGGTTCGATCCCCAACAGGATCGTGGATGCGCACTGCTGAGGAGTACCATACTAGGACGAAATAGCTGTTCAGTGCTTCCAGGTGATCAATGGTTGTTTGGTTCAGATCAATTCGTGATATCAGCATTAACAAATTTAGATTGTATACAGGTAGGATTAAACTATAGTTGTAGACCAATAAGGTTTGAAGACTATTTTTCAAGGTCAAGGCGTATAATTAAAATAGCGAAGTTAATGCTGAAGAGTATCTTTAGGTATTTAAGTGAAATGATGACGATAATCAATCATCGTGTTATAGGTAATGCTAAGAATGAGGTAAAGTTAAATGTGACATACAGCGTAATAAGTAAATACTTCGGTAAAAAGTAAATTGTTGTAAAGAAATCAATTAGAACATGATTATTTATTGCCAGATCGAATGTACTACTCTGGAATAAATTATTTATTGGATATTGTGTTGACTGATAAAAGCACCGGTAATAACTATAAATGCATTTTCTGATGTAAATGACGTAACATCCATTCAGTTGTACGAATATTGCGCAAATTATACTCTGAAGTAATGCTGAATGACTAGTGTATTAATGGGTAGGTATTTGAAGAAGGTATAGTCAACTGAAAAAACACCAATGACTGTATTAAGGATTACATGAATTAGTATTCTATAAGTCATCAGAGTAAATTCTGTATATCGTTAATTCTCCAAACGTGAATACACAGAACAAATGAATAACCATGAAAGGCTTACTAATCATGTAAACTTAATGTATCCTACTGTAAATGTCTCTTGTTTATTCTTATCATTAGAAGCTAACTGTTAATATATGTTGTTTTCTCAATGTCCATAGTTAACTGTAAGCTATTTCTAGACTATTATTATAGTTTAACTTTCCTTCTGTAGTCAGTTAGCATTTCATTCAAATACAAATATTGTCGTTTGGTGTATATCGAAGGTAATCACCAAGTTAAATATAGATAATCGCTAAAATATGAATTCATTGTTTCTATGTCTGCCACTAAGTCTTTCACGCATTTACGTCGTCAGTAGTATCTTTTAAAATATACAAAAAGTCTAAGTGATTAGATATAAAAAAACTAATCGTTACTGCATGGACACGTGTCATATTAATCAGCTGAAATCAGAAAGTAGTCGATAATCATTCTATTTTTCAATGAGGATCCACAGCACTGAATAATGATGATTTTACCTGGGGAAAGACGAAAGTATGACCTAGCAGATTTCACATTTAAAGTCGTTGATACTGTTTTGGTGTTTGTCAGTCAATAAAATAAATGAGACTGTCTAAAACTTATATGTTTAGATGTCATATAACACTATTTCTAATTCACTTCAGCCAAATATATTTTGATATCAGTAATTAAACAAGTTAATTGAAAACGAACCAGGTGAAAAAATATACCACGTAAACCTATTTTGCGATAAGAATCGATTATATACCGACCAAATCTCGACACTTAGGATCACTGATGAATAATCAACCGAATAGAACTCATTACTTTGCGTCAACTTCTCTGACTATAAAAAAGCATTTGACAGTGTAGACAGGAGAACATCTTGGAGTTTTCTTCAATACTATCATGTACACAAGAAAAAATTTGATATAGTAAGGAATTCCTATGACAGATCACACTATAACATCAGTGAATGTAGGTTAGATCTTTTATTTACTTTAAGTAGGAAACCACTGTCAAACAAGGCGGCATACTTTCAGCCCTTTCTATTTCTTGTGATGGTTGACTGGATTATATAAACCCTAATATCTTAAGAAAGTCACGGAATAGCAGTGAACAATCCTAGATGCATCTAGATGATTTGAATTTCGCAGATGACCTGACCCATCTCTTATATCTTACACTACAGCAATGAATTTAGGTGAAGTACAGATAATATGCAGCAGTCAACAATAGACCACAGTACATTACATTGGAATAAAAGCGTGCTCCATAGATACAATACAGTGGGTATCAGCTAAATCACACTCGACTTTAATAAAGACAAAAATAGAGATTTTTTATTATGCTTCACCTCTGCTATCTGGACATTTATCATTTAACCACTGATCTGTTACGATTATTGATGTGATGAGAGTCAGAAGGAGAATAATTAACTTTCAGTACTATTTTTCAAAAGATAACTTTATATCTTTTTGTTGGTAAATGCAATCAAACATTCTATTTCTACTGATTCTATATTTCCATTGCCCTAACCTCCTATTGTTTTGATACCTGTTTCGTTTAATAAACTGTAACCATTTAACTGTCGACGTGTTCTGACCTGATTTTGAATACATATAAATGATAAACTAAAGTATATACTTTACTTGAGTGACTGGATTATCAACTTGTGCTCTTTACATTCCAGTCTGAAGCTAGTAATCATCGGAATACACCTACGAACATTGACATAATAATAGACAAAGAGTTCACTTTTCCATCGACTGGTTATTATGATCTATACAAATCGTAATATGGTAGAACTGATGATCATTTACAATTTTGAATGTAGCCACTGTGTTTACCCCAGGTGTTACACCATACAGATTCGATGTACTCAAACTAAGTTATCTACATTTTTCTTTATGGTGAAGATGCCTATCTTAATATTCATCAAAACAGAACTGTATTAGTTCTCCATGTTTTCACCTTTCTAAATTCGTCAAAACATGAATGGGTAGTCTATTCCTCTGTACTAAAATTAACAAGAAAGTAACGGAAGCAAGAATAGCTATTTACCTTCGTACCAGTTTAAAAATTAATTTATCGTATACTTTAATAATCTCAATGAGCATAATAAGTCGACGTTTGAAGTACAACGTAATCAGTTTAAATGGATATATGTAGATCAATATGGAGATGAAAGCAAATCCAATGCTTGAATCCACATTTGGGCAGTACATTCATCTTATCTTTTACTATTATGCATAGTAAAATTTATTAGATACTTGAATTTATATTCATCTTACAGGTGGAACAGATCTATCCGAAGAGTCATTATTAATGCAGGAAACCTGTAAATACCACATCTAAATTTATGAATTGGATCTAAGAATTGATCCCATTTGAATCATAACTACGTTAACCTGTTATCAAGTATTTCATTTAAACAATAAGATAGTACGACTGTAATTTGGTTATTTCATGCTAGTGATTAGGTATGTTTATAACAGTAGCTATAAAACAGACCTTCTGCATAAACAAGTGAAAACAACGTACACTTCATCTAATGTTATACATTTTCATTTGTTGCTACAAACAGAATGAATATGAATCAGTGTAAATTTCACTGAAATCATTGAAAATAGCTAAGAGTTTTCACTATGGTTTTTTGTTAACTTGAAATTCCTTGCAGATCTGTAACTGTAAGTTAAAAAGAATTTATTCTTCTAATGTCATATTAACAGAGTCATCTGGTGTAACGTTCGAAGACACATACTGAGCAGTTAATTTTAAAATATAAACGTATATTACGATTTAAGTTGGATTGTGACTGGCAAGTGGAATCCACGACGCGCGTTTCGTCCTATTTGGGACTCATCGGCTGGATGTACCTGCATCCCAATGTTGATGTTCATACTGGGATTCGAACTCAGTCCGCCTCGTGTCAAACGCCACCACGTTTACCACTAGACTACTGTGTCCAGACAGTCACACTTGTGCAACGGGTACATATGCAATTCAGAATAGGCTTGTATTTAATCCCAGTGTGAACAGCAACATTGGAATGCAGGTACATCCAGCCAATGAGTCCCAAATAGGACGAAACGCGCGTCCTGGATTCCACTTGCCAGTCACAATACAACTTTAATATAACTTGTGTACTACCGCTATATAGAGGCAACCCGCTCAGGATGCACATATAGCAACAGAGGCTGACCAGTTTCAGTCCATTACAAATCAACGGGATGATACGATATTCACATCGATCTATCAATAAGTCGTTGTTAATGTCATGTTTGTCCGTTGATTAACCCTGAAAGAATATCATTACACTACGAATGTTCGTGGCTGGAGGTAAAATCCTATTAACTTGTCGATATTGTTAAAGATCTTTATAATGTCCGCAAGTAACTGTCCCTTTAAATGCATTAAACAATTTCGTTTAATTTATTTTTCATAATAAAGATCCACCTGGTAAGCCAACCATTCAACGAATGTCGAATGGACGAAGCGATGATAACATAACTGTGATATTTCAATGCATACTGGATCCAAAGTGTAAGTTACTGAATATTGGTAAGCTACAAAATTCATTATTTGTTTGAATTCTAGCATTTTTGTACACCTGTTAAAAATAATGCACTGACGTCTTACAAAATTACAAATACCAGCATAACTTGACGTTAAACCTTGTCCTTATCAAAGCTAGGTATCAAGTTTAGCTATTCGTATACGTGATAAATTGGTGTCGGTTGGGTGCCAGGAACGATTCGACAACTGTTTCGACTTACTATGGGACTTTTCAGCAGTGCTCACCGTAGATTCCTTTGGGTCTTCAGACCACAGAACAAAGGTTTAATTATTCGTCCCTCCACTAGACCAGTCGGTGTTCAATAGTAAAATTCCCGCTTCCTTCAATTTATGATATAGTATGACAACAGTTACATTGCTACGGGTGATCACTATCTTACTTCTGGTGAGTCACAATTCCATCAATCACGACTTCTCACTTAGAACTTCAGGAAAATTCTGATGTTAGTCACTAGTGAGGTAGATATACTAATTGAGTTGTAACAGTTTCGTGGAGATTGTCATTGAACTTAATTGTTTACATTCGTTGCCTTGTCGTCGAGTTGTATCATCGATTGAAAGAAGTGATACTTTTACCATTGAACTCCAGCCTGACTAGTGGTCCAGTGGGTTAGGCGTTCGTCAAACCTTTAGGGTATGAATTAGATTTCAGAAAGAATCAAGGGTATACATTGCTGAGGAGTCCCATACTAGGACAAAATAGGTGTCTACTGCTCTCTGGATTTCAGTGATACCCAATCAACACCAATCCAAGACTAATAAAGAAAACTAAGCATGTCTTCATTGTTCAATCGATATCTGGCTACGGTTATTTGCCACTTGGGGTGGAGGAAAAGATTCATTTCTCTGAAGGATTATTTTTGTTAAGTGCTACTTTATATGTTGGTGGGTTGAATCGTTAATCATTTATCACGATTTACGTTTTATAATTGACCTGTTGTTTTATATTATGGCCTTTTACTTACAAACCTAATTTGCATTGCATTCATAGTGCTATCCAATATGTTAGGCTGTATCGTTTTCAACATATTCATAGCAGGCGGTTGTAGATAACTTGAGAAGTTTGTATTTAAATTGTTATTATATTTGCACTACTGTATACAGTAATCACTTACTGAATGAACTTAAAAATGATCTAAATTACTAGATACAGCACATAAATTGAAAAATAATTGAAAGGAAGTAATTATGAGACTTGTTGTCGTTGATGTTTAAATTAGATTGTGAATTGGTAAACGGAATCCAAGACGTATGTTTCGTTCTATTTGGGACCCATTGGCTGGATGTTTC
The DNA here is from genome assembly GCA_025215515.1 of Schistosoma japonicum. Taxonomy (NCBI): domain Eukaryota; kingdom Metazoa; phylum Platyhelminthes; class Trematoda; order Strigeidida; family Schistosomatidae; genus Schistosoma; species Schistosoma japonicum. Next base: position 21,767,323 of record CM046067.1, read on the forward strand.
TGAATTACAACGTTGATATTCACATTGGGATTCGAACTGAGTCCGCTTCTTGTCAAACTCCGTCTCGGTTAACTACTAGGCTAGTGTGTCCAGATAGTCACACTTGTACACTGGGTATATATGCAATTAGGTTGAGCTTGTATCATCCCGTTGATTAGTCATTACTTGTTAACTACCTGCTGTACTAAGGCTATTCCCTAAGGATGCACATATAGTAGCAGAGGCTGACCAGATTCAGTTCACGACAAATCAACGACAGGATACAAGCTCAACCTAATTAAAGTTGTTGTTGATGTTGATCATCATCAGTGTATAACTTAATTAATCATTAGATGTGTTTTCTAGTATGATTTTACATATTTTGTGTAGTGCCAGGACTTCCAACTCCTTCCATAGAATGGTTATGGTATCCACAATCGTGTAAAACAATGACATCAATATCAACAAATTTTCTTCTACCTATTCCTTTTAAAAAGAAATATTCAGAATCTGATAATCAATTACTAATTAATCAGACGGATACATTTGTTGATGGTTTATATTACTGTCTAGTACAGAATGATCATGGTAATTCACTTAGTGATCCAGTTAACATTACTGTACAGGGTAAGTGCGATTACATAATTGTATACACATTTTGTTGAATAATTCCTGAGATATATATCATAAGTGATTGTAGGCTGTAAAGTATGCTGCTTTATTCGGATAATACTGATAAAGAACCACTTTGCCTTCAAGTTGATTAGTGTTTAGTACTTGCCTGTTGGAGAAAAAATTCTTGTACTCAAGATATGGATTGTTTACTGTCTTCTATTTATTTTACTTTTGTTACTATGTTTGCATGGAAGTAGTATATGATGACTATTTCACAGTTCTTTGTATAATATAAACAGCACTTACATTATTTATGTCTATGTTGTATTCATTTTGAATGCCTTTCTTAGTAATCTGTACAATTTTGTTGTATGTAGAACTCCCAATAACAATATTCTACTTAAATGTTCATCATGTTACACCTTCAATTAAATCTCATCGAATCATTCGAAAGGATGAATTCAGCATTTCTTTATGTTTATACAAGTTTATCTTACTCTAGTTTAGATTAATGTCAATGCAGGACACCAGTGAATAACACATAAATGCCTTGATAGATTTTAATGACAATTCGTTCAGTACATCAAACTGGATTCCATTGTCTGTTTCAGGTCTTCCCAAAGAACAAAATAAGTCAGAATTCGTTTATACAGATATTGGAAACAATAGTATCAAGAGTTAATAAAGTAACTCATGTCACTGCATATTTTTCATCAGACGTATGCTTAATGTTTTATAACTCTTTGTAATTATTATGTCAGTTTGGTATCATGAATCGGTCCGAATTTCAGCAATAGACAGCCATTTCGTCCTAGTGTGGGACTCGTTAGCACAAGCGTATCATAAATGGACTGAATTGTAAATATCAGCCATCGGAAACCGATTCAGTGGTCTGATGATAAAGCGTTTTCCAGCGGAACCAGAAGTCTCTGGATTCGATCTCTGATGGAATCGTGAATGCGTTCCATATTAGGACAAAATGGCTGTCCATTGTTTTCAGGTGATCAATGGCTGTTTAATTCAGACCAATTCGTGATATCAGATGGGTTTTTCAACTCTGCTTATTATTTGTTTCTATAACATATGAAGATATGTTATTTTCCATATCATTTAGAACCACCTCAAATAATCGAAGGACCAAATATTGATAATACTTTGCATCCATCCTTTAGTTCAACTTCAACACCTTATCTTCGTTGTGTTGCTCGTGGAAAGCCTGCGCCACAAATTAACTGGATTCATGATGATTCCGTTATTCATATTACTGCTGCTCCTACTACTACAATGAATTCACTGGGGGACCAAAATAATGTGAGTTCATTCTAATGAAGGTGGCAGGTACCTACATAACTTTGAAATGAAAAAAAACTAAGTCATATAGACCCAATATTATTATTATATGTATGTAATAAGTATTTAGCATGAACTATATAACGTAGAAGTTTCCTCAAATGACTTTAAAATCTACTAAAACTCTAAATAAATCACTTTATTCATTACCATCAGTAGAATTACACATTCCAAATCGAGAAATATTTGTAAATAACTGCAGTGCATCATCTTAACAATAAGACGAAGAATTCGTATAATGGCCATTTAAGTTCATAATAGACACCGCTATCATCATTGGCCAAAACGTTTCACAAATTATTATCCTGAAATATGAAAAGATAATGAAAGTGAACTAAGCATTCCACCTTGAAATATGCACTCAATATGTTGTCTGGAATGGTGATGAAATCTTCAAAATCTTATCAAGAGATTTGAAAAACATGGTATAATAATAAAACAAGAATGCAAGTTTTAACGAATTATATTGAATGTATAGAGGTACTTCTATTTACCTCATACACATCAAAACAAAAACACATGAAGGAAGGAAACTTTTAGACTTGTCAGTATAAAACAAAATGTTACCTGGTACAGATAAGCATCAGGTGATGCTGCCAAATTATATGAACAGCTTCAGATAAGTCAATCATGCATATATACCTTATACTATTTGCCATTTTGGAATGAGTTTTTACATTTAACTCATTTTTTTAAAGGCACATCACTATTCAGTTCAAGAAAGCTTCACAGACTTATCACAGACTACGTATATATGACAACCAACAAATTCTCTGGAGGTGTAAGCAGTTGTTACATTATTGTATAGGATTCATTTTCAGTGAGCACTTACAACTTCACCGAAAGTCAGATCCAAGTACTTCAAGTCTCATTGTAAACACTAATCAATTAAAACCACTGAATATGTAGCTATTGATGAAAATAATAGCTCTTTAAACTTAGAAAATTAGTATAAAGATGAAGAAATCACAGTCATTATACAAAAAGACATGGATAGAGAAGTTTCTCTATCCGTCTATATATAAAGAGCTGTAGAGATTTTAAAGCTGAAATCGACTAAATGAATGTATAACCATACAAAGTGGATAAAAATAGCTGGCAAGAAAGTCTGATTTATTAAGGTTTAATGCACCTATTACCCAAGTGTCCTTGAAATATGGAAGAAACTGAAGTCGCTTTGTGTATTTAAGCCTTTTACAGATGGCTTTACAGTGTATATCCATCGCCACTGGTAAATTCTAACTTTGACTGTCCTACTTTATGAATGAAATAGTTACATTGCTTCTTCATTGAGTATTGACTACAGTTACGGTTCTCTAACCTTTAGTACCAACCATGTTGAAGTGTAGTCACTAGCCTAACAGATGAAGTCTGATTATCACTACCAAACTTCGCTGAGCATAAGTTACATGGAGTTTATTGCCACTTAACTCCAACCATCAAACTATCTATACCGTGTAGAACATCACTTACACTAATGGCCACATCAAAAATCGGTTTACAGAATTCGATCATCTAGAAAAATACTACACTAATCAATAGTCATTTGTTGATCAGTTGAAAATGTTTTTTCTCTTCACTAATGTGTTTATTTAATCTTAGATTCTAATTCATCTCTAATTCTCTAAATAAATTGAAGGCATTAATCTTAACACTTTTCTTACAGATTCATTGTTCATGGAGAAGTATATTCACTAATGTTAAATGTATTGAATATGAAACAGGTTCATATACATGGGAAACAACAAGTGAATTGGTGTGGGGTTATTCTCAAGCGACAGAATCATTATTACATAATCAAAGCAAACAAAATGTTTCACAGTCTAACAATGTACACAATCAATGTCATTCATTTCATATTATGAATGAAGGTATTTATAAATGTCAAGCAATGAATGAATTCGGTGATGAATATTCAAATCCGGTAAATATGATTTTAAAATGTAAGCTATCAGGATCATGTAAACAGTTCCAAATTTTTAGGGGTTATAAATATTACTAAAATACATTTCAGCATACTGACATTAAAAAACAATAATTATCTGATGAGAAACTAGTTGACAATCTACTTATATTAGATGGTCAGTGTAAAGTGACCAATTTTAATGTTCATGTAGTCCTTCATAGTGCTAAATAAATAAATTCTTTCGATTGAGTTGTAATATGGTTCTCAGTCTAAGTGACTCAAGATGATCACCAATATGTTGAAATAGAGAATGGTATGGGCGGATCAATCAGCAAAAAACTCTGAATCAGGGCTCTGCTTATTCGAGGATTGGTAGTAAGGTATGCGTACAATCGCTGAACAATAACATGGTATCCACTTCTTTCCACCCCAGATTAACCAGTTTCATAGTCTGTGACCATCATCACCAAACTATTTATATTAAGATTGATGATGAATTCTATAGACTAATGACTACATGACAACCTGTTCGATAGCATCCGATCAACACTACGAAAGGATACTAGATGAGGAACTTTGAATTGGTCACTATATATTGATCAATTAATACACATATCTCAGTCTTACAGCAGAACTTAGTCGCATTCAAAGTAGCTTAGTGGTAACGATCGCAGACTATTATTCTGAATAACCTAGTACGATATTCTTAAGGAAATGTAATTTCTTACAAAGATGGCAAATATGTCTTAGCTAACGAGTACGAAATAGCAGGAAATCTATGTCCATGGTTTCTTGCTGACTACCATTAATTCGTCTTTCATCTCCGATGATCTACGTGTTAATAATAAATGGACTGTATTAAAGCATTTCGATTAAAATTGAATTCTAAACTATCAAGAAAATAGTTTAAATCCTCACTATTATTGACACATGAATAATACTAACTAGACAAGGTGAATAAAATTTGTAAAGCCTGAATATGACGATGCATAATTTCCAGGTTCCACTGTTAGTCATAGTTTGTATTTTCTAAAACGAAATGTATACAGCCTTCGAATATCACCGATAGAGTATTAAAAACCTTTACTGATGGTTGAAATATTACTGACTGATTCCACTGTAACGAGTAGAGTGTGATTCTTCCAACTTCAATAATTTATCAAATTTTATTTCGAGGCATGTTACTTACTTGTCTGAAAATTATAGACCCAACAGTGACTAACTGATGTCGTTAGTAATATATTGTGATTAAATCATAAAGTTAAGTAACTGGAGGGGGAGAAAGAGGGGGGGATAGTGCTCTATGCCATTAAACCTAAACTGAGTAATGTACAGAAACGTTATAATCATCGAGTCTAAGCACATAAGATCCTGTTCCTGGTTCTGTCGTGATTTATTGAAGTTTACTGTATTAATACAAAGCGGTAGTCAAGTGCTCTGTGATTTTCAATGATTATCTAGTTTTTCTTAAAATTGAAGAGTACTATTAATAATTACTGAAACTAATACAGTTTCATATGAATAATCGTCATCATTTAAGCTAACAGCTTAACAAACACATAGAAAACATAAGAAATTGAAAAAATTACTTTCTACACTTCATTCAGAAAACTGATCTCAGCTTTTTCAGGCGAACAATCAAAATTAAAGTTAAATAAACTCCAAAGGTATTTCTAAAATCAAAGCCTATTCAACCATTTTATAACACTGAATTATATTTAAGGTAAGCAGGTGTAAATAGATAAATATGAAGATGTGTGTGTGTGCATTTGTACGGTATAAACAAGCCAAGGATTTCATTTTATTCTATTGAAAGGATAGGTAGGTAGATGGATCACGGATAGATAGATAGATAGATAGATAGATAGATAGATAGATAGATAGATAGATAGATAGATAGATAGATAGATAGATAGATAGATAGATAGATAGATAGATAGATCAAGGATGGATAGATAGATAGATAGATAGATAGATAGATAGATAGATAGATAGATAGATAGATAGATAGATAGATAGATAGATAGATAGATAGATAGATAGATAGATAGATAGATAGATAGATAGATAGATAGATAGATAGATAGATAGATAGATAGATAGATCAAGGATGGATAGATAGATAGATAGATAGATAGATCAAGGATGGATAGATAGATAGATAGATAGATCAAGGATGGATAGATAAATAGATAGACTCAAATCAACAGACTGTGGAATAAAAATTATCAATCAATATTTGCACATGGAACTGTTTTTAATAACTTTAATATACGTGTTACGTTTGCGCGACCTCACCCATTGTCATCGGTGAGTTACTGTCTCACACCTGACACGATTGAACTCCACCGGCCACGTCTTCACACTAGAACTCCAGGAATCACCTCAAGGAGTTAGTCACTAGTGAGCTGATAATTAGCTACAATTAAGGGGGTTGTTGTGAAGATAGATAATTTGTCAATGCTGATATCATGAATTGATCTGAACCAATCGTGTCGGGTGTGAGACAGTAACTCACCGATGACAATGGATGAAGTCGCGCAAACGTAACACGAATTGACTGAATTAGAAATATCGACCATTAGGAGCCAGCTCAGTGGTCCCATGGTAAAGCACTCGTCGCGGAGCCAGAGGGTCCTGGGTTCGATCCCCAACAGGGTCGTGGATGCGCACTGCTGAGGAGTCCCATACTAGGACGAAACAGCTGTTCAGTGCTTCCAGGTGATCAATGGTTGTCTGGTTCAGATCAATCCATGATATCAGCATTAACAAATTAACTATCTCCACAACAACCCCCTTAATTTTAATATCATCAATCCCCACAGTTTTAAATTCAAAACAAGTGGAGACATTGTTAATATTTAATTATTACATCATTGACTGGGACAAATTAGACAACTATTGAAAATCAACATGCCTGTTTCATTTAGAATAGCCTTGTATCATCTCGTTGATTTGTAAGAGACTGAAACTGGTCAACCTCTAGTGGCGTTTGGCACAAAGTGGACTGAGTTCGAATCCCAGTGTGAATATCAACATTGGGATACAGGTACATCCAGCCGATGAGTTCCAAATAGAACGAAACGCGAGTCCTGGATTCCACTTGCTAGTCACAATCCGACTTAAATATACCTGTTTCATTTTCGTTAGAAATTTATAAGCAGTATACACCCTCAACTTCAACAAAGTGTAGCCACAGAAACTTCAAGCTTATATGATCGACGGATGTGTATATTTTTCATTAGTTTATGCTTTTGATCTCATTCAATTGTATCTGTATGTAAGTACCCAACACGTATAATTGTTGAACTCAATAACGTCAAATCGCTAATCAGAAATCTAAAATCATCTACTTCTTGAATCCAAATGGGAAGCTATGACCAATAAAATGGAACACTTAGATCAGTGACTGGAACTGGATGCAATTGGTAATATTTCTAAGTTCAGTCAATATAGTATATACTGGGTTACCTTATCTATTCCCATCTGTGAGTAAATGTATCACATGTGACATGACTCAACTCCACTGATTACGCTTTCCACTGAATCTCTGTAAATAATTACTGATGTTGGATCTCTGATTGTACCCAGATATTGAATTCAAAATTTACATTTTTTGACAACACTCAATTATCAGTTGACAGGATGACTAATGTCAAGAGGTTATTTACTACATCAAAATAGACTTAATCAATGGTGATCAGCTATTCTGTGTATGCACTAATGAGATCACTCAATATAACACAAATTCATGTGATTACGAAATATCAACCAATTGTATGTCATACAGCTTAGTTGTGTAAACATTAACCATTCTGCCTAGTAGTCCCAGTAGGCTCATAAATAAATATTAATAATGAATTCAATCCTACTTATTTGTATTTCTCTTTATTTTTCTCTATCTCATTCATAGATCCACCTATTCTTCTACATGAATTAATAATAAAACAAACATTCAATTATCAATTATCATTATATGAAGTCAATAAACAGTTGTTTAATTCAACAATTGTTAATCCAACAAGATTAACATGCCTATTTCAAGCTAATCCTTCACCATATCAAATCACTTGGTTTTATATGCCAATTCATTTGTTTACTGTATATTCAAGAAAATTGCATAGAACATCATGTCCACAGTTACCAAGTAATCACTTAACGTTAATCAGTGTATATAAAATGGATCAGAATGAATTAGAACATCATAAAGGCAACAAGACATTCATAGAATTATTATCAGGAAATCATGTTAAATTAGTGCTAACAAATGAGTTTAACATTAACATTGATTATGTTGATTCATTGTATCTAACAAATTTAATCATCAATGAAATGAAGTTGATAAAAGTTGGTGTTTATATATCAACTATAGTCAATAGTGAAGGTTGTCAACAATGCATTATTCTATTACAGAATCATAGTAAGTCAATTATAGTTGATGTTATGTATTGTATGAAGTGGGAATCAAGTGTATGACATGACATCTAAGGTCATCGATGATTGAATAAATCAAGTAAGTTTTATTTAATAAGTTGACATCTAATCGACATGATGGAATTCTAACCAACTACTTGGCAATCATACGATACGATGAAGTATTCATGTTAAATAGACTGAGTAATTGGATATTCTTGTTATGCAGTTTAGAATGATAGAATCTAATTTTCATAGGTCTCAATCATTTGAAATGAATGAATTTCAGATGGATTATATTATTAAAAATTTAATTTGTTTTCTTTTTTGTGACTGGCAAGCGTAATTCCAGGAAGCGCGTTTCGTCCTATTTGGGACTCATCGGCTGGTTGTACCTGCATCCCAATGTTAATGTTCACAGTGGGATTCGAACTCAGTCCGTTTAGTGTCATACGCCACCGCGTACACCACTACACTACTGAGTCCACACAGTCACGTTTGTGCAATTGGCAAATTGGTAGTAGGATGAATTTGTATATTCCCATTGATTTGTTATAGACTGAAGCTGGTCAATCGCTGTTGCTATATGTGCAACCTGAGACGATTGCCTTGATATAGCGATTATTCACAAGTATTATTTAATTTTTGTAATGTGACTGGCAAGTGGAATCCAGGACGCGCGTTTCGTGACTGGCAAGTAAACATCAACACTGTGAACCTCAACATTGGGATGCAGGTATATCCAGCCGATGAGTCCCAAATAGGACGAAACGCGCGTCCTGGATTCCACTTGCCAGTCACAATACAAAAATTAAATATTACTTGTGAATAATCGCTATATCAACGCAATCCGCTCAAGATGCACATATAGCAACAGTGACTGACCAGCTTCAGTCTATAACAAACCAATTGGAATATACAAATTCATCCCACTACAATTGAAAATGTTGAAAACGCTGATCAATAGAGGAATTTCATTAACGACATGAAATGCATACAAATTACGTTTCATGGTTTAATCATCATGTTTTTGTGGATTGTTTTGAACGGTTGTTACGCGTAATTTGATCTACGAGTACTTTTTTAATCGAATCCTATTCATAATTCTAATTTTTCTACACAAATATGGAAAGAAAAATAAATTGGTGAACGATTATCCTAATTTTGGTAGTTGATGAACAACTAAGAAGTTTGTCTGAATGAAATATTCCATAATTTAGATCAGTACAAAGGAACGCATAGGAACAGTAAAAATGAGATGAATATACGGCTGATAAAAGAGTAAATGAGTTGAAAACATGCCTTTGTATGATAGATAAATGTACTTGCGTTAACAAGTAACTTTGCAATTTATATCCATCCATAACTGTAATACTTGTTGTCAACATCATATACTTAAAATAGAGATCTAGGTGAAGTTATATCAGGTCACACATCAACTGTGGTTGCACTAAAATTTAGAATTGGTCAAGAAATAGGGCTAAGAATTCTACTGAATAATTTCTTTCTGTAACTAAATGCTAGTAGAAGGATATGTGTATCTGCACAAGCTGAAATATGTACTACTAAAGTCACCTGATTATTGTAGGAGATCCCTTTTGTCCGTTGGATTTGAAATTCATCAGCACCTGAATGACAATAACCTAACCTATTATTTTTAATAAACATTATAAACAAATGAAGTTTATCGAGAACTTCATGAAGATTCGGTCGATTAACACCGCATAAGATCTAACAGTTTTCAAAGTGTAGAGGATGATCAGACAAGGTCCATGAATCAAAAGACATTATATGTATATGATTATAATCATGGTAGCAATCATACGGCTAGCATGAACTCTTCATATTAACATTTCTCATTAGAACCTCATTAACTAGTGAACACATACATTGTTAATAGCTGTAAATCGTTCAGTTAAGTTTGGTTCAGCATAAAAGTTTACATTTACATTTAATAAATTTCCTTACTTATGCAAACCAGGAAAACGACGGTAACTTTAGTACAGTGCTACATTAATATGGGATATGTAAAATTGCTTTAAAGCCTAAAAAACATTTTTCAATGGAAATCGCACACTAACAATCATTTACCGATATCCCTCCAGATAAAGACAGCCATTAAGAATACAGATCGGTTCATACAACTTTATTTATAAAACGCAAAAGACAGTTAAATTGCAGCACTGTCAACGTAGTTATGAATAACTATGTCGGTATCCATTGGCACGTAGTGCTGGTCAAATTTTATCAAATAAATTGTTATGTGGCAGCTCGTTTAAGTAACTCTACCCCGGTGACACCAAGTTGAAAAGGTGGTTTCGGAGTAGTTGGCGTAAAATATTGATCCTAGGTCTCGTGATATTTGCAATTATCAAGACGCAGTACCTGAAATTTAAAAAAAAAACTCAGTGTTCTTCCTCTAGGTAACCCAGTTTTAGTCTACGACGGTTACCACTGAGTTCTTTGTGCTGCAACTCATGCCGAGTCACGTAGACCAATGGCCACATCACAACTCAATCGACAGAGTTCGATTAGCATTATAAAAGGCATGATGAACATCAAATTTCTCACCATAAACCGACCAACCAATGTATGCCTCTTAGTTCTAACGAGAGGTCAGTAGCCTGCCAAATAGCTCAGTGATAAAGATCACAGGCTGTTCAACCGGGTAATCTGATAAGGAATTCTCAGGATAATATGCGTTTTTACAGAGATCGCAGATACACTTCCCCATTGATCAGTGATAATAGCAAGAAGTTCGTGCTATGGGTTTTTCGTCGGTTACTCCCACCTTCCCACCCCCCTACAAACCAATTATATGGGTTGTTTCTTTACATAGAATCACTACTCAGACCACTTTTATGTAAGCCCATCTTACATTTCTTCGTATCCATCACGGTTATTGTTGCAAAGCGTAAACATTATATTTTTCCTTCTTGATACTATTCAGAAGAGAATTAAGAGAAAAAAGTGAAGTCAAGCATCATTATGTACCAAAGGTTTATTAAATCATGCCAAAGCAACTTCAGCAACCACTGTTAAACAAAATGTTAAACATTTGCTGAGTACATCTTTCAATTACATGAGTATTAAACGTTTCTCAAAAGACTGAAACTTTTTAGTTGCATTGCACTGGAAATTGTTTGAATAAAACCCACGAATCATGTAAAGATGGGTCGTTTTATTTTAACCAAATCAATAATGGAAAATCCCAGAGTGTGATTTCATCTGATTTCGTTAACGAGATAGGCAACCAACTTTAACCGTTATTTGGAAAGTACTTTGTATGATGATCTACATGTTGTCCATTTAAACAAACTATTTGATTAACACAATTTGATAAAAGATAAACAGTTTCTTCTTACTAATCCATTACTAAACACTTTCCAGGTATACCTGATACACCAACAAACATTGAAATCAAAGAAGTTACCTGGGATAAATTAACACTTGGTTGGATTCCGGGATTCAATGGTGGCTATGAACAAACTATTGTTATAGAATTTCTCAAAGTTTCTAATCAACAGTACAAAGAAACTACAGTGAAGAGTCTACCTAAAGAAGTAATAATTAGTAATGTACCAAAATTACCAATTCATCAACATTGTCAAATATCAGGTTTGTAGTTTGAGTCATTTAAATGATCGGTTGCACATTTTAAGCCAGTTAATGTTTTTACAATGTAGTATTGCTTAACTAAATAAAACTAAACTATTGTGCAATGTAGCTCCATTTAACCTATAAGCACTGCAACATAAACACCAAGTGCTGTTATGTAACACTATCGAATAATAACTTGAAGTTAGTAAATTACAACAGATGAATATCTTCGACAATCAGTCATTATGATTCCATATCATCAATACTCTATTAAAGTTGGCTTTTTCATTCTGAAAGATTTATTTCAAACAAACAGAATGGAAATACTTAGATTTAGAACTCTTATGAAATACTTGACTACGATGAAAAACAGTTTAAGAAACTATAATCTGATCAAAAGGATTCTACAAATCATATAAACTACACTAGATAGATTATTCTTCTATTTTCTAAAGTCAGTGATGTTTCAGTCTTATAGGCGATACATTAAAAACTGAATATCGCATTAGTATCGTCTTCGACTATAAAGTTGATTGAAGGTAGTTTGTGATTAACAGAGAGCATCAAATCCATGTAGTTTGAAGTTTGTACGTAATAATGAATGCTAACTAAAACAGGATCTTTGCTTACTTCTATAAATGAATTCACGAATCTAACTAAGCTGCTTATGGATAGCGAACTGCCTAAAAATTCCCTGGATCATATGCCATGAGAAATACTTATATATCTAAGACATATGATAAAATGAGTGTTCAACACTAATGCTGGCGCTATTTATGATAAACTAAACTACCTGATTATAGATAACTAAAGATTCATTTGATCTGTTTATGCTAATTATTATATAGGTAGAGAAGAATTTGATATTTCCTAGAACTTTAGATCGCGTATAGAATTTTATCAATCAATTTGGAATGAGGTCACTATTTTAAGTAACCTGACATCATGGACACTATGATGAAATGGAAGATGATTCCAGGGTATTGGGCATGGAATTGTAGATTCAGAATTTTGTTCCCTTAAACAATTGTTCACAGTGAAAATTGAACACTGGAATTCTTTTAATGCTATGAAACACTAAATTCAGTAATCAGTGTACAAATATACGTCTATCCTACAAGGAATCACTGGAAGCTTATAAGCGTCGTATTCCCAATTATAATCCATGACACTCATTGATTTATAATGAAATCTACCAGAGTGCATTAATCTCAACTAAACCACAGTTATGCACTGACAACAGGTGTTATCTAGTACAATATTTGGTTCGAAATAATTAACACAGATTATTACAAAACCGCATATCATCTATACCATCTCATAGAAAGCAACATTCTTATCTCTCTTCTGATGTTTTACTTCTCAATAAAATGGTTGTATAGGATTACAAGCTTTAAAGTCTGATTCCCTATTTCTATACATGTAAATCAAAAAACTCAGCACCCAACATTTTCTATTAAAAGACTGATGAATTTTTCTCTTTTCTGAATTTTTACTAGACTAAAATATGTCACGAATTGATATTTTCAGGGTGCCATTGAATACCACTGAGTACTGTACAGCTATTTTGTTCTAGTGTGAAACTCTTTAGCAATGCGCACCTCAGACTCGGTACCAGGATATTCAGCTTCAAGACCAGCGCCTAGCCTTCTGTATCAAATAAAAATTCAATATCCACAAAAGTAGCCATCCTAATTTTCAGAAGTCATTGTTTATTATTATTGACAAAATTCTTTATTGGTTTCCAATTTGAATCGATTATCTATGCAGATGTAGTTACATATTGAATGTTTTTTATTAGGTTTATCACCGAATACTACGTACACATTTGTAATCTATGGAAAGAATCAATTAGGAAATGGACCAAAGTCAAAAGAATATACATTTACTACTAAAGGTGAAATATTTGATAAAGTATTTTATTTATGTAATCATACCTAATTGAATTGTGTTTGAATAATGGAAATGAAACTTTTTCAATGAAGGTTGATGAATAACCAATCAGGCGAAATCATCATAACTCGAGCTAACATTACCAGTAATTATTAGACAAGTAAGACTACATTAAGGCAGCTGAAATGTAAAATTCTAATAAATGCATAGGCCAAATAATAAACACTAATTCAACCAACCAAACTGTCATTTCAATCGATCCCAGTTACTTCGCGTGGAGCATATCGCCCCCCCTACTAGCATTCTTCAACCAACTCTGTCCTGGGATTTTCTTTCTATTTCTTCCTAAGTCCTATTCGTTGTTTTCGTATCTGCCCCCTAATTCCCGGAACAATGTGTTTTTTGTCCTTTCTCTTTTCGTTTAACCTTGGAGATTCAAATTTAATGCTTGTCTTGTAATGCAGTTTGACGTTTCCCTAAATGCTCGCCCTGCCTAACTCCAGTGTCTATTGCTAAGTCCAGAAGGTTATTTAATTGATTCCATAGGAGATGAGAAATATATGCAGACAAAGCATTAAATTTCTAGCAATCGTTTTACTTCTATGAACTTATTACATAAAAAAAATTCCATGAATATGGAAGCGTTTCGTGGATTTCTACGTTCATTCTGTCAATAGTCCGACACTATTCTTAGAGATCAACGTGGGTATTCAAATTAACAATGACGTACTGACTGTTATTTTTCACCTCAAACGAACCACACTAGGAAAAATGATATCATTTTCATAATCGTAGATTAAATCTTCCAAAATACACAGTACTTCAAAGTCTCATGTAACATATTTGCAAACGCTTAACAGTATATATTCAATTCATCAACAGAATATATAAACCGACGAAAAGGAACATCAACGAGATCACCAATATCATGGCATTTCAGAATAAAGTGTATAGGTGACTAATCTACATTAAACGGATTCATAATTATAGTTGGGAACAACTCAACAACTCGAAATCAACAACGAATAAATTCTCTTCTTAAAAGGCGAATTCACAATGTGGCGTACACCCACTAAATAAATAATATCAAAACAAGTGCCACTTTATATTCATAAAAGAACGATTATTCTTACAACTTATTACAGAAATAACAATTAGTTCAGGATTTTCATCGGGGTCAAGCGATAAGTCAATTAGCTGTCAAACATCACTATCTACTTTTATTTGCATCCCTACATTAGGACGATATTTTTGAATACACGAATGATTAGGGAGATGTTCATATTTCAAGATGAATGAAATCGATCTCACTAATCTTGATGGTGCTTTCAGATGTCGTAAAGTATCCCCCCCCTCCAATATTTACCGTCTGATCACTGCTTATTAGAGCATAGAGTATTCCGAGTTATTAATAGGTGAAAAGTATCAATAGTAGATTGTATGAACTGTCATGATGATTTCATCTTCACAGAAAACTGTAATGCCTAGGTATTTTGTATATACTTGATACATACTGGAATATTCATTCTACTTCTCTTCTATCTTTATATTTGGAATTCTGAGGGTTCAAGGAGTTATTATACTAAATTTGTAAGTGGCATTATCAGTCATCACATAGGTAACTTTTCGTAGACTAGACTAGCCTAGCAATCACCTTACTCAGCTGTACTTAAACATGTTGAAATAGATCCAGTTTATCAACTAATTAAAATTTCAAATACAACTACAAGACTATAAATTGAGTTTAGATGAAAGGCATGTAATAACAATCTCTAATCGAAACTCGTAGTAAACAGAACAAATTTTAAGAAAAGTTTTATAGGCGATTTCTATTAAATATTAAGGCTGATCAGGTTGTCAACAACAGTAATCGAAACTCTACAATTAGACGAATTTAAGCAAAACAAAACATACATCCCCCTACACCTTCATTCCAACATTGCTATGCGACACTGATGAAGTTTACGTTTACAAACCTTCAAGTGTAGCCAAAATAATTCCGCACCAACATGCTTATACTACTTAACTTGATAGAGAAATGATTTAAATGAATATCAAATTCCAACATCTTGATTGACACCTTAGTGCATCGACGGTAGAGCAAGTTGTTCAGCTCGTAAATCTTCATTAACTAACATGCACTTCTATTTTCCCAATTAATTCTTACTTCATCGATGGAGATTGTTCTAATGTTGATCTAAGCTGAAATACATCCTATTAGTGAATGAATCAAACCACAGCATCAGCTCATGAAATCATTGATCTAATTTATGCAAACGAAATTGATTACTGTAGCTCAGAATCGATCAATAAAAATTGTTATGGAGAATACTGGTGAGAGGCCTATGCTCCTTCGAGAGGGGTAACAGGCGTAAGTAAGTAAGTAAGTAAGAATCGATCAAATTGGCTACTTATTTTCTTCTTCTTCTATATAATGAGTTTTAACTATAGTCATTCCACTAGACAAATTAAGTTCATAATATCATTATCATGTTACCCATTAGCCTAACATAACATTGCTATTGTTTATATCATATAGACATGAAACTTATACTCACTCTATCATTATGTTTGTCATCATTTAAATAGTTCACTCTAAATTAATGCATCCTTCTAAGAACAATGAAAACTGTTATTCTCAACCTTCAACTGAACAATTCAATAACTGAAAACTAGGCTATTTCACAGGAATTAGAAAGAAACCCATTAAATTTCTTAATGTTATTGAAGTGATTTATTCGAAATCTGTCCGATTACTTTAATAGAAAATGTATTTGTACACATAAATGTCAGTTTTACTATTGTTTCTCAGTAAAGACCTATAAGGACATTCAATTCATGGAGATAATCATTAATATTTGAATGTACACATTCTTCATTATCATTATTGTTTTTTTCTGAAATATTCTATTAATAGACTACTACTCATTAATGTCATAGTAATATATGATTGTCTATCAATAATACTGCTAATGTTACAATGAGTATAATGTCATTTATACTTTTGTCTGGTTATTGATACTCCTATATTAGGTTTAAATCCATATAGAAAATAGATTTGTAATATTTAATTTTTGTATTGTGACTGGCAAAGTGGAATCCAGGACGCGCGTTTCGTCCTATTTGAGACTCATCGGCTGGATGTACCTGCATCCCAATGTTGATGTTCACAGTGGGATTCGAACTCAGTCCGCTTCGTGTCATACGCCACCGCGTACACCACTAGACTACTGAAGTCCAGACAGTCACGTTTGTGCAATGGGCGAATTGGTAGTAGGATGAATTTGTATATTCCGATTGATTTGTTATAGACTGAAGTTGGTCAGTCACTGTTGCTATATGTGCATTCCTGAGCGGATTGCCTCGATATAGCGATTATTCACAAGTATTATTTAATTTTTATATTGTGACTGGCAAGTGAGCATCAACACTGTGAACATCGAAATTGGGATGCAGGTATATCCAGCCGATGAGTCCCAAATAGGACGAAACGCGAGTCCTGGATTCCACTTGCCAGTCATGATACAAAAATTAAATATACTTGTGAATAATCGCTATATCGACGCAATCCGCTTAGGATTCACATATAGCAACAGTGACTGACTAGATTTGTAATACTTTTTTATTCAATTCAGAGAGAAGATTTAATAGATTTGGTTATTTCACTGAAGATGTTCTGAACAGATTGATGAACAAAACGTTAAAATTTCACTAGCTGAGATTAATTACTAATATATTTTATTCATATATTTCAGTGTGTTCATGTTTAAAATCGGAAATCGAGCCAAGAACCTTTCTCTTTAAATCATGATATAGATTTTAGATAATTTGTTCATAATCACATATTTATGATTTTGTGTCAGAAACTTTTACTTTTAAAATATTATACCTTCCATAAAGAACAACAGAGTCTATATCACTCAGAGTAAGTCATCTCATTCACAGTCAGTTACTTTGATATGTGGCTAGCAGTAGAAACCAAGACCTGAGTATACTTTTGTCAGTGTTCATGCTTTTCCCAAAGACTGTAACTCATTACCTTTTGGTTCATGTGTCATTATCAAAAATAGTTTTAAAGTGAATATTCAAAGCATCACATACAAAACTTCATCCCTCATTGCCTGTTTTGGATTCCACTATTAAGCACTATATGTGACAATTCCTCTAGTTACGTAATATATACAGATGATTAATTATAGTATACAATATCTAACCAGATCTGTGAGAAGTATCAGTCAATTGAGAATTGTAAGTTTACTCCACCATGCATGTAGAATGTTATTGGAGAAATTTACCATTGACCTCAAACATTACCTGCAGAACAGACCAAATTACGTAAGACATACTATTATATTTTAAAACTTTTACATACTTAGGTCAGCATTATCAATGAACAAGGTAGGGTCGATGCAGATGTGAAGGCATGGATTAACAAGCCAACTGCAGCATTTTCACAATTGAAAAATATCTAGAACTCAAACTAGCTATCAGCCAGCATCAGAGTCACAAATTTCAATACAAATGTAAAAATAGTTCTGTTGTATGGAATTGAAACTTCGGATAACTACGAAAAGCATCATCCAAAAGATACAAGTATTTATCAACAAGTGTCTGCTTAAGATTACTTCGAATCAGTTGGCCAAATGCTATCAGCAACGACCTTCTATTGCAGATAACAAACCATAATCCGGCTGAGAAAGAAGTTAAAAAATACTCTAGAGGTGGAGAAGACACACTGAGGAAATTACCGAACTGCGTCACAAGACAAGCACTAATTTTGAACCCTTAAGGCCAAATGAAACAACGATGATAGAATAACACATAACGCCGTGAATTGGAGGCAGATTTGAAAAGAATGGACAGCACTTCAGAACTAGAGAAGAGAGCTTAGGAAAGAGTTTGTTGCAAAGTATTGGTCTATGGCCTATGCTCCACATAGGGTAACAGGCAATGATCGACTGTTTGATATAATAAATGCTATCATTCAGCTACAGGAAGAAAGTATGAATAACTTTACCATCCACAAGTATTTTTTATTTCATATCATCACAGAATAGATGGCAATCCCTAAACGTTGACTATATCTTCAGAACAAAAAGTGACATCCAAAATAAGGACATTTCATACGAAGTAACGGAAATGTTTTTGAAGTATGTTTTAATCTATTTTTGCTATGATGTGAACTACGATCATTCACAATATACGGAATAGTAATTTTTCTAGAGGTGATACAGCCACAAGACACAGAGACTAAATGTTCTATGTTCGTAAGTGTGCCCTGATTTTGTTAATCCTCAAGCCAGATGGTTAAGTTTGTTAATTATGGTTAGAGTTTTTATAGCAAGCTTGTGTTTTACGGGATAGAGGTGCTAGCCCTATGCCCATCTCTTCTGCTTTACTCGGGTTTCGGACCGGCAGCAACCTTGCAAGAGATGCGGGCGGAGCAGCGGGTAGCAGCAGCCTACTATGGAAGAGAATGAACCAACTTCCAGATGAAGAGAAAATCAGGAAACGATGTTGGAAATGGATAGGACATACATTGCGCAAATCATCAGACTGCATCACGAGACAAGCACTAACTTAGAACCCTGTTGGACAACGGAAAAGAGGAAGGCCAAAGAACACACTGCGTTGAGAGCTGGAAGCAGACATTAAAAGGATGAAGAGTAACTGGAGACAGCTGGAAAGGATTGTTGAGGACAGAGTTGAATGGAGAATACTGGTGAGCGGCCTATGCTCCTCCGAGATGGGTAACAGGCGTAAGTAAGTCAAGCCAGATAGGAGAACACAAGATAAATGAGTCAATCAAAAGCAGCCCCACTTGTATTTCAAACATTTCTTTACAAACACACAAGAAGTGACCTCCTAGCCGACCAACTAGGAATGCAACACTACTACAAAATAAAAGTAACAATGTTAGGAAACTTGAGTAACTTATACACAATTAACTAGTTATATTTCATGAATGGAAAGTAAAACAGCAACAGTTAATAGGTCTGATAGGAGATTAGATCTAGAGGAATATATAAATAATAGTTAATACAATGTCTTGTTTAAATGAAACCAACCTCTGGATAACAGGTTCATTCAATCTATCAACTTTCCTTTTTACTGATATTCAATCTGTTAATGTAACTTTTGATGGTATTTTCTATATTTAGAACTTCATTTCCCGAAATTAGTCATAACTAACCATTCAAATAATTCCATTAAATTAAATTTTACCCATCAATATGATTCACAATTATTCTGTTTAAAGACAGAATTCTTACAAGTAATCCATATGAATTGGATAACTTCATTAGATACATGTTCAAATCAAAATGAAATTCTATCATCTTCATCATTGAATAAACAATTGATTAATCATTTCAATGTTACCGTTAAAACTATTCCTCGAATTCATGGTAATGGACGTATAGATTATACATTGAAAGCATCAAATACGATGCTGATAGATAAATCAATTGATAAACAACATTATAATAATGATAATATTGATGTATTGTCAAGTATTCAACATTCACAAGCTAATTCTGATGATCCAAATCCATTGAATATTTTCAAAAGAACAAAATCAAATCGTAAATATCCTTTGATATTTCATAATTTGACAAATTGTAAGTTTGTCTATTAGCTACTATTTAAGTGTTTGGTAAATATTTTTTTATTATGAGTTTTGTTCTCTAAGTTGAATGTTGCAGTTAGGAAGCTGCCATCATTATTATAGACAACTTCATTCATTCAAACTTCTGATACGATTGAGCTAGAAGATTTTCTTCCCTGGTGTTTAGCATTTAGTTCTATCGAGTTTGAAGTTGATTTGTTGTTGTTGACACTTTTTCTTTCATTTTGTGCACATTCATGTGGATTTCCTCCCACCCTGATATGATTCATGGTGTTTTAGTTGCCTACTAGTTTTCTCCTTGATTAACAAATTGAATCTATTTAACTGTGCTTATTGATTCCCAATTTACCTTACTGCTAAACTTTTAAAAATTATCTGGTCTCCATTGAGTTTCTTTTTTTTTTTGAAAATTACAACGTTTTCTCAATCAAACTTGTATCCATAACTGTCTATGTAACATTATAAGCGAAGATGTTTCATGGCAGCAGACGGTTAACTGATGTTCATGAACATGAAGATAAAGAGGTCTGCCGCTTTGTTTATTATAGAATTGTCTATCACAGTTCCATCAATTTAATTTGTAGGTGACATTTTGATTGGTCCTCCTTCGTTACCTCGTACTTTGCTTAGCATAGAATTGTTATAATAAACTTGTTGACCTGTGTGCGACATTTATTCCTAACTGCCACAATAGTCTAATTGTAATCTTTGATATGCTCATCAGGTATGATGAAGTGATCTTTGTGTCGATTTCGTTATTTGATTTTGCGTCTATCACTGATCTTGAGAGATATTTCTTGATGAAGTTTTGTGGATAGCCGTTCTTTTAGAAATTGATCAGCAAGTACTCTTTTCATTTCTTCATGTGGTAGGTGTACTACAGTGTTTACACCATTTGAAATAGAGCTTGCATACAAATGATTTTTTGAGTCGTTGAATTGTTGATGTTCTAACATGAAAGTTGGTCGGTGTGTCTTGGTTGTCTGTACAATCGAGTCTCCAATGTTTCTGTGTTAGTTTCGATGATCAAAACATCCAAGAATAGTAGTTTGTCATCATACTCTTCGTCGACTGTAAACTTCATGTCTTCAAACATGTTGTTGATCAAACTGTAAACAATTTCTAGCTAATTTCTTTGATGATGACGAAATTCAATTCGTGTTATAAAACCTTTCAATAGAACAATAGTATTTTCCAAAGTTAAAACACATTTTAATGCTACTCTGATAAATGTCAAAGATGTAGTACCCGGAGTGAAACAACATCATTTTCATTAACATAAAATGTTAGAAACATTTAACTGTGTAGGTTGATGAGTCATCAAGACAGTTGAGTGTAAAAATGAAGGATTACACAGTTTATTGCATCATTTTCTTGATGTTTATAAAACACAACGACCATCATCTTACATTCCTTATTTAAATCATCCATTTAATCTACACAAATCTTCTTCATCAACATATGTCAATTTAGTCAACATGATGGCATGTAATGGGACTTTTAGTAAACAATACACTCTGATAAGCAAAAGGAAAGCTGATTGAATAGCTTGGAGTTAATAAGTTAACTGACTATTACACTTAGAAACTATTCATTATAGAAAATATCAGTTGGAGAATAACCAATAGTTCTAATGACTAAGTTTCTTATTTTCATTGTTTAAACGTTTCTTTTCTAGTTAACAGTGGATTGAATAAGACAATGCACAATGAGCATGATTCTGCACAGCATAATGTTCTGTTACACATGAATCAATCTAATACTTATCGTATTTGGATATGTTTACGAAATCAGACAACAATCTGTCATCAAGAAAGTCTATCTTCTCAAGGTATAATATTGTACAAGTTTATTTTTATTGTTGAATAATAATAACAGAAAACATATTCTGTTGATGTATTAGAGGGATAGTCTAATGAAGTAAACGGGCTAACTAGGTAGATATTGTATTTAATCATGTTGATTTAGTTGAATTAAATTGGTTTTGTATGGATTGTCTACATTCGTCGTAAACTTGTCCAGACTGGATTTAGTTCAAAATTACAAAGCAATTCGGCGACTACGTCGTCCTGACTGAGAACTCCTCCAAAGTAAGTATCTTAGACAATTGATCAGAGGGGCTCCAAATTTCTTGATTAACGTCCTAACTATCAGCATAAATCGGCTATCTACAACCCAGTAATAAGATTTTTCTAAATTTAATCAATTCGTGATAGTATGACGATAACTGTTCCATTCCTAAAATGTCTCATCTCTACTAAATAGGACTACTTGCTAGCACTTCAAGAATATCCCGAAGTCTTGATTCGTATTCCTATAAAGCTCAATATTAGCAAAGAATACTGTCCAATATTCCTTGGTTTTCTGTGGTAACCAATCTAAAATGAACAGTGACGAATACAAAGAACTGATTATTCTAAATTAGTTTAAATCGAATCAGTATATCTATGAGCCATTATAATAATACATTTATGTAGTTTTACTATGATATACAGTGGGAGATTCAAACTAAAACATCACAATACACATTGCATGCTTCTGCCTATCTGAAGAGATCGTTACATTAAACGTCATGCCTGCTACTTAAGATGAATGAAAACAATAGTTGTAGTAGTTGAACTGCTATAAAACTTCCCGTGAATGGAAATTAATGTCTGTTTAAAAATAGAATATCCTTTAAGAATATAAGTTAAACAGAACTTCATTCCATTATTGGGCATTTGGTACTAGGAGTTTATTTCATGCAATAGAACTTCCTTAACAGACTAAGGCAATATTATTATCATCAATATTTAGAGAAAAACTAACTGTAAATGTCAATGGTTTATTCATGAATGAATTGTGTTTTGCTGTTGCGATATATCTCGCCTACTTTCTTCATTGTGGAAGGTCGATTCAACTCGACCGTGCAACACATCACGAAAATGATATTTGGTTCTGATTTATTTAAAGCCAGTAAGACTTACAGTAACATAAATGACGTCCATAAATAAGCACCTTTATAGTACGAACGGAAATAGAACAATGCTGTTGCGATATACAACAGAAATGATGAACAAATAGATTTTGTGAAAATAATTGCCAAACTACCAGTGAGTTATTGCAAAACGATTCTGTATCGAAATCTCGGATACGTCTATGGTAACCTGTTTAGACTCTTGGGCTAAAACCTATTTGCAAATATCTCAACAAGTTACATTTTGGTCTGTTGTTTTGTTTTACTTGCTTAATCATGTCCCAAACTTGGATTGTGTACACATGCGTCTTTATAAAATGTCTACGACCTATTATGAATAATCCAGTTATATATAAGTGAAGACATCATGGTTGCTGGTAACATGCATTACTAAATAAATTGAAGAATATGAACATAGAAAGCTGGATAATCAATTAGCTGCATTCCTATTTCTACATGAGAGTATAACAAACTGCGTACAAATGAAAGTGCTCCGCTTATCTATTAACGGAAGTCGGTATGCCTCATGGTGGTGTTATTTCCCACGTTCCTTCCTCATTTCTCCTGAATGACCTGCCCTCTTCTATGAAACATGCCTTTGTTAAACACACATTGTATGCCTGTTTCTTGTTACTTATATTGTTGTGAAATGAACTGTTTCTTAGCAAACATTGAACGATGGTCAAGTTTAAATGGCTTTCAACTTAATCCATCTAAATGTCAATTAGTCAATTTCAGTCTGGGACAAAAAAGACCTAAATGCTTTCGTAGATACACACGATGTTTATAAAATTGGAGACTCTACAATTGAGACTATGTCGAATGCTACATATCTTGGTGTAACTTTAAGTTCTGATCTATCTTGGTCTTCAGATGTTTTGCCAATATCAAACAAAGCTTTTCGTTGAATATACTATGTGAAGTGATTACGTGGTTTCGGTATTGCCAAGCACTTATGTTTGTTAACATTGTATATATATGTATATATATCATTTTTCAGATGTGTACAAAAATAAAGTAACTTGTTGAGACACTGCTAAACATACTACTGAATAAAGTTATTATTATTGTCATCTTTACAGTATGAAACTCAATTACTTAGCTACTCGTACAGTCTTATATGAGGTCGTCCTGCACCTAAATATCCCAACAAAAACATCGTAGACTACAGCATATTTCTTCAATATGCTTTCCTAGTGATTATATCAGCTAGGAAGAAAGGGCTTGATATGAATGTACTAAAAAAATTGACTGAGACAATTCATTAAAACACCTAAATATACAATCTGCCAATATCTTGAACTGATCGTACAACTTAGACATGAATTTCAAGTAGCAGATTCAAAACATCATTCAGTAGATTATCTGTAGATCTTGTTACAAATATACATAGATGCATTGAAATGCTAACTGATTGTTAACTTCTGATGTATATGTATGTTTTTGTTTTAATTTTTCACAGACTTGGCATTCAACCCAAACATTTACAACTTTCAAGGTACATTCAGTTGGATCGTTGTAATAGTTATTGTCCTATTCAGCATAATTTGCATAATCTTAATTGTTGTCTACATAAAACGTTGTCAAACTATTAACATACCGAATGATTCGTTAATTCATAAGAAGGATAACCACTTTATGCAATCTAATGATAATTTATCTGTAAATATGAGAAAGTTAAATGGATCTTTACCTCAATCTACTCCTTATATGTAAGTAACTGATTGAATTCAACTATTCATTTTCATACAATATTCACCTATTACTTTAAATGTTTCACGTAATTAGTTTATAAGTTACATTATTAAAACCATAAGACATTTTGGGTAACATCAATTATTTACTTATTACTATTTGACTCTATGAATTACTTTTAAAGTTAGAATAACAAAACTTGACCTGTAAAGCTAAACGATGGTTGGAATAAATGAATTACGTGGCTGTTTGGACACAGTAGTCTAGTGGTGAGTTTGACGTGAAACAAACTAAGTTCAAGTCTCGATATGAACAATACTGGGATGCAGGTATATCCAGCTGACGAGTCTCAGGCAAGACGAAACACATGTCCTGAATTCCGCTTACCAACCACGATGCAACATCTAGAAAATTCCTTAGGGATGCACATACGCAAAAGAGATTTATCGACTTCATTCCGTGATAAATCAACGGGGAGATCTTATTACATTCTGATTCAACTAACAGTTACATCGATCAAGTTATAAATCTAAAAGAGTCGATACAGATTACATCGGTTATATTTAAAACGATCGCATGAGCGGTTGATGGTGTGATCGTGAATATACACTGCCAACGAGTCCTATACAATGACTGTTTAGTACTTTTCAGCTTTTGATGGATTTATAACCCAAACAGTTTACATCGTGCAAAACTTCAAAATTATGTTACTTGTCATGAAATTTCATCATCATGTCAGATCTGATTCGTTTCTAAGTCTCCATGTTAGATTTATGAGTAGCAACTTAGTTTTGTAATACTTACGTTAACATGCATTGAACGATGCATTAATGTACACAATCTACGTCAATCGTATCATGTTGTCACTCTGATTAAATAAAAAATAATCAACTAACAAAAGTGACTGCAAAGTTTTACTCAATATTAAGTTCGGTTGTTTGCATTTATCGGATTTTGATATTAATTGGGATACCACTAAAATCTGCAACTACTGACTAGGACATTATTTCAAATTTAAGACCCCTTCTCAGGCTGGAAGACCTTTGGTTTGAATGCTTAGTCAGAGATGATGGTGCTATACTACTTAAGGAATCTCATACAACGATGAGACATTAGTTGAGGGCTCTGTTGTTTTTCATTAGTGCCTAACTAATAACAATCTGTGACGAAAACAAACAGCTAAACTAAATACGTATTTCTACAAAGATATCTTGATTCGGTTATATTTGATTCACGATTACTGAATTCAGCAGAATAAGTAGATCATATTTGAATAACAGTTAGTCATGATTTTCGAGTAGAAATGGACCCAATAAACTTTCGACATAAACAAAAATTTGCACATTTAAGCTGTTCACTGTTTATTTGTAAACACATGAATCAATTGTTCTATTCACTCACGTATTTCATATCTCTCTACTTAACAATTTCTTCGTAGAAAACAGTTCGTAAGATTCTGTGAGCTTCAAGCATCTTAGTAAACGACTAACCCTTACACCATTGATACTAGAAATATAAGTCATTATGTGCCTGTTTAACTTTCATTAGACTAATGTTTGATATGAATAAGGTAATATAGTGAATTAAGTATCTGATATAGAGTATATTAATTGTCATACATTTAACTTTATCAGACTATGATTCCTTGAATTCTTGTATTTATGCTGACTAAATACAGTGTACAGTTCAACAGGAGTGTTTAAGCTAATCATAGTCACTTTGTGTCAAAATAAACACTGTAGTTTCATGGAACACTTCAATAAATAAAATGAAGTAACTTCAACGTCTTTTTACGTTTAACTGTCTAATTAAGTCTACTTAAATATCGCCGTTCTAAGTCACTGACAGTTGCGTCTCAGTGCTGATGTGGTATGGCAACCTGAACTGATGTACGTACGTACGAAGTTCTGCGTTGTATCTGTCTGTCACTGTCTAAAAATAGTCTATGATTAAGTGACTCAATATAAATCATTTAATGTTAATGGTATTTACATTATACAGTTGGGTTCTGTTTGATAAGGTGCCCGTAATTTATCCTCATGGTTACAGTATTCATCGAATTTATGACTTTTATAACTCGTAAATAACATATTATCTTTGACCAGTTCATAGATTTTTTTTCAATCTGAATTCATGACCAAAGTAAATGATCACTTGATGTCAGCAACGATGATTGTATGACTTTGGTACCTTAAGAAACTTTGGGAAAGTGTCCAGTGAAGTGTATTCAGATGCGTCCATTGCGGATTAATATCAAATACTATACAATTTGGTTGCCTATAAAAATTGTGAATAATGTCAACAAGGACAACATTTACAGAATACAATTTGGGGGTTGTGGAGATAAATAGTTGTCAATTCTGATTCACAACAATTCGTGATATCAGGATTTACAGAATACTTTAAACTCAATGCATTTTGTTACTTTCTCGTCAAGTATATACATGTCATTGATTTTGGATAACTTAGTATTATAATACACAAGTAAATTAGGTTAACTGAATTATCAATCAGATAACACTAGATTGTTTACATAGTGATACTTTAGTGAAGTTGAATTTAGAGTGTTTATAAATACAATGGAAGAATAATTTGAGGTTTGATTACGTAATATTAAAAAGGTTCAAAAACTAATTCAATAGATGATGTATGAATGAGAGTTCTAGTGAATAATTGAAAGAGTTAGATTATGTAATTATTAATACTCTATTGTTGTGTCTATGTGAAAAAAAATAATAAAACAGAAAAATATGATTATAACTTACCAACTTCCTGTTATCTATAGTCGGAAGAGGAAATCGGGTCATTAAACTAATGTTACCAAGGCAACCACAGGTTAATTACCGGTTCCTTTTAAATACCGAGGTCAGGTTTTAATCTCCTAACTGGAACGGCCTTGACAAATGTTGATACAATCGACTTGTTATTTTTTGACAGCTTTGAAACTATTTATTTTATTGATATCATGTTCCGCCTCTATCAGTTGACACGTAATTGAACTTGTATACGTGTTGGCTTTTTCGTAGCATAAGTTCTTCGAGATAAATACAGTAAATCATGAAGAAGCCGGTCTTTCTGTTCCCCAAAAGTACCTACATTTGCAAGTATTTGTAAGATGGTAAATAAAAGTAAGTCGAATATTTGTCAACTTACGTTTGATTAATTAAACATCATGTTGTGTGGTACTTGTCAGTAGTTTGACAGTCATATACGGTCGTTTTTGTTTGAATTGTTTGACGAACTAGTCTCTTTTTTCAGTTACAAATGTTTGATTACAACTGTTGATTACGTTGCTGTAACTTATCAAATGTTATCAATTTACATGATAATTAAGTTTTAATGTTATTAATTACTAATGAATAAATGAATTTACTACTTAATTTACTTACTTATAGATTAAATAATACAATAGACAATACTAATATAAAACTTTCTACATCAAGTTTAACAATAACTGAATCGAATTATTCATCTCCTTCAACATTCATTTCATTACCTTGTGATATAACACATAATCCTATTTCATTAATGTCATTCAATCATGATTTACATGATTCATTGAATAAAACTTCAACTATTGAATTAACACCAGCCTACATTGAATATACACCAACTTCAATTGATTTATGCACAAATAATCCATATCATTATAGTTTATCATCAACATGTTCATTAATTCCTCTAAGTACACATAATCTATGCGATAATGATAAATTTGCATCCATTCCAAAATGTATTGTGAATTCTCCGTCAATTGTTATAATTCCAGCTAATACATTCTCATCAGTACAATTTCAATGTTCAACAGATAACTAGATGATTATTCTTTTATTGTAAAAACAAAAACTGATTATTTTTACACGTTATTTTCATATTCTTCCTCTACTTCTTCTTCTTCCTCTGTCGTTCGATCATCGCCATCATCATCATCATCAACATCATCTTCTTCTTCTTCTTTCTCTCCTTGAATACATTCAACTCATGAAAAATGAATGAATCAATAAATTCCGACCTACATTAAACTGTAATAAGAAAATAAAAACTATTTTAAAGATTTTGATCATAAATCAAAAGAAACCAAAAAAAAAGACAATAAATTTTTTTTAACAATTTTCTTTTTTTTTTTAGAAAAAAATCAATAATAATTTTGATAGATTTTTTTATTAAGTGGTTTATTTTCTTTTTTTTTTCTTTTCATGACTTTCTTCAGTCACCTTGTTTTTTTTTCCTTTTTGTTCTTGTTCAATGAATTCATCATAATATTCATTTAATATGATTATGTAATCCAGTATTTCAATGGCATTGATGTAGTAGGTATGTATCTATGTAGATTTGTATATCTGTATATATTTTGATGTATCTATGTTGAATTGTATGAATTTATGTATCTAAGATTGTCACTGGTAATCTATGCACTTCATTATTGGTCTAATGTGTTAAGATGCTTCATTGTGTTTGTTTATATGCATGTAATCTTAATGTTTGGTAATGTTGATTTGTTAGAATATGAATGTAATGTAAACATTATCATCATCATCATCATTAGAAAAATTGTTTTTTACAAAATTAAATGAATGTCAATACTTTAATTTATTAGACAATGATTTGGGTAGATAAAGGAAGAAATAAATGACTTTGATATTGATTTATGTCATGAGTTATGTTTGCATATGCCTATTGATAAAAATACTGACCTCCGTTTATGTAACATATTGATCACAATAACTAACTGTATTCTGTCAAGATGTTACTTTGTGTAAGTGTATACACTAACTGGTCGTTTTTTGTAGTCCTTTGTTGTAGTGATTATCAAATTCTGTCGATAAGGTTGAAATATGGGCACTAACCTAAGTAACCTGGCTTCACTACGATTATGTTTAGATGAAAAGTGGTTTTTAGATAGTCGGCAAAATACCATGAATAAGAGTTTAGATTCACTTAGACTTCTGGCTACATTCAAAATAGATTACCAGTGAACAATGAGTACTATGACAGATTGCATAAACATCATATTTTCATTATTCATAGATTAATCAATGTAAACTCAGAAAATCCTACCGATGGTCATTCGTGGCTTGAATATCTCAGTGTTAACAGTTGCAGACTAAGAGACTGGGTGACTAGAGACCTACTTTTCTAAAGAGTATCACTTGTAGAATAAACGCAGTAAAACGTTCATATTAGATAAAAATGCGAATACACAACTATCCCTAGGTGACTGTGAATGAAATTGATGGAACCATGCCTAATACAAATGAATTAACACCTGAGTTACTCATTTATTGAAGATAAGATAACAAATACTTTATCGATTCTCTCTCTTAAGACATTTATCTCTGATTTCAATAGCCTATTTCAACAGTTTCCATGTTATCTAGTATACGTCAATAATTTCAACTCATTCTAACCTCCTTACGCATGAAAGACTGATTGTCTGATGACTGCTTATCACTGATATGTTATGGATACAACAGGCATAATATTCTGCTTTCATGAATTTAACAACTTCGTGATAAACTTTAAAACTATTGTTACCATATCTGAACTACTTCATCATCAACTCTTAAGTACTTTCAGTATATTAGTCATAGATAACTTTAGACTATATTACGTAATGATAACTCAAAATAATTGATTATTTAATCATGAACATTGAAACAATTAGCATTCAACAGTCATATCCTCTAAGAATGTACCTTCATAACCAAATTCACTAAATAAAACATTTCATTATTAGAACAAAATATTCTTTGTAAATCGTCTATTTATCAATTATCTGTAAATGGTACATGAATCAAAGTATCTACAAAGAGTACAGCTGAATAGCACCTATTACAAAGTTGTCTGTTTATGCACAATTACTTCTTCATGCAAATACAATACGAACATTGTGATAATGATAAGAACACAATGATCATCTATTATCTTAGTCACTAAAATGCAATTTCCTAACAATTAAATTTCCTGTAATTGAATGTTCTACAAATTATTTCAGCATACGGTAGTACATCAACAATTCATATACACGTGACCCTATTGAATTAGAATTAAACAATGGGTCGGTGCATGATATCAAATTAAAATTTAACAATCTCTGTAACATCCAATTACGATCAATATGAGCTCACAGATAACTAACTTCTAAAAGTAAAAGATGTGACCAGTGGAATTAACTATGTTGGATGTGAAACAATTTTCCTACTAATGGTAATTGACGAGGTCTTGTTAATGTGTCGCCAAGTGACCAAGCTAGATATATCAGTCCTCAGAAGGTGGCCAATTCAGTCGTCTAATAGTTAAATCTTCTTTACATACCCTAAAGTTCTTGGGCTAGATTCTTTGGTGAGGGAAGATGGGTCGTGCGTAGTCACTTCTTAATTGTCTCATACTGGAGAGAATCAGCTAGTCAGTATCTCCTGATTTTTAATCGTTACATAACTCGAGTCAATTCGTGATATCTAACTTAAATTATCATTTTGTTATCATTTTTCATTCCCTTTTCGTGATCATAGTTTACACTTGACCGAACAAAAATTTGAGTAAACCAAATTTATCTTCTATAAAAACATAATACTGACAAAACAATAAAAGAGAATCTTGCCATTTTGAACATTCACTATTAAAGGTAAATGTTCATTCAGTAGGTTAATCACTGACATTTCACTGTAATTGATTAACTAATCAACTAGAAAAACATTGAATCAATACAATCTAATGTTATGAGAAATGTAAGTTACTTGAAATTTATTCTCATTAAACCAGTGCAGAACAGAGAGAAATAAAATTACCAAGGTGACTGATACGCTGACTCGATCTCACTAATGAATGGAAGCCATGACATTTAAGTTACACATCATAAGTACACTGTTTAGATATAAAATAGGTTTAGTTTAGTTTATAGACTCAATTTTTTCTACTATTAGACATATGCCAGTAATGTTCACTAGCAATTGGTTTGTGGAGATTGCTATTCATTTTTAGCTGACTGAATTCGTCACAGATTTCAGAGGGTAGGGTACCACTGAATACGAGGTAGCACTGAACATCTGTTTCGTCCGTAGAATAATACTACTCAGAAATGAGCACCCTTAATTAAAGCTACAATAATCAGCTAACTAGTTAATAATGTCGGAATGTTTCCTAAGTTCTAGTAAGAAGTCATAACTGGTGAAGTTGAAAATTGTATGAAGTGAGACAGTTATCAAGAATAACAATGTTTAATCGTCGCGCTGAATCACAAACTGTGGAAAGTGGAAATGCTGCCACTGCACGCTGTTACAGTGGTACAATGTTAAGCATCCGTCAAACTGAAGCTCCTAGGATGGGAATCAACGGATTCACACTGATGAAAAGCCCCATACTAGAACAGATCAAGCCATCTAATAGCCCTCTTAGTTTTCACTGATAACCTACTAACATCAGTCTGTGACAGATTCAATCAACTGAAAATTAGGAATCGGTTGATTTAAGGTCATTTAGTTTTATATATTCTGAGAATGTTATCACTAAACTATTTAGGTCAAGATTTATCTCCAGTTGGTTTGAGATATTTACACTTATAAATTATTGTTACATCAAAAATTCACTTTACAATAACAAACAATGAACTTGACTATCGACTTATAAACTCCACTAACAGACATTGAATTGCATTTTCTGCTTATTGTAAAGTTAAATTTACATAATTTCATCATAGATTCTATGACTTATACAATTAATAAAGTAATTAAAGCCTAGTGTTGTGATTAGTTAGATTTAATTGTATCATAGTAAATTGAATCAGGTCATTTAAGTGTATTATTGACGGTAAAGATTGACGATAAGTAACAGGCAGTGGATACAAGTAATATGCATCAATTTATGATTAAATTGATAGTAACCTAAGTAATAACATTTTTCTTTGGTTAAAACTAATCTATATTACTAAATTTAGATATAATTGACATAATAAACTATTTCTAGAGTTCATAGTGGAACAAGTGAACTTTAATTTAGATTAATTTGATCAAAGTTAGTTTTTACTTGTTGTCGCTGTTGTTGTATGTTACCAGTACCTACAAGAGATTTTCTATCAAGAAGAAGTTTAATTTCCTCAATAGTTAGATATATTTGTCGATATATGCAGGTAAAATGCTTTAATGAAGCAGTACTGTGTAAAAGTTGTATGTGATACGTAACTACTTGATACCTTCTGTAATGAAGTATCGTTTGTTGCTTTATTCTGTTTGGTTAATTGTGTTAAATATCATTGACCCAGTTGGCTAAGAGTTTGTGTTTGTTTCATTTTGTAACATTAAAGATTTTGGAATATAAAGTTGACAAATCGATAGTGAGTAAATTTATCTCAGTTGTTGTTCACTTAAAGAATTAGGATATTGACGTTCTAACTACAAGGAAATTACGACAGAAGCAAATAAGTTAATTTTATAAACACCTCATAATTATACGTAAACAAAGAGTAACCGAAACATTTTCCTAATCAGTCATCAAATTAGTCGATAAAGATATTTCTAACCTACTGTATAACTTACTTGCTTACTTACGCCTGTTACCCCATCTCGGAGGAACATAGACCGCTGATCAGTATTCTCCATTCAACTCTGTCCACATCAATCCTTCCCAGCTGTCTCCAGTTACTGTTCATCCTCTTTATGTCTGCTTTCAGTTCTCGACGCATTGTGTTCTTCGCCGTTCCACTTTTCCGTTGTCCAACAGGATTCCAAGTTAGTGCTGGTCTTGTGATACAGTCTGATGATTTGCGCAATGCATATCCTATCCATTTCCAACGTCGTTTCCTGATTTCCTCTTCATCTGGAAGTTGATTTGTTCTATTCCATAGCAGGCTGTTGCTGATGGTTTCCGGCCAACAGACATTCAATATTCTGCGTAGACAGTTGTTAATCAATACCTGTACTCTTCTGAGGACGTTTGCAGTAGTTCTCCATGTTTCAGCTCCATACAGAAGAAGTGACTTGACGTTTGAATTGAAGAGTCTAACTTTGAGGTTAGTAGACAGTTGTTTGGAGTCCGATTTATTTTTCAGCTGTAGAAATGCTACCCTTGCTTTGCCGATCCCTGTCCTTACATCTGCATCGGATCCTCCTTGTTCATCGATGATGCTTCCCAGATATGTAAATGCATCCACTTCTTCCAGAGTTTCACCATCAAGTTCACTTGGGTCGGTGCTCTCTGTGTTGAATTTGAGTATCTTGCTCTTTCCCTTATGTATGTTCAGGCCTATTGATGCTGAGGTTGCTGGTACTTTGGTTGTCTGCACTTGCATTTGCTGGTGTGTATGGGATAGAAGTGCTAGATCATCAGCAAAGTCCAGGTCATCGAATCGCATCCTTCTTGTCCATTGAATTCCGTGCTTCCCCTTAGATGTGGAGGTTTTCATGATCCAATCAACCACCTACTGTATAAGGATAGACTAAAATGTGAGAATAAGCGAATTCATCTCTCATATACATTTGCTGGATGTAGAAACTGTTTGTGACACCTAGACACACTAAAATGTGTCATGAAAGATATTGAATGCAGAAATTTCTTGAAATCTTATACAATCAGTACTGTAAATTCTTTAGTGCTGTAAAAATTAAGGTGCTGAATAATGCTGTTATTGCTATGATTTTCGCTGAAGGTGATTTAATGTTAAGTTACTCAGTAATGAAAGTTGTGTATGGCAATATTACGTCATACCATTATCTTCCATTTACAATAGATCACTAAGGAGATGTTTTGTACAAATTTTGCAACATAAGATCGAATCGCTTACATGTCAAATTTTGTTTCTGGTATCAAATCAAGAACTTATTGAATTTTCTAATAGAAGATTGTTTTAAAAAGACCTATGTCAATCAATAAACTGTATGATTCAGCTGAACCACCGTTAGGATCCTGATCCTGAATGCCATATGATTGTTAATCAAATGCGAACTACTAATTGGCTTCCTAATTAAATAACATCGTGTTGTTAGCTACTCCATCCAAGATTTGTAAATATTAAGAACTATCACTGAGATTTAAAATCGTTTCAAGTTTGATGATTGGGTTGTTACTTCAAGGAGAAGAATCAGGAATCACAATCCGCTGACTCGGTTACTCATAGTATTGGGGCCCATAATGTTAAACTGCATCTGTTGAACATTTAGTTACTGTGACATATATATTGCTTAAATTGTAAGTTTATCATAGATTAATGAACAAGTGTCTTGTATTTTCCTTTATACATTATTTTAACCTTGTTTTGATTCAACAATCTTGAACCCTGTAATTGATTCCACTAACTCAGCCTTCAGTGCATTTTATATTTCTTAATACTAATTGGCCCGGTTTACAGTATAAAAAGTCATTTCGTTTACTTGCTAAACGACGTAGTCTTGATTGTAATTTGCCAGATCTTGTTCTCTGTATCCACAACACTTAGGAAGGCTTCATTCACTAAGCCGTCGTGTTGATCAACAATCGTTCATGGATCTATCCGGCCGTTGTGAAAGTAGAAGTTCCATCAGCTAGTTTTTACTCAAACAACTACGAGGTTACTTCATTAATCAATTATCATTTGAATGTGTTTGTATCTTTCCATTAGTTTCATGTAGACTGAAACTAATCAGCTTTTGGTGCCATACGTGACACCTGAGTGAATTTTTTCTATGCAGTTAAAATTTGCAAGTATGATTTAAGTTTGATTGTGATTAGCAAGTAGAATCCAGGACGGGCGCTTAAATTGCAACATGGACTGTTCAGTAGAATGAATTTGTATATTCCCATTGATTTGTTATAGACTGAAGCTGGTCAGTCACTGTTGCTATATGTGCATCCTGTGCGGATCGCCTCGATATAGCGATTATTCAGAAATATCATTTAATTTGTATTGTGACTGACCAGTGACTGACCAGCTTCAGTCTATAACAAATCAATGGGAATATACAAATTCATTCTACTACCGATTCGCCCATTGCACAAACGTGACTGTCTGGACTCAGTAGTCTAGTGGTATACGCGGTGGCGTATGACACAAAACGGACTGAGTTCGAATCCCACTGTGAACATTAACATTGGGATGCAGGTACATCCAGCCGATGAGTCCCAAATAGGACGAAACGCGCGTCCTGGATTCCACTTGCCAGTCACAATACAAATTAAATGGACTGTTCAGTTTTAGTTCATTTCAAACCAATAGTATGATGAAACATTTAAATAATATCCACATATCCCTTGCACGATTGTGACTCTTTGGACGCAGTAGCCTACTAATGAATTTGATGACGCTCATCTATAAATGGATTAAGGTCAACATCAACACTGAGAGTTAAGCACATCTAGCTGATGACTTCCAAATAGGACGAAACTTGTTTCTGAGATTCTACTTGCTAGTCATAATCTAAATGAAATCAGTTATCAGTGATATATTTGTTGTTCAGTAGAATTCCTCTATGTGATCATTTCTTTCATATATTTTTAGAATAAACAGAAAGGAATACATTTCAATCCAGATACCTTAATAAAATCTTTCACTAAGTTATGAAACTTGTATTGTGTAGTTCACTGCTAAGCTATAATCTGTCACTTTTGTAAACATTCAAAAGAATTTCTTATTTTACATTCTAATGTAATGTAACGTATCAACAGTTAGCTCATTATGTTAGTCTTTTAGATAACAAATCATTGTAAAGACCTGTAGGTAAAAATAATATCAAAACATTATCCAATATTGAGGACGATAGATAAGCACAATAGAAACTCACTACTATCGAAATAAATGTTACTTCCCCATCCCACCCCCACCCTCAATTCCCTCCCCCCTTCCTTGATAGTATCTATGTCAATTGAGTTTAACAAAAAGAAAAAAATGAAATAGAATTTTTGTAATCAACTTTCATATAATCAATGTATTGTACAATACGTGTTCATTACATAGTTACAATATAAAAAAAAAGTAGGATAATTTAGTGTACTTGAGAATACAAGAAGCATTCAATCATAAGTAAATACTTTTATTAATAAGTAGTACATGTTACATAATTATCAAGATGTTAAGTAGGTAAAATACTATGAAAGTATTTTTTGTTTTGTTTTTTTTAATCAATAAAATTTTTCCGGTCATTTAATTTTACTATAAAAATGTTTCCTTTTTGAGTGATGGGAGGATGTGGGGGAGGGGAGGGGAAATCGGTGATGATAAGAAGAAACCGGTCAACCTTATCATTAACATCAATTGAGAAGATGATTGATTTTAATTAAAATAACTTTTACTGTATCGTATTTTGTTGTTGTTGTTGTTAATGAAAATGAAACTTATATTAGTTGTAGAATGAATTTGTATATTCCCATTGATTTGTTACGAACTGAAGCTGGTCAGTCACTGTTGCTATATGTGCATCCACTGTGAACATCAACATTGGGATGCAGGTACATCCAGCCGATGAGTCCCAAATAGGACGAAACGTGCGTCCTGGATTCCACTTGCCAGTCACAATACAAATTTAATTATATTAGTTGGTTATTATTAATATTTTTTTTAATGAACAGTATAATGTAAGTAAAACTAATGAATGTAACCATTGATGATGTAACATTGAATTACAGAAAGAATACAAACTTCGTTAAATAAATGTAAATTAATGTAGTTTAATGAAGATTTTGATTGATTGAACTTATTAGTTTTATACTGATATGAATTAATTAAGACTGAAATTCAAGAGGTACAAGTGAGATGTGTTGTTCTAGTGTATACGTTTTCAATAGTTCACATTCAAATCGTTCTATATTAGAAACTGATATATCTCCATCTTATAAATGTATACAACTACTGATGGCAGTTTAGAGTGAACTATGGAATTTAAAATATTCTGGATTCAATACTCCGGATAAGTACGTTAGTATGCACTGCTACTCCATATTTTGATACTTGGACGAAATATTGATGTGTTAGGCCAGACCACAAAGAAGTGTAACGAACTTTCAGAACTGTGTTTTGAGAACACTATTTCAATTATTCTAACTATCTGTAATGTAAACATTTTGTTTCTATTATTGTTACGTTTCTCTTACCCTATCCTCCCGTTTAGCATAATTGCTGTTATTAAACTGTCTCTTATTATGGACTACAGTTAATTAGTTGTGTACAAGTTGTCCCTATTCACTACCACTATTCCCCTCGTTCTGTATTCATGTTAATTTTCTAATTGGTTTGCTGTGTGGTCTGAATTTATGGATATATAAAAGAATGCTTGAAATATAATATGATTCTGTCTGGCTAACCTATTGGCTCGCATTCTTCTTATTTCGGCTTGGGACTAAGTGGGCAGAGGGTAGACTTGCAATTATCGACTAGGCACTAGTGATAGGTATTCGGTTACCCACCAGACACCCAATTTCTCGCCGTCATAACATGAATGTTACAGTCATCTCTGGACTATTAAACCAACATAATCTGTGATGAATAAATCCGATAAAGATTACAAATTTTCACAAAAAGTTCAGCATAAGATCTCATACCGAATACGTTAAATCACTTATCATTCGAATACATTTTCCACAATATTGAGTCAACTAAACAGATTGATGAATATTATTACTTAGAATTAGGTAATTGTAACATTAATTACGAAACTGGTGTCAAACGGTATAATATCTACAGTGAATCTGTATAGAAAGAGATAATTTACTTATTGTATTTGTCAAAGACTGACCATAATTATCATTACACTGGAAAGTAGTAACTGTCCGCCTATTGCTTACATGCAACACTAGATTACTGTACACTTACGATTTCATCAACGATAAGGCTCGAAATCAGTTACACTCCAACTGATGAAGATCAATGTTGACTGAAACTCAACAGATAAACATAAATTTTATATGAATAATTTCTTTTATAAGAATTAATATCAATTAGTCACTGACTAACAAACGTGTTCATCCTAACAACTGTGTCACTATCTATAAGACATAAAGGTTATGTTCTAGATAAGACTTATCGCTAATGAATATCTAATAAACAACCTTTTGTAGCATACATATATAAATTGCCGTATACTTCATATAGTTAATCTCCCTAGTTCTAATTAAAAGATTTGTATCTGCTTTCGTATTTTGTAAACTGAATTCATCATGGTCGGATGACAATACCAATAATGATAGTTAATTGAATGTGTCACAGATTGATGTTGGTAGGGTACCAGTGAAAACTAGGCAGTACTAGACAGCCGATTCTTCCAAGTACCAATAATAATCAAACCTTAACATGATATAATTACATTGGTTATTGCTTTTAAGAAGCTGGTTGAGAATATTTACAAATATATTCTATTCATATGTCTTACATATACTCAAAGTTCAAGTTCTGTGAATCTTTTCGTTCTTCTTTGGACAAAACTTCCTATAAAACTACATAATTACTGTTTAAGTTGGAGTGTGACTGGTAAGCGGGTTGCAGGACTAGCGTTTTCGTTCTATTTGGGACTCGTCAGCTGGATGTAGCTGCATCCCAGTATTGATGTTTACACTGAGACATTGATAAATAGACAGGAGAATCCAAATGTATTCTAATTTTGAATATAATTTCTGCTGACAAAATG
Source organism: Schistosoma japonicum (assembly GCA_025215515.1). Lineage (NCBI taxonomy): Eukaryota > Metazoa > Platyhelminthes > Trematoda > Strigeidida > Schistosomatidae > Schistosoma > Schistosoma japonicum. The sequence continues at coordinate 21,806,940 of CM046067.1, forward strand.
CTATAAATACTAGGTTGTCATTAATTCATTTATGTATTTGTACTCCACTTCAACTGACATCAGTTGGAGGAAACATGATAGCACCTTTTATGTAGTTTAAACCATAATCATAGTTAATACGAGAAGTATATAGAGATTGTTTCCATTTGACGATGATGTATGGTACGATTCGAGTTCAGTTAAACAAATAATCGATAACTAGATGGCACAGATAACAGTTTTCACTTTTTAGCATTAAAATAATCCAATTATTCTATAAATCAATGATTGATGATAAAAACATTATGATTTTGTAGTACACTTTCTAGATAGTAGATGAACTATTTTGATTAACAAGTTATGTAATACGATCATTTTGTCTGGATGTTGGCACCTCGTCGCGCGTAATGTACACTTCATATTATTTGAAAAGCGTTATATGAACGTAACCTTCCGAATCAGTATCAGCCCTATTGTAATCATGAGCCACGTTATTCATCCAATTATATACTGTTTGTTGTACTGTTACTAATCTTGTTCAACGAGTATCCTGGGCGAATCATTTTAGTCAAGTTACATCAACAAACACTGACATAAACTACACAACGTTTCCTTTATCAAATTAGTATTTATTCAGTGTCAAAAAGATAGTGTGAATTTCAATGAGATTTCTAATTGCTTACTATCGTCTTTCTTACAAAACCGAATGAGCTTACATGAATACTTATCAACAGGGTAAATGGCGTCTTTACGCTTCAAAGATTAACGGAATACTTGACTTTTCAATTAAGAAATACAATAATCGTTATACAGTTATTCACGAATAGAATTTTCTCTCTCATAGAATCGAGTCTAGTTGAAGATAATTCATTTATCTTAAAGTATGAACTTAAAATTTATCACTAACTGAATATAAAGTATGTCACAAATTATGACTGATATTCTTATTTATATATCCGTAGCCATTAGTAACCATCACTTATTATCATGTCTTGTGTAAAGGACGATGATTTTGAATGCTCCTATACCCATGACGCCGATAATCACTTTCTGGTTTCGCATATCGTGGAAATTTCTTCCTAAAGATACCTGTAGAAGAAAAATTTTGTCTTCGTCCTAACCACTCAAGAGTATGACCTCAGTGCTCTAAGAACACCTGTTTGAGGTCAGTCACAAGTGGTTTCCGATGTGTCAGTTCCTTAATTGGAAAGACCTGACTATCAGAGAAAATTCGTTGAATAAGGCGTGGTGTACACTTTAGGAATCAGACCATTACTAACCTAACCCTTCCGTTTCAAGAAGACAACATCGCTATTACGGTGGTTGTCTGAGGAAAACACTTTACTGTTGTCACATTTATGTACAGTATGCAGTTCGATGCTGCTATCAGACCTTCGGTTTACTGCTTATATATTTACCACTCTTCAGCCATTCCACCTCCATTGTAGGGACTTAGGAAGAACGATCCCTTCAGACAGTATAATGCGATTAAGTAATCATGAAAAGCAAGCCTGACATTCCATATCAAGGCAGTAGTTATGGTCCGGGCATGTCAAACGTAATACATGTAGATGAGGGACAATATTTAGTAAGTGAAAAGATCATAAATAAAGTCTTTAATGAAAATTACGCTTACGAAGTCAGAATTATTCGAAATATCTATGATATATTAGTGAATCCCATATATCCGGTGTCAGAGAATAAACTTGTGAAAATGGAGTAAAACATCGGATTTTAGTTCCTATTCTACATAACTTAGCCTGAAGAAGAAATCTAGTTATATCATTTTCTATGTCTGTTACTTCTAGAGAAAACCTATACTTTGACTGAACAGTTTTACTAAATTTGATTCAGCACTAAATGAAAGACAAACAACAGTTACTACCCATTAGTCACTCAGTAGGAATGTTTCAGTTTTATAATGAGTTTAGCCCTTATTATTACATTCAGTATTCTGAACGACTCAACTGGTAGATGACTTTTCACCACATGTTTATGAATATGTTGTTTGTATCCTCCTAATATAAAGACATGTGAATCATTGTAACTTTGTATTCACTCTTTAACTTCATTTAAATCTTGAATCCTATTATTAGTTTCTGCACACCTTTACTTCACTCTTCTCTCTTATATTCTGTAATTTTGTCACCTCTGTAATCTCATAGTACTAATGTGGTATGGCAACTTGAACTAATAGGAGTATTTGCCCGGTTCTACGTTAATGATTAATGATGATAAAATCAACCATTAAATGATGACCCAGTGAAAACCCTATCACGACATCATTTATTTGTTGATATAATTCCTTGTGAAACGGATCAGTACATTTAGAGTTCATCTGAGTATATCACTTACTCAAGAATCTATTTTGTTTCAACTAAACGATACACTTAGTTATTTTAATAATTCAATCTAATGATGTTTAAATATGTTTGAGATTCTCAAAAGCCTCATAGCAACTATATTTTTAAGTTAAGGTAGATTAGTGTAAATTGTCATAAATTGATTTCGATTGATGACAAATGAAATTTAGGAGATAATTAACACCTGATTCGTTTTAGTTTTAGTCACCTAAAACCTAATGCGGTATAGATGTTCGTTGTTCTTTGACATTCAACGGTTTCATATGGTGACGAGTTTATAACGAATATAAATTTGAAGCAACGCATATAATCCAACAGTATTGATATAAAATGATTGATACGCATATTTGTAAAATTCCAATGTGTAGAAATTAAAATTTCTGACGTTTCGCGGCTTAGTGTAAGTCACTTCTTCAGAGAAATGAATAACCGAATCGAATTAGCACAAGGTTAAATAATACAATGGAACAAATCAGAATCAAAATAAGTTCATACAATCAAAATTGTGAACACAATGAGTTACCATTTTTAGACTGCCTAGTCAAAAGGAATTTAAATGGAACTCTTAATCTGAGAATTTATCGCCAACCGACTCACTCAGACCGATTTCAACTCAGCACATCCATTTAGTGCAAAAATTTCTCTCGCTCTAAACTTATTCAGAAGAGCCAATAAACCAATTACATCAGGAGATGACAAGAAATCTGAATACAAAAATGTAATTAGAATCTTACAACTTAATAATTTTCCAATGAATATTATTAAAAATTTGCAAAAACCGCCATGACACAACAGAAGAACTACAAAGAATTCTAAAATAACATGAAATCCGTACATTTTACAAGACAACAAAGACTCTTCGAGGTGCATTAGTTAAAATAAAGGACAAGATTCCGTTCACCTCTGCACAGAATTGTGTATACAGACTAGGTTGTGTTGAATGCGATGCTTTCTATATTGGAGAGTCTTCTTGAGAAATCAAAACTCGTGCCAAAGAACATGAAAGCTACACTAAACGACGTCCTAATAATCCTGTTGAACTTGAAAAATTACAAATCAAATCAGCAATAGCAGTACATGCTATCTACCATAACCATAAAATCGATATTAAAAATATCCAAATTATTCAAAAAGGTTTTTCTAATTATAAGGAAAGACGAATAGCTGAAGCACTTCACATTCCGTTAAATCCAACTGCACTTAACAAAAGGGAAGATTTTTCTATCCACCCAACATGGACTTTCTATCCAACAGTTCGATCACAATTAAATTACATTCACAATTCATTCACATGAACATACATACAATTTTATTTTCACATAATCTCAATTCACATCACACTAACATGCACTAGCATGCACACATGTCTCACATCAAACCACCTTGACCCAAATGGCGTGACATGACATGAACATAGACTCGCAATTCTGATTGTATGAACTTATTTTGATTCTGATTCGTCCCATTGTATTATTTAACCTTGTGCTAATTCAATTCGATTATTCATTTCTCTGAAGAAGTGACTTACACTAAGCCGCGAAACGTCAGAAATTTTAATTTCTACTCATTGGAATTTTACAAATATGCGTATCAATCATTTTATAAACAACCTATTCAATGCTCAATTTATTTGAAATTATCAAAGTTAACCATGGTAATGATGTATACAGTATTGATATAAATTAGATCAACCTTTACTCTAATCTACAACAGTATTTCTATGAAAATTATTACACCAATGAAGATATATTATGAGTCAATAATAAAAACTAAACAGATGAATGTTATAACGGGTCATAATGGGACAAAGGTGTAAATTGGTTGTACTCTGGCATATGTACTACTAATGGTCATGATTAGTAGATTAATATCAACAACACAATGAATGCCAAATGTCAGTGACAACGACTGAAATTAAACTTGGTAAAAATAACAAATAATAATCGTTCAAAACTAGGTGTGAAAATAATGTGATCAATTAAATGAAGAATGAAGAAGGGATATGCAAAGGGAGGAATAAAAATAAACTAACGGGAAATAATGTAAAGAAATGTGTACGTTTTTTATTGTCTTATATAACCATGAAAGTGATTGGTGTGTTACACATTACTTTTGCACACATAAACTCGGATTGTCAACTAGAATCTGTATGGCTTCGGCGACGTATAAGAGATGAAATCGAATCCCATCTACGAATCTTGGTGGTATGCGGTACACTATTCTGAATGCTTTAATTCTGCCTTACTATATGTATACTCCATATCAAGTGCGGAAGAATAGAACTACCTTTGAATGTTACTGAACTCTTTCCAAGCTAAGATGATAAATGCTTATTAACCCTTTCGGTTTAATCTACTAGTTGTAGGCTCAATCTAGATTCACACGAAAAGCTAAATTCATAAATACTTATTGAAGTGGCAAAACAAGGTAACTTGTCCATCAATTAAGTAACTACCGCAGGTCTACAAGTGAATAATCAATATAAATTTGTTGAATTAAACGTCCTTCTAATAGCTCCAGCTAGTCTCGCTTTTAATGCATCACTTGCTTTGTTCCCGATGAAATGAAGTTTAAGAAAGACAGGTTACTTCTTAACAATCAATGCTTCAGGTTTCCCATTAAATTTCGACGTATTTTTCCTTAGAATATTATGATGATAGTTAATTTCCACCAGTAAATTGATTAGGATGTCTAGTTCATTGTTTACATCGAGAATAAATTACAAATCAGAAATTAGTTTTAATAAAGCCACCTCAACCTACAATCTATCACATGCCTATTTATATATACACAATTGTACAAGGCTGTAAATGAATTCGTCAGAAAGGAATTCAAAGACGCTTAATAACGTTAGAAAGAATGTTGTGAATAGAATGCATAGGACACAATGTAGGTTATTTACGGGTCCTAACAATTATTGCATATTGTGTATACAGTTGATGAAAACCAATAAAAATATTACGAAACATCATCTTCGTCTACACCATTGATTATTCTTACTGATGTTTAAATTAGTAACAGCAACAATGTGTTTATGACCTCAATATCCAACTTCTAAGTTAATTGATTTTGCATATATTTTATGCTACTAATACAGTTATATGTATGAATCAAATTTATCAGTAGTTTAATAAGTAAATTAGGTCAATGTAATTGAAAAATGAAATGCAAATTATCATTTATCACTAGTCAAGTTCATACCATGAATTGATTAAATTACCAAGAAGGTGATTTAGAATGAATTTTAAAGTTAATTTCATGTCATGTTGTTTTCGGTAAATCTAAATAAAATTCAATATCTTGTAATAACCTGGAAGTTTGTTGGTATGAAGACAAGATATAATACGGCCGAGATAGCTGTAACTTGAAGGGATCAATATACACGATCTGATTATGTAGATGTTGATAAGTTAGACCGTAACCAATGTGACTAAGCTCACCAAGAGGTAAAGAGTGAGAGAATGAAACACCAACAGACAGAAGACATTATCAAGTCATATAAAGGGAGACATTTATAGAACACATTCTGGACCACTCAGCAATACGAAATACAAAATACACTAAAAACTGAACTAGGTTGGAAGGGTAAAGTTTCATGCAGAAAACTGGATAATAAGTTCATAGTAAAATCACAATTACTCGTGAAGGAGAATAAAAATGGCATTATTAGTTAGTTTATCAACAGAAGACAACTTGAGCAATACAAATATCAAAGTTGCTAAATGATTGACAGGTACAGTTTAGTGACAAAAATCCAGACAATCTGAAGAATAAACTTGTTAGCTTAAGATGTCCGATTCGTTGTTCTGTTATATTAAATTCTATGTTGGTTATTATATGGTGAATATTTCATTATGGAGTTGGTTGCATGAATTCGCATCAATTAACGAAGCACTGAAATCATCTAAATGAATTCGAGTATGGAATTATCGACTACTTCTCTAATTACATTCACAAATCTTTGTTCACTTCAATATATGAATGATCCTTCAGGCATTAATGAACATCCATCGACTTTCCTAAATGGGATTATGTTCACAACAGTAGCAGAAACAAATAATCAAATAAACATTCCATTAAAGCATGTTTGCATACTTCTTTCTTCTTCCGATCAATAGTGATTTCAAGAAATTAAGTTAATCACTGGTTGTTGTGGAGATTGTTGAATTTATAACTTCATATCGGGAATCGATCTGATTTTGAAAACGATTGGTCACGATGAAACACTAGATAGCTGTTTCTTCCGTGTATGGAAATGTCTAGTAGCGTGCATTCACAACCCAATCAGGAATCGAACCCAGGATCTTTCAAGTCTGCTGCGAACGCTTTGCCAAAAAACAACCAGGTCGGTTACTAAAGGCTGATATTTTAAAAACAGTCAACTGGCTAACGTTTACACGATTTCGTTTATTACCATCAATGAGAAGCTGTCTTACAAATTGGTGGAAGTGGGAGTCCTACCATTTGATACCGATCAAGTGGTAGAGAAGACTAGACGTTTGCTAACTTGAAGGCCCTTCTGCAGAATCTAGGGTTTGCACCTCTGAAGAGTCTAATACTACGACAAAACCGTTGTCCAGGGATTTTGGTTTTCAATTTTATCCTACCAACATCAGGTTGTGTTGAGTTCTGTCAACAAAACCTGGATAACTTGGCCAAAAAAAAAGTTGTCGACATTATTTATCACTAAGCGCAGGCATATCTGGTAAGGAGAAAAGGAATCGAGATAGTTGAAGGAAAAGGCACAAAGATAATCAAACATTTTTTGGGGATAAAGTTTTAATGTAGACCAAAGTAAACAAGTGGCTGAATTAATTTCTCTTCTATGCCTGAATACAGCTTCTTTGGGTTGATATGTAATGCTTCCGCAATGTAGAATATTCGTGATCTAACACCTTACAGTGATGAAGAAGATTTCATTAATTTTGACTTTGTAGCTATAGTCAGTTAGGTGGCTCAGAATGGCTCTTTTAGTAGATTTCCTTAGATCCTTAGATAACGGAGCCAGAATAAGTTCACATGCTCTCATGGATAAAGACCGCTGGGTAAGGGCCTACAAAGCACTTAAATCGATATATACACATAAATTATGCCATCATTAGTATATTGTTTTGCTTTGTGAGAATATTTACATTATTACTATTTGTATTGTATTGACTTTATATTTAATCATAACATTGTACATCAATGGAAAGCATCACAAAACAACTAATTGAATAAAGTATCGTTTTGATAGAAATTTTTTGTTTAACAGTAAGTAACAACTTAACACCAACAACGTTGAAATTTCTTGACCGATAAAGTTGTTACAACTACTTCATACATTCAATATAAGAATTCAAATGTATCTGTACTTCCTGTACATATAGAAGAAGAGATTGTATACAATGAAAGTAGTCTGCTTTGAAGCCCATCAGTATTCACAACTGTAATTCAATGTATGCACTTTTAAACAGTGAAGAAGTAAATACGACAGATGGCATTCATAATTATTCAAATGAAGGTGATCTATTACACAATGATCAGTTGCCTTATCAATATGGTTAAAAAAAAAATAATTTCCCATAATAAGTAAGTAGTCTACTAAAGATAGAACTGAGTAAACTGTAACATTCAACAGAACCTCAATCTCTAATAATGTCAATAAAAACATTGATTGAATGTAGATTTTACTTTGTCCCAGTATATGACTTCCATGTTGCTCAGTACTCACTGGTTCTCAGTGAGTACTATCCATAATTATGAATATAAACAACTAAATTAAATACTGATATCTACAAAGTCACATCATTAAAGCTAAAATAGTCAGTTCATTATTGATTAATCTAGAGTTGTGCTAAAGTCACTGTTGAAAGTAGTGCACTAATGGTGTTCTAATACAATGATAGTGAGACATTTACCATCAGTGTCTTTGATTTATTAACGTGGTATACCATAAAATACATTTAATGAATAACATTATTTATTCAGTACAGTAGCATTTCTATCAGATAAAACTTACGATTACAGAGCAATGAACAAAAGCGGTTTATAGTAAATAAACATAGTTTACTATAAATTCAGCATGAAATTTGTATTGTGACGCAATGTCGTGTAAGGGGTTATTCCCATTCATAGAAAGAAAATAGTAAATGTGGTTAGAGCTATAGTATAGGAATGAGTAAATGCTACACTTGAAGTGCCTATGATCAATTTATAAATGATTAAAACGTCGTTTTGAATCATTAGCCACTTGAAGTCAATGAGACAACAGTATTTACGTGTTAATAGTTGTACATAGTAAATAATATGAATCATAATTTCGTAGTGGTGTTACGGTGATTAAGCCACAGAAATGACAATAAAGAAATTCATCTATATGACTGGAAAGCTGTCATATCATTTATAAAACAAGTTGGAGCGAGAACTCATTACAACACGTTTTTTTTGTGAAAGTCTTTACGTTGAGGAAAAGATCTATCCGCACACTGATACACTTCTCAGTGGTTCCAACTACTGCCTGACATTATGAATCTAGTTTTCTGTTTGGAAGACATAGAATAATTTACATTATTTCATTGATTTATTCACCAAGACATTCCTAAATAACAAGACAATTATTGACAAATACTACTTTCTATGTTAATCCAAATTATAACCTTAATTGTGATTTTAAATCCTCTACTTGCGACAAATTTATTACTCTGAAAACTATTTCTGGAATTAAATCACGTCTTGAAGCACTGTCAAAATTAAGTTGAGAAATATGATTGGATCTTAGGGTCAAAAACAGCATTCATCGTATGGATAAATATTAACAATAGGATTTAGAAATAATAATTACGTTTAGGATTCGACGTGAAATCCTAGATGACAAAGGTCTAGCGAATAGCTGCAACACAACAATGGCTGAACAGTATTTCTAAGCTCTTTGTTTTCTATGCATTTTTCCCAATGGTTTACCTACTGCTCTCTCTAACCTTACGCGATCAGGCATCAGATTTTTAGTTCACTGGTTTCAATTTCGGTGTGGTTAAGAATGAAGTATGGATGACATGTGTTGCTCTGATGATCAAACTTCTTTCTGAATATACCTACAGGTGGAGGAGCAACTACATATTGAAGTGGATAGTTCTACTCGTCGACTATGCTTACATTAGAACCATTTGCTTACCATAGCAACTGATATTTCTAACAATAAAAGCATAATTTTAACTAACATTGCATATCTTTAGCCTAAATACTAATCCTAGCTATGACAAATTGTCTATGATATGCATTTATAGTTCAAATTCGAGTAAACATTAGCTCGACCCCTATTTTGCAAATGGGATAGTTTACTCTATCATCTACGTGCTGTGTATGTTCATTCTTACACTGTTCACTTCACTGTATGTTACAGAGATATTGTACTGAGCACAAGGATATGATATAATCGAAAATGTTAAAACGTTAAAGGTTCTATTGTAATTACATATTTCATCTTTGTCATACATTTTATTGTTTTGTTTTAATTTGTCATTAATTTGCATTATCCTGTACTTAACATCATGAATATGATTAACGTCAATGTTTTCCCGACACTTTATTACTGTTGCATTAGTGCTTCAGATCAACAGCGGGTATACCAATACATAGCCTTATTTAAAAATCCCCATAACTTCACCAGTATCTGAAAACAATCCTTTTCAATAGATGTTAGATAGAATATCCAAGTAAAGCATAATTCCCTTGTAAATAACTCATTAACTTTTCATGCGTTTAATTAATATGCTACCATTTGACAAAGATATATTCCTTTCTTAGTTGTCTTCACTGTTAAAATACAGAGTCTTCCGATAACATTGAGTAACAATGCAGGCATGTTCGGAATGTGTTTATTTCCCTCCAAATGCAATTTGTTGCTTCAGGAGTGGTCTAATTAAGCATACAAGCTAGAGTTTGGAGATCGAATTAGTTGAGTACGCTGACCGCTTCAATTATTTTGAAGATCTGATAAGCCTTGATGAGTTGGTATCTAACGAAGTTTCAATCGGATTCAGACAGTTCATTTGGCTTTTGCCAACTTACTTCACTGACGGCATTAACGAGATATTCGTTTCCTAACAGAAGGACAAGTATACTTCTCCGCAGTCCGTTTTACCTAGTGCATGGTTTCAAGACGTGACCAGTAAGAGTAGAATATACTCGTACGTTATTAGTATATAACCATCGATGTCTTCGAAACGCTGCTAGTGTTGATTCAGATCACTGGTTACACAATAATGAGATCTGACGCCGGATACTAGAGAAAGACGGTAAATCATTTGATGAGCTTCTAAATTTTTATCGATTGAGATTGGTGGGACTTTGAAAGATATTTCCAACAACCAACCAGTCGAGCAACGATGATTGACAAAGAAGTAGGACGAAAGAAAGTTAGGGGTAAACTAACTGCAATATGGCATCAGTTCATGAAGTTACTGACTTCTGGTCTGAGGCGTGTTGGTAAATGTAGACTACTTGTTAGTGTCCACGTGAACTTCGTAACTAACAGCTGGAATCTCTAGATGGCATGGCCTAGAATAAGTCACAGTAGCGGTGTATTCACTCTTAATCCTTCCTTAAATTGTGAGCTTTAATTTACTCCATCACTTCCCTCTCAAAAGCTTTTTTTTCGCTGGACTATATTCTGCATATTCGCTCAATTTTATTTCTTCTATTATTATCGTTGAAGTAACCACTACTTTAACCGGCTTACTGTTTGTTGTGTTACTGATGTCTGGCAACTTGGACTGATGCATACATGCACCGAATTCTGAGAAGGTTCATACACATCTACATACATACCACTCCAATGTCCGGCAAACTATTCAAACATTCACATCGCGTATTTCGTAAAATCGAAAGTCTACATCAAACCTGATTTAGTCATATTTTAACTGATTACTTATTAACACCAATTGTATGTACTGACTGGCATTCTATTGCACAGTATATACATTTCATAATATTAAATAGTCAAAAACTAAAATAATAACACCACATCAATTTATGCACGAATGAAAAATGTTTAAGTTCGAGTCACAATGGGAACATCAGTTTCAAAATAAAGGAAATAACAAGTGAAAATAGGACAAAACCTACATCATAATTTCGACTACTGAATATTTCCATCAAGTTTGCCTAAGTGTCTTACATGTACACCTTATAAGTCAACCAATTTCGAATGTGCACAATATGATGCCTTCATGACATTGAGCTGCCAATGTCGTGGAGACTATTTTGCATTTAAAGCCTTCCTGGTTTATTGTTGTTAATTAGATCTGCCATATCAAAGTTATACTCAAATCGGCTTACTTTACTTATTGTCACATAACCCATGAATTGAAGAATTTGTGAAATTCTTGTAAACAGCTAACCTGGTTTATACGGAACATCTTGACAACGAGACTAAATTTCTGAACGTGACTCACTAAGTGGGATAAAGTTTTATAACATAATCAAACAATTTATGATTATCATGTGAGTTAAATGGTACCTTAATTTCACTAAATATTGTATTTATATAACTAATATGTATTACTATTCATGTACACTTACATAGAAATGATTGTCGATGTACCTTCATTTCAATGCCGCTTAACTACATCATATTCCCTAGCTGTCATTGGTCATATTCATTTTCGCCGGTTAGAATAACTAACATAGAACATGATTCTGTTTACATTGATGATAAAGTATTCTTAGCCTACTAATGGGATTGTATACATTTTCATTTCAACTTATTCAATATACCATCTATCTGGCAAATAGAGCGTCGTTATTAAGTTGTAATTATTATGACTAGTTTAAAAGTGTTAGTATGTCTATCGCCTTAGAATAATATGGCTAGCTGTTAGGACTGTACAAATAGCTAGATATGCATAATTATTTGATCCATATGATAATTACAATATCAACATTTTGTTATAAACTATACTGGATTTGAATGTACCAACAACGTATGACTGTACAGGTTAACGTAAATGAAGTAATTTGAAAAGTAGTTTTGGTACAGTTCAGATGTGATCGGTCAGCTATTAAAGGTAACAATCTTAGGACAAAAGTTGAACACTCTTCAAGGTAGAAAAGTTAACATACAACCATGGGAAAACATCTGGTATGATCATACAGAATTACTCACGTATGAAGTCTAAATGGACGATCATTCGCTTCATGCAAGTTTGATACGGTATCCTCAGCTGAATGAACAATCTCTTCAATGTTACCTACGATGAATTGTGCCTCACTATTCTTCAACAACAAAAGATTTCAACATCAAAATATGACTATAAAGTCAAAGAAAATTTATATTTTACTAGTTAATATACAGTATTCACTTAATATAACAATGTTAGGATCTATTGTAAATCATGAATAATCTATCTTACTTCAACATGATAAGAATAATCAATGAATTAAAGACAATTTATACTACTTAGAAAGTAGTATCTACTACTATAATCTCGTCATTATGATAAGTTGTTTGTTACAATAACTTTTCATAGTTAAGAAATTCGCACAAATGTAGTTGCTGATTATCTCTAAGGGGAAAAATTAACTACACTAATATTTAGGTCAAAACTTCACAGGTGTCAAAAAAAATAAGCTGGATTGAGAAATACTTTACTAATCAGTAAATAAACACTATGGGAATAGATTCTCTTTCATTTGTAATCTATATAATGTAATGATTTTCTATTCATTTATTCCCCACCCCAACCCCCTCGTCCTCTCCAATAGCCCCTTTTCTGCCCATAACAGTAAGATGAACAAGTGATGATTGTTACCCTGACAAATAAAAATCAAATTATTATTTATGAAAGTATTCATTAGTTATGTAGGTCAATGTCAATTCGACATCGAAATCATCAGGTTAAACTGTAAAGCAACAATTAGTTATAGTATTTTCCCAGTTGTATTAAATTAATGACATTTACTATATTAGACAATAGATAACTATACAAATCAATGTGATTTGGGACAGTAACTAGTTGCTGTGAGAATGAATGATTTAAGGTGAACAATATGGATTCTTGCGTTATTCGTCTATGATATAATCATCGTGTCATTTGAAATGGCGTCACTCATTAACAGTCATAATAACTCCACATGATGTATCATCACAAGACATACAACATAATCTATTTCTGTCAGAATCAGATAATAATAACATTCCAATTAAGTGTCATATTTGTATTGTTGTTAAAAATGTATTCACCTTTGAGGTATACATAACTAGACAGGCTTGATGTAAGCCGATAAGTTGACCTACAGTAAATCGGAGATCTAAGTGCAAAGTCATACTACCAACAATGCTGGTCATCAAAGAATAATGAAGAGAAGTAGATGTGATCTACCTACAACAACACATCTTACTTTGGCATATGTATTTCTATGTCCATCGGTTAGATAACACAAATGTAATGTATTATCATCTGAAATATGAAACATAGCTCTACATGTACCTAGTCTCTAGGATTGTACCTTTAAGTCGACGAGACTGGTGATTGCCTAACTTCCCTCTAAAGTCGCTTAAATAGAATCGTCCTTCATCTATTTTAACAACTGACAACTGACTACTAAACACATTTATACAACAACACTTTTAGTATTATATTGTGACAAAAGTAAACCCTTGAGATTTACTAAGCATCTACTCGATGATAAATTACTTAGTCAACTTGGAAATCACTTACATATTCAATTGATGATAAACTTAAGTAATTTTATTCAAGATTAATTGAATTCGCTCATGAAATAAGTAGTAGAGATGACAAAATAGGACGCATTATCTATTAAATTGAATGACTATCCATATTTTCAGCGAATAGGCCGAGCATAGAAACCTAAATAGAAGGTAAAATTACCTTCATATGTGCATAATTCGAAAGTGATAAAGCAACTATTCACTGTTTTATAAATGTAAACAGTTCCCAAAACCAACTTTTATCATTGACGAAGTACATTTTACATCGAACTATTCTCTACAATCCACCAACCATAAATGTCATTATGCAAATAAGTCTGGACGATGAATCTGACTCCTTTCAAAACGTTTAATCACAGTATCACGAGAATTTTTCTCCCTCAAATGCTCTTCTAAAAATATCCCTTTTCATACAGATAGCAACATACTACATGTAATTAAAGCAGATTTTATTAGAAATCACCAAGTAATGGAGAGCACTATTTATGAAACTCTACGACACTCAGTAATAATACTTGACGTATGCAAAAGTTGATTAAATTCATGAAACAGTTCCAGCTATGCATTATTAACATTAGTTGTAGTTACTTAGTAACGTTAATTAACTGGAGTCAACACCGTTAGTTACTGGACGTTGGTGCGGGGATCTTCACGTGAAATTTAAAAATCTTGGAATTTCATCCTTGATTGGAACATTGAATGTTTACTATTACAGTACTTCATAGTTTCTACTAGTGTCTTACATAAGTAGGTAACTGACACGCAATAATCTCTACCTCACTTAACAATAACATTCTGATTATCTTACATTTCATTATGTAAAACAACATTACGTAATGTAATACTTCCGTAATAAAACAACTGAAAATTCCTGTTTGATAACAATTAACCAATAAATTTTTTAAATCATAAATGGCTGTTTTGTTTTCTGATTTCAGTAGACTAACTAATACTCGATTGTATCTTAATGCCGAAGTTGATAATGTAGGCAACCTAACTAGAAAATAACAGGAAACCTATTATTGTCATCTTTTCCCGCTCTTCCTTCTTAATTTCAACCCAAATGTCTTTCTTTATTCAGTTCCTCTTAGTATTTTACATGTTACAAAAACACTGTTTCGTATATTCTCTAAATCCTGGAAGCTGTAGTTTACATCAGAGAGTTTTAATTTTCATCTGTAAATGTAACACGTTTTCCTCATAGTCAGAAAAACCATGTAGAGTCAAGGGTTACTTCATAGGTTTAACATACGTCAGCAGGGAATTCAGAGGTTTTTCTCTTTACTCATTTCATCTGCAATTACTGATGACTTGAATGTTCTTCATAATACTGAAAGTAAAGACGTATCAAGTTCGGATATTACACTGTAGAGTCAAATCTGTAATCGGAGATACATTTCAGTGACTGAAACTTGGAACTAAAATTCGCTACTGACTGAAGATCACAGATAACAGATGAAGTTATTTCGAGAATAGTAATGAATTTTTAATAACTTATCCTAATGAAGGTGGTGGAATGATTTGAGTATACCTAATAGTCTATAATGACAAAACATCAACTATAAACTTCCTTAAAAAAATTCCAGTTTATGAAGAGCTTCAATGCGAAAAACTACTTGAAGCAATTGAGGAAACTACTAAAGGACATTCCTAAAAGATGAATTATGTATTCTCAATTTACTATCGAGCGCCACAATTCTACGACGTTATGACTTACCTAACATTTACAAAATCGGATGGATCTTTGTCCAATTTATGATGTAACATTCACTGTATCACTGTGTTACTGAATGATCAACCAGTCTCCTAGAACGAATAAAAACATATCTCCAGTTATTCTTTGCAGGATTCCTATCATTTTGTCGACAACCTAAAGAACATAGAAATAAATAACAAATGTTTGTTCTCACTTGATGCTCAACCTCTCTTTATTAATGTTCCCCCTCTTTTATATTGAACGACTAAAGAAAAGTAACAAACTTTCAGAACATGTTTTAGAAGACTACTTTATTTGCTTCAGTTGTAAGTAAAGAAAACATTTTATTTCGACTATCGTTACATTCCTCTTGCCTTATCCTCCAATTTAGCATATTTACTGTTGTGCATTATCGCTTATTCATGAACTACAGCTAATAAGCTTACACATGTAACCTCTATTCACTACCACTACCTCCCTTGTTTTGCATTGATATTAGTTTCGTAATTCGCTGACAATGTGGTCTGATTTATGTACACATGAAGCAAAGCTTGAAATATAATATGATTTCTCTGGTTAATTTATCAGATTGTGTTCTTCCTATTCTAGCCTGGGATTGATTGGGTATCGAGCTGACATACAACGACTGACTAAACTTATTAATTGGTGTTCGTTGTGGTAACCTCGTACACACAAGGACAAATTCACTAATTGATCGCATACAACAATAATGACAGTCTTATTTATTTGCATACATATTGATGACAACATAATAAACATTGGAAAACCAACTGAACTTCAAAGAATTACTATTTAGATGCATATTTAATACTAAAATTTATAGACAAAAGACTGGATATCGATTGGGTCCCCTTTAGGTCTCTTAATACCAAATTACTTTATAGTTACCCTGGAAAATAACCACCTGAAATTAACCACTGACAATCTTTATTTACATAAAAGGCAGGTGTTCAATTCATTTATTATCTGAGATAATGAAGTTAATTTGAACAATCTTCTACAGATCTTCAACCGATACCATCTATCTATTAAACTCACTCTCGAGGAAAAAAACATTCAATATTTTTTCCAATTTTCGGGTGTAAAATTGATAAAAAAGAAACCCCGATGAAACTTTTCATGAATCCACTTGAAACAAATCTACCTGAAACAGTTAACTGGTAAATGTTCATAGCTAAGTCTCATTCAGTGGGTAGGAAAAACTTAATGAGTTACTAGCTCTGAAAATTCAAAAACAGTTGCTTCCTCTGTGTTGCCAGCGACGAACTATGTTTCCTTAAGAAAACACTAACTGAAAACTCTGTCTTACCGCAATTCGTTCACGAAAACATGAATCAAAAATTTTCTAGGATCTGTGAAATCTTTAAACTCAAGAAGAAAGTTTACCTTAACATCGATTACAAAGACGATTTGGCTACCAACATACTGATGACAAGAATTTCAAATGCTATGAAAAAAACATTTGTAACCATTCTGAGAATTATGTTCTCTAGTAGACTTTATTTGTGAATAGTTTGAAGGACCAATTATCGCATTTGACCTGTTCAAAGAGTGTCCTTCAATTCACTTGCTTCAGTAGATGACTACATATTGATCGTTTGAAGTAAATGTTGTTTAAGAGAATCCGTGAAAATTATTTAGGGTAATTACAGAAATGCAGTAATATTAGCATTAAACATGTTATTATGGAGCATCTCGTGACCACCCTGCACTGAATCAACTTGCGTCCTTCGTTCTAAGTTATTTACATAGTCCACAGTAATCCACCAAAGTCAGTAAGTCTCCACCTACTACTATATACTGCTGAAACCATTGCTACACACAGTAAAACTAGAACTATGTGAATAAAAAAACTAGTGCAGAGATTGGTCTTTCCATGGTCATAACCAGAAATTTTTACATTTTGGCATTTTATCCAAGTATGATTCTACCTTGTTTATTTTATAAAAATCTTACATGTTATCTATTCCTTCTGTCTGTCTTATTGACAAAAGCACCATTTTTGTCTCGTTATACCATCCACATCTTGGAAAACTTCCATTTTCGTATTGATTTTATTACATAACCTAATTGAAACAATGTCACTTTCTATTGATTTATCTTGATTTCCTTATTTATTCTGAAATAACTGTATTGTTGTTTATTTAGTCTGATTCTAATGATTCTTCTCATAACTGGAACAGTCAAGATGAGAATTAATGTCATTAGATGTTTACGAATGTTCTTACTATGCTCTTCATTCACTTTGTTGCCATGCTCAGTCAGTTGTTACTGTATTTTGTTATCATACATGTATAGGTAACTGTACAGCTACAAAAAGGTGCTATTGGAGTGTTTCGAACTGAACAAAATTCTTGATCTTCAAAATGAAATCAATCATTACAAAACTAACTCAATTGATTTTTTAGATTTACAAAAACTGATTAACTGAATACATTAAAACGAAGCTCAAAGAGTAATTAATTAACGACAAGATTATTCGCTTGTTCTGATATTCTTGGATTAAATGTATTTGGTATTAAACTGCTATTCATAGATATTGATGTTACATCAATCTCCAACACAGAGACTGACCAGTTTCAGTCCACTACAATCAACGGGAAGATACAAACCTAATCTAAATTGCATATGTGCCCGTTGCACAGGTTTGACTGTATGGACACAGTAGCTTAGTGGTGAACGTGGTGGCGTCTGACGCGAAGCGGACTGAGTTCGAATCCCAGTTTGAACATCAACATTGGGATGCAGGTACATCCAGCCGATGAGTCCCAAATAGGACGAAACGCGTGTCCTGGATTTCACTTGCCGGTCACAATCCAACTTAAATCTCCAACACATATTGAAATAAATAAAGACAATGATGTATGTGATTGATGTAACAGGATGTAACAAACTATCATATAATCATCATAGTTAAACTTGCATAAAATTGAATTACTTACATAATGTATTACTGAATTAATATAAAGTAATTATGTAATCAGAAGCATTACTTGATTAATATGATTAATGAATACAGAGTTAATCTATTTATCTATTTAGATTTAGATGCAAAATATAAATGTTTGTGCAGGTATGTATAACGGTAAGAGGTATTCAATGATTTCTTCTTTCTTGTCGAATGTCATAACAACAACATTTAAATGAAATAAGCAAAATTAAATAGTACAAAATAATTTTAGTAACTACTGACTAATTTCAGGATTTTTCTGAAGCTCATGTGTGATATCATGACTAATGAAGTCCATGTTTGTCGGGAGTGAGATAGTTATCACCGTAGACAATGGATGATAGTTGTGTTATATTAAAAAATTTATGGGAAGGGGAAATTTTTCATTTGGATGCCCGACCAATAGTGTAGACGATTAGGCATCTTCAAGTATAGTTATCGATCTAACGATAATCAATCCACTACATTTAATGACCTAACGATTATGCAATAATAACACCATTGATGAGGAACTATTTAAAATTTGACAAGTATTAGTCAAAAGGTTATCCAGCGAGGTTCATCAATAGCCACCTTAAACACTTGAAAATTCTCAGATTATTAATGATTCATAATTCAATTTTTCAAGGAAAAATCCCCAGCCTGAGCTATATCCATGTGTATCTACAAACTTATTTGCTCACTTGAGGCTTTCTATAATGGCTGCAAAAAGCAAACTGTTTCAAAACACAACTCAAAATATTATGTGGTATTATTCCTAAAGTGAGAATATAAATAAATTATTAGCTTAATAAAAAGCATCTTATTAACTTGGGTTATTTTGTTCCCGCTCGGATTCATCCATCGACATCAACTACGTTGAACAATTGACGTCAAAGAATTTGCGAATGAATATCATACGCACTACTAAAGTCATATCAATGCGGCTGTTCGACTTCGATCTTTAAATGCAAAAACATCATATCGAATCTTCGAATTAACCTTGCCACTATTACATCAGGATTTATTTGGTACTTTTTTTATTTCATCTAGGTGTTTGTCTTAATTTTCTACACTTTGTAATCAGTTTCATGAGCCTCTTTTATCTTTTCATAATTAAGACTATCTTCGATACGTGACTTTTTTTCGTTTCGGTCGAGTAAACATGATAGTTCATTCTTCCAATTTAAAATTTAATTGAACAGTTATAGTAAATGATCATTTCGTCGAATAAAATCAGCTTCCTTGCTGATTTGTCCTTAGACTCTTTCACTATCACATGATCCATCAAATTATGTATTAAGTTCAAATGAGAAGATGTTACTTTCAATAGTGTCAAGTGTTTTCATAAACGTCATTTACTTTATTAATTTGAAAACTCGTAAAGAATAAGATTAAATCATGTTGTTTCGTTGGTTTTCATCAGCTGCACACAACGTGGAGTATTTTAAGCATATTTTAACGTAAGATGATGTTAGCTGATATTTGGAATACATCAACATAGTATGCTGAATATAAAACTGTAAATATTAGATGCAAATAAAGATTGCAGAACAGTGATTAGGCGACTACATAATGTGATAACAAAAATTAAGTCAAATTTTTCATAATACCTAATTACAATCAATATCAGCTCAAAAGTGACTAACTTCTAGGGTAATTCCTGGAGTTCTAGTAAAAGATGTGACTAGTGGAGTTCAAGTATATCTAATGTGAGGCAGATATCCACCAACGACAATCAACAAGATTGCTAAGATACGTCGTGACTTGACTAAGCTATAAATATTAACCGTTGAGATTGGGCTCAGTGTTATAATAGTAAAGCGTTCTCTGTGGTGTCAGAAGGTCCTGGATTCAAACCCGGTGGAATGGAGCAGAGTCCTATACTAAGAAGAAACAACTGTCAACTGCTTCCTGATAGTGAATAGTTGTCTAATTGAACTATTTCGTGATGTCAAATCGACAGTTAACAACAATTTAAACTTAATTAAATAACACGCATTCGCAACCACAATGAAATAATTTCACATACTATTTCCAATATTCACTTCAAGAGGTGCAGAATACATTCGAACTCTATAATATCGATATCTTTCAAAAATGTCATTTACACAATACATAATCGCTTACATCCCTTTCATCAGAGTAAAGAATATGGTCAAGTAATCATTTGTCAATGTATCACTTAGTGATGAATAATGTGATGTTTGTATTATCTTTATATATTGATGATCGAATTCAATTTTCCCCAAATGCTCTATGAAAAAACAAAATAAAATCCCATTCATGAATATTCAGTGACAAATTAAGATTTTCATCTCAATACTACAGACTGTAAGTTCAAGTAAACGAATATCATATTCCCCCCTCTTCCCCATTCTAGCAAATTTCAATACTTTTAATGTGACACCTATACTTTGTTACCACAGCAACTGTATCTATGTTTCCTTGATGATTATCATAGAACCATCTTTCATTTTTCACTATTCTAAATTACATATACACATCCTAAAATAAAATTCAATTAAACAAATCTAGGCAATTCAATTATTTCTAATATGTCTTAGTGAATAGAATCCAATCACTTAAACAACTACATTTCATTCACCACTTTAAGGATAACATCAATGCATACTATTGAATTGTTTAAAATACTACTTAAAAGAATAAGCTTCATTTTAATTATTTTTTTTTTTTGAGAATACTTAATTATATTAATTTGTATTTATCAAAAAAGGTTCTATTTATAGTGTAACTCAATGATAAACTTTTAGAATAAGCACCAGAATGTCTTCATCAAATACCATTCACTTCAGACTCTTTAGAATAAGATACACTTTTGATTATTAAATCGGATTAATAGTTCTCTTTTAAGGTTACCTTAATTGTACTCTTATGTTACTTATAGAGTAACCATAGGTGAAGTAGGAATTAAAATATACAGAAAAATAGGTAAACGATAAATTAAAGCGAAACAATCTTACTCCGTTTACATTAAGTACAGTTTTAACTGGTTGTTGTGAAGATTGTCGAATATCCATTTAATATCACGGAGTGACCTAAATTAAAAAGCCATGAATCACCGTGAAGCTTTGAATGGCTGTTTCGTTCTAGTATGAGAATCTTCAGCAGTGAGCTACACTGTAACATCAGGGATTGAATCTAGAACTCTCTGGCTTCAAGGCAAACACTTTGCCAGTAAACAATTGAATTGGCTTTGAAAGGTTGATATTTTCTATTTAGTCGATTCGTTATACATTTGAGCGACTTCATTCATTGTCGTGGGTAACTAGCTTACACCTGACATGTTTGAAGTCCACCGGTTAAATCCTTTAACTAGAACTCTGAGAATTACCTCGAGAGGTTAGTCACCAGTGAGTTGATATTGAGTGTAATATGATGTTGGGAAATTGTACGGTACTTATCAATATTTCGTATTTTTAAAAACATCTCTTTGTTCCTAATATAATCTGAAGACTTTAAACGACAAATTTTACCAAAAAACGAATCCAGTTCCTTTTAATGTCTACCTTTGATTCCTAGTGAAATGTGTCCATCGGTCTTTTTCTTTTTCCTTCGTTTAAAGGTTCCAACCCACGGTTTTCCTTGTAACGCAATTCGATGATTACCATGACTTACCCTTTATCCATCTTCAGTGTTTTTTCTTAGCTTCTTCATCAAAAATTTATTATGTTCTCTGCCGAAGCAAGTTGTTGCTAATGGCGTCTGGTTAAATAATCCGAATAATTTGTTTAGATAACTCTTTATGAATATCTGTATCTTTAGATTGATGATTTTCGTTGTTCTTCAAGTTCCAACCTCATAACATCAAACTCTCTTGACATTTGTACTGAGAATTCTAATTTTTGTGTTAACTGACAGTTGTTTTGGGTTTCAAGCATTTTAAATTGTAGGAATGCTGTTCTTGACCTGGTCTTCCTTGGCAAGTGATGTCTTTATATCTACATCAGATCCTCCTTGTTTATCACTGATACAGCCTAGGTATTTAAAAGTCTTCATATCGTCCAGAGCTTGGCTCTCATTCCATTGAAATTAGGTTGGTACTCGTTGTTTTCTCTGTTAGGATCTTGATTTTTCCTTGTGTATTCTGAAGGTCTACTACTTCAGGCTCCCACCACGCTGTCCAATTTTACTTAAATTTGTATGAGATAGAACAATTAGACTATCTACGGATCCCAAGTCGTCTACCTTCATCCAAGCTGTTCAACTCTACTATACATTTACTGATAATTTACAATTAAATCAATACTTATAGAATAGTGATCTATCAGATCTATTACATAATATGTATTGCAAACATTCTAGAAAAAGTAAATATGATTGATTAACAAAAAGACAAAGTGATCAATATTCAAACATCATAAGCAACCAAGGACTGCATTAGAACATAGGCAAGAAACTGTACCATACCATGTTTGCATAGTTTCTTTGAACAATACATTTGTAGAAGTAACCACTATATGAGATTCATTTAGTACTAATTAATGTCTTAACAAACTTATCAATAATTACATGAGCTAAAATATGAGAACGGTCATTAGCTGAATAATGCAAGAACTACAACATTTGCAGAATACTTTGAATTCAATGTATTTCATTGGATTCTCATCAGCTACATACATGCCAGTGATTTTAGATAACTCAGATTATTAATCCACATGTTGATTTTGTCACTTAAATTGTTTATCTGATAACATTAGATGGTCTAAGTAGGGAAACTATAAAGAGGTTGAATTTGGAGTAGTTATAAATAGATTAGATGAATATTGTAGAGTTTTTATTACGTAATATGAAAAAAGAGGTTCAAAGCAAATCCATAGGGTCACGTACGAATGTGAGTTCTAGTGAATAGTTGAAAAAATTTGATTATGTAATGATGAATACTCTATTGTTATGATTATGTTAATAAGGGGAATAAGATAGAAATGTAGGAGTATAACGCACGGATTTCGTATTATCTATAGTTGGAACAGGGAATTGGGTCATCAATTTAATGCCATCAGGGCAATTAATGATTTACTACTGATTCCTTTTGAACACAAAAGTTAGGTTTGAATCTTTTAATGGCATTGGCCTCAGCAAATTTTAATAGAATCAATTTATGTTGTTTATTGATGATTTCAAAAGCATTTATTAAATAGATCTCATGTCCCATGTCTATCAAATGACGCGTAATTGAACTTCTAAAAGTGGTTGCTTCTTTCGAGCACAAGTTCTTCTGGACATGTTCAATAAATTGTAAATTGGTTTGTCTTCCTGTCCTTCCAATTTACCTGCTTTTGCAAGTACATGTTAACTGGTAAATACAATTGGAGATGAGATGAGACGGATATTTATCACCTTTTGTTTGACTTATTAAACATCGTGTTTTGTAGAGCGTCAATAGTTTGGCAGCAGGGAGTGTTTGTTTGATGCCCATTCCAAGTCTTTGATTGAATTGTTTGGGTACTTGATCTCCACTAAATACTAGTTGAATGAATACCCTTTTCTTTTCGGGTTTCTCAGCTTCGAATTTTGATTACATCTATTAATATACTTCTCAGTGAATGTTTCAGGATACTCATTATGTCGAAGACATTCAATATTGGTGTTTTGTTATAATAAACAGTCATAGCACTCATGAAATTTAAGTTGAATATTCATTTTTTTAGTAAGATACGAAGACATGATCATTATTTCCAGCTTAACTGAGAAACAGGTTTCTATAATTTACTACATCTGCATGTGCTTACTTGTTCAGCTTCTTATACACAATCTAGAGAATCTTTTGTCACGTCGGTGAATGTCATTCGATTTAGTTAAATAAGGAACCAAGTGAACTAATTAACAGTTCCATACTGACTTATTTAAGCGAATTATCTAATACAAACATGAATTCTTGTCAACACTTGTTTACATGTAACTTAATGCACTACTTCCTTAGTTAACTTACTATTCTGATAAGTAGAAGTTTCTCTTTCTTTTTCTTAGATAGATATCTGTAACATACAGTCTATTCTAACCTATCTGATACATTAATGTGGACATAATGTTAACTTTACTTCTACACATCCTTATTTACTCATTAATCATAAATTATTGTTGTCAATAATAATCACTTGTAATTATTCTTATAGGTAATCTAGTACATGTTACGTAACTAGTCTAATACTTTATCATCGATCATGCTCCAACTTCAACGATGCTACGTAATTTCTCATTTTCAACAGTCATAGCTGAAATCGACCAAACTTTATTGCCACATGTGCTAAGTACACAATTCAGTGATCAGCCTATTGGGATTCGAAGGAAAATAGACTAGATTTGAGTAGTAAAGGGATGGGGGGCACTTAACAGTATTAAAAATAGTATAAAGTTGAGAACTTATTTTTTGCTTCATATTCAGTTGTTCAGTCATCAGTTCATCAATTACATCTTATGTTTAATAGTTTTTAAATGATATCGTTAAACGGCAGCCGGCAAATTCAAGCTCAACAAGTCAAACTTGTGGAGAAATTTCCACTGCTGACTTCTGTCAGAACTCTACCCTGATGAAGTCTAGGAGAATGACGATAAAAACCCTTTACGAAACAGTTCAGCTCAAAGAATGCAATCTAATTAAAACGATTATACTGAGATACTAACATTCCCAATAATCTCACAATGATAATAGTATAATAAGTTTCTGGATATAATTATCAATTTCCGTTATATTTGACACCAAAGAATCATCCATTATGAGTAGCTAAGCATCGGACTGCTATTTTTTTCTCTCGTATGAAACAACGCTTCAGAACTTAGAAATGATAGCTCTACGACGTTGAAGTAAAAGACAATAACTTAGGAGACTAAAATTACTATTGATCTACATAGAATGATACATTAGAAGTTTCATAAATGAGGAAAACAAGAATTACGAAGATTTATTTATTGTCTTTCTTTGGAGTTAAAGAACTTCAATTTTCTTCATGTATAGATATTACTAAGTTCGACGGAAATTATATATGTTGGTTTATCTTTAGTTTTCAATGAGGCTGCGAAGCTGGTTTCGCGTTTGAAAGACATAATTGAAGTAATAAAGGAACTAAATTATATTGGATTTGATGTTTGGCCACTTAGTTTGTGACATATGGCCGTATGCGAATCAGATCTCAACTACACATGTGTAGTACTGAGATATATTGACCGATTCTTCACTGAATAGTGACCATTGTGTCTATGTGGTATCTTTAGAGTCCTGATCAAATCACATTAATAGAATTGAAAAAATGCCAATAGTCTGAATAGGTCAACTCGCGTACAGTCCATCTATTTCGTTCCACCTACAGTTAATACAGTTCCTGCAATGGTTATTCACTTGGATTGGAGACCATTTTGCAACTGAGCAAGTACAATTCGATTCAAGCCGTCAAAGCTCATAACTCAGTGATAAGCTCATGTATAACCCAAATGATTTAATAAATGATAACTTGATGATATTATTCACTCTAATAAAAAGAATATCGATAATCATATATTGAGTAAATGGCATATTATTCATCGTAACTAATGAAGTTTAGGTAACTACATATTGTAAAAGAACGATATCTTGAAGTCCGAATGTATTCGCATCACTTGACGTTGAAGTGGACAATTCAACGTGTGAAATGATTACATTATTATTGAAAATGAAAATATTATCAAAAGGTTTATACAACGTATGACTATAAGCAACTAGAAGTCATAGATGATATAATTCAATGTATGGATAGTGGTTGTTGAAATAAGGATGAATAGTTTGTTATCTATTTGTGAATAACTCTAATGAATTTACATTTCCATCATTTTTAATGTGATTTAGACGATGATGTATCAGCTAGATATACTGCTGTCCCTTTAATGTTCTGTATCCTGACTTTCTTTATAGTCTCATATTAGCAGTATCATGGAAATATCCTCCAGTATGAATTGCTTTTCTGAAATAATCTGAAATTCGTAGTTGTTCTTCATTTCCCTGTTAAAGAAAGAATTAAATATGTTTCCAATATAAATACTTTCTGATTCATTAGTTCGTAGTGTGCGAACGTGAGTTTCACTATTAATTTGTTTTTTCTTTCTTTATTCCTAAAGGTGAAATGTTAGGTTAGATTTTTCACTTAGTAGAAGAGTAAGATAATTATCCCCGATTAGTACTGACTAATTTGTCAAGGTGTATCACAAACTGATAGAAGTGAAAATTCTACCATTAGATACCGGCCACCCAGATAATACAGACGGTTAAGTGTTTGACATGAAACCTTTTTGACCTGAATGTGATTCCATGGTAGAATTAAAAGTGTGTACTTTTTTGTTGTCCCGTGATAGAGTAAAACAATTGTCCATTGCTGTTCTGTTTCTAGCAGCAACTAATTGACAATTATTTGGAACGAACACAATTACGGATTATTTTGGTTTAACTATCATAATGATAGTTCATGAAGCTTTCTCTACATAATTTGCATATTGTATTCATTTTATTTTCTACTTCAATCTTATAAATGACATCGACGAATTACATAATACTAAAGAGATCCAAGTAAAACGTTGTGTATATATACACCATCCAAATATTTTCTTTTCAAGAACTCAATACTCCTTGATTATACTATCGTCATTTAAACTGGTGAGTATAATGTCCACTTAGGGAGAATATAATCTACTTTAGTAGTATATTGTCTGATAAGAAATGAAAAAAAAAAAAGACGCTTATTTCCTTTTCTTTAAATCAGATCAATCAGTTGACAGGAGATTATTATTATGAAGAAGAAGAAGATGATGACGATGATGATGAATTGATTCTCCCTCAATCATTCAACCAGTAATTTAAATCACAATGAAAACAATATAACATTGAATGCAGTTTATTATTATTTAAGTCACGAAGAACTCTACAGACAATAACTATGTGAATGAGTTAAATGTTGAAGGCCAGACAATTAAAAATTTCACATTCCATGTTACTGCTCATTACTGAAGTATAATGGCTTATTCAAACAAATGAAAAAAAAAGATAAATCTGAAGAAAAATAAATTAACGTCTTAATCTTTCCACGTAGAACAATCAGTAATGCCTATCATAGAACCTGATATATATATTCTTATTATTGATTAACGTTCCCTCCACTTAACACCATAGTACGATTGAGAGTATGTAGAGAGGACTTTCTTCTTCGAAATATTCTCTTATTACTACATAACCTTTACCATTGATAATCTATTTACTACTTGGATGCATTAAGTGTTTTGTTTATAAAAGTAGAGTGGTGAAACAGGCTTCTAAAAAATTTGACTAGTAAGTTGGAAGATTATAATTCTAAACCAATGGTTTTAGTGAACTTCAAGATTTTCTTAAAACTCATACCTGACAGAATCAACAGTGATTATTGACGATAGTAGGATTTCATCGTCTGACGCACCTCCGCAATCTTGTAAATAAACTTTTGAATCAAAGATTCCCAAAGTGGTTCTACTGACTAACCACTTTCTTTTATAAGGTTGATGATCAGTATTCCAGCTTTCAAAAAATCCAGTAATTTCATATTTACGATAAAGATGAATTACTTGCCTTCTAACATCACCAAAGCAAATAGTATTTTCATTCCGGTCAATTTAAATTAGTTTGCATTAAATTTTGACGTTCTTCAATCTCATTTTGTTTTCAATGTATATTCGCATTTATTACTTATACGATAAGCCATGGTTTCAAGACCGTGACTTATAGTGACACCAAGATTACTCTGCGTTGAAACTGGCTGTAAGCAATACCTATCATTGTGGTTGTTTTGGGAACTTGCATAGCCGATGTGCTTGCCGACGTAGTTGCTTGCATTTATTGCCATTAACCACAATTAAAACTAACTTGCCATTGCATCAAGGTGGCTTTTGAGTTCTCTCATGGCGTTGTCACTAGTTACTTCACACTGTTTTAACATCATCTGCACTTAGTAACATTGGAGATTTGACAGTCTGGAAGTAGTTAATACGAAGCCCTATGGCACCCACTTAGCTCTGGTCTGTTGAAGAAAACTTGTGAATTAATTCTTAACTTATGTCTCCGATCAACCAGAATGTTCTTTATCCACCCAAGGAGGTTTCTAGAAATCCCTAAAGTTCCGGTCTTAAGCAAAAGCCGATTGTAAGAGACCTTGTCGAAAAGTTTGAAAAGTTCATGCGGATTACATAATCTAATTTTTTCATATGGATAGACTTTCCTCAACTGTCCTTTGACAGTTGAAGATTTGTGTTACACCAAAAGCCGTTTTTTTTAGTCAATATGTTTCTGGAAGGTGATACTAATCTTTCTGATGATATCTGTCAGTATCTTACCTACGATATCTGTTGCATTGAGTGGTCATCAGGGTGACAAATGTTGACTAGGTTCAACTTTATGAATTAGATTGACTGTTGAACCTTTTCCTTCTCTCGGTATCTCACATCGATTAAAGAACATCCTTAATATCGATGCTAGTAAGAAAGCTACTTTTGTTGCATGTTGTCACAGTAATCTTAAAGAAAAACAACGATTTTGTTTAGAAAATAGAAAGTGAAAAAACACAAAAGGTTGAAAAAAAAGTTTTTCAAATGTCAATGCAAAAAGTACCTACATATTTTCTTCCAAATCTTGAAAGACCGTACACTAATTTACATAAAACAAGAAGACAATATAACACATTGCAATAGGACTAAGAAAAAGAATGAACAGCACTTAAAAAGAACTGAAAAGGCGAGTTCAGAGTATAGTTGGTTGGTTAGAGAATGCTTGACGGCGACCTTTGCTCCACGTGGAGTAACATGCATTGATTAGTTTAATTGTCTACAACCAATATTCTAAATGCAAACTGTTTATGTAACACACAAACACAAAATAATAAATATTTCTATATATAGTAAGTTACTATTTATAATGAAGTATACAACAACTGGATCCACTTTTTTAAATGAATTCTTGCATAAAAATCTGAAACGTTTGAAAGAAAATTGGTTTTGGTCTGTGGGCTTGATTTGTCCTAACATGAAAACCCTATCATAAATTTCTGGGTTGGCTCCCTAGGAAACTCAACGAAGCCTCCAGATCCCTTGAAGGAGCCGAAGACATTCCATCCAATCACTGATCGATAGAACCTTCCAAAATCTTGACGTGGCACATTCTGATTGGGTAACAGTTGAGACTTCTTAATTCGGATTGGATGGATATAACACTGATTTCTGTTGTTCAGAAAACTATAAATACACGAATATTTTGTACATAACTTACTCACCATCTCACTGGAATAATGTTCCTGTCTACCCGTCTTCTGATTCGCGACCAGTAGGGTTCAAGCGATCGGGGTGCTAATGTAGTCCGCGACTAGTCAAGAATCAAGTACGACACGTAACATAAATAGAACCATGAATCTCTAGGTAAACCATTAACACTACTTGGCTTTCCAGTTTATATTAGCAGGGATATAAATCTGTATTGTTTTCAGTTATCTCGTTCATCATAAAGAATTTACTTTTCCACCCAAAAATCTGCAGTTTGTACTTGACTGTATGACGTAATGTTTGCTTATTCTTGACACAAGAACTCGGAGAAAACCAATATCCAATTTACGTTTAGTGGAAATAGCTATAAACCTTTCAAAGTTACATTAGTCGTTGTAGACACCTGACTTCATTAACAAAGAATTTTTGAGTAGATAATTATCTTTTCATACTCAGTGTTTTATATTACAGATCGATATCGGTTACTTAACTAATGCAATTGTTGTCTTGTCCTTTTGAATAATTTTTTCGATGTGCACAACATGTCCACTAGTGACATACGTCAAACAACTTCACCCAAAGTTATTGATGAGTAACTGCCTAAATTTTGAAATCGATGATTGAACAGACAAATGAAAACCATTGTATCCTAACTCATATGTATTCAGGATAAGCCATCCAATTGTGTTAACGTTAGTAGTAATGAATAACCTCCACAGTGGGAAGAAACAGTTAACGACTGTTAATTAAATTCTAGTAGAAATCAAAGTGTGTTCAATTATACGGATAGATTCTTCATTTCCTGTTCATTACGGTTAAGGTACTAACAGAAGCTACCTAGACAAATGGGATAAAAATGTTTTCTTTAAATAACTTTAAAGTTATTCAATTAGAGGAGCTTGTGTTACCTCTTCATTTTATCAAAGATATACAATTACGTATATGCATATTCTGCTTCATAATATGAATTGATAATGTTTACGAATGACAATCAATAAACCAACAAAGAAACAGCAAACGATTGATATTATGGTTGCTAGAGTACTTAGTACTTCTTAGAAGTTCGATAAATACTGGTAGTCGTGTAACATAAGAAGGAGTTGTATAACAGAATAACATACCATTTAAAACTAAAATCAAATGTCAATGTAGCTATGAGGGGATTGGTTTTAAGTTGGTGCATGTATTCGTTCCATTTAGGTACTATTAAAACTCAGAGGCCACTGGAAACCTTTTTCATTTTAGTATGAGACACTTTACCATGGATTACGCCAATTACATTTAAGTGTAACTGTAAACTAGTAAACACTGACACCAATGAGAGAGAGGTCGAAATTGAATTCTTACTTAAAGATTGTTATATGCATTCATGATGTCATTATCTGTTGAATAATGATTGAAGTGAGAATCTCACCAATAAATTTAGAGAGGCTTAGTGATGTTTATGCCTACGCACTCATCGTAAATCTTACAACTGCCATCTTTTGAAAGGTGGTGGAAACGCACTGATATGAATCTGATTATATTTTTCATGATTTAGTGGGTACTTTCAGGTTGACTATCAAACCTAAATAATACTTAAATATATGCATATACCACGAAGTTATTTACTTCATAGCTGTTATTTACAACAATCGTGTATAATAAGATGAATTCATTTCAGTTTCGTTAGGTTTCTCATCAGCTGAATACAACCCAGAATAATATTTTACAAGATTAATATTTGAAACACGTTTTAATATACTCATGAGAACTGATGGAGTTAGTTGAAATCATGATTACATAAACATATGAACATGACTTAAAATGTTGGAGAAAATGCTGTGAAGATATATACGATCCAAGAGAAGGTGTACGTGTAACTGCAGTAGCAGTTACATTGGCCGAACAGAAAGAAGGGCCTACCTACAATTTAATGAACATGTTCCAAAAAATCTACGACTCACAGGAACAAAGACATTTAACAGCACAATCACTAAGCATCTGATTGACACAAGACACCAAATTGATAATAATCAATCATTTAAAGTGTTCAATAGACAAAAAAACTTCAAATCTTCTAAAATATGCCGAAGCGACTCCCATTAAACAATTGAAACCAAACTTATGTGTTCAAAAAGGAACTGTTATAAGCCTTTCTTTACCCTGGTAACTTTACTTTTGCGTTATTGTTTTCATTGTTATTATTCTCTCGCTAAGTTTCTTTTAATAGGTTTTTTCTTCTGATCAGATTTAACAGTTCCTTTTTTTGGTTGCATCATCGTTTTTCAGATGG
The DNA here is from genome assembly GCA_025215515.1 of Schistosoma japonicum. Classification (NCBI taxonomy): domain Eukaryota; kingdom Metazoa; phylum Platyhelminthes; class Trematoda; order Strigeidida; family Schistosomatidae; genus Schistosoma; species Schistosoma japonicum. The sequence goes on from CM046067.1 coordinate 21,839,175, forward strand.
TTAGGTTCAACTTTCGTGTTTAATTAGATCATTTGAAGTTTAATAACTGAGTTTTATGCACTTTATTCTCAAATATTTCCAACCACCTCTTATTGTGTAATCATTTGACCTCTGATCTCTGTTTTGCCTTTTGTACCTTCTCTTGGTTCGTATATATATTCATAGCATTTTCTCCAACATCTTAAGCCATGTTCACATGTTTATGTAATCATGATGTCAACTAACTCCATCGGATCTCATGAGTATGTTAAAACTTGTTTCAAATATTAATCTTGTAAAAAATACTATTCTGGGTTGTATGCAGTGGCTGATGAGAAACCAACGAAATGAAATGAATCTTCATCTTATTCTGCACAAATATTTGTTCATGCTCTCATGAAAATCGTGTATAATTTAGAAATGTAGCCTAGACAGTGACCAATGTTTCAAGGCATACCTTTCAAAATTTTTGATGTAAAACTTCTTAATAGACAAGTTGCTGATTCTGTAAGTTACTTTATAAACAATTACATTCCTTTTTAATTCGGGATTATGAAGAAAATTAGAATTTCAGTCAGAGGAATTCATCGGTGCTGTAGCCTTTACACTGGCAACTTCAGTGTTTATTAGGATTCATAACAATCTAATCAGTATGAATTTGACCTAAACCATGTTCTAATGACTTGAAATTTGATAAGAGTTTTTTTCTTGTTGTTGCCATTCGCTGTAATAGAATTGTATATTCATGTTAACTGTCATCTCACTTGGTTTGTTATACGACCTTAAAGTTTTGTTAATCGTTTTCATAATGATTGTAAGAAATAATCCATGAAAGAAATGATTGATATCAAAATGATTTTTTTCTTCTAACAAATTTTCTATTTGAACTCGATTTAATAGTTAATGACATTCAATTTGATACATGAAAAGAGACTTTTGTTTCAATCTGTCAATTGTTATTTACGTAAAGTTAAATGAAGAAAACGAGTAAGTTGTTTGAGTAAGTTCAACTTAGAGAAATAAATTAAGAATATACAGTAAAATGATTATTTTGTATATCACCAAGTATCTACGTTTTAACATCCCTTTGATGTATTATTAAGTGAGAAGTGTGTGTGTGTAGGGGGGGGGGGAGTAGTGAATAATCTACCTTCTTGAATTCACTTACTTCATTATGAATGTTGATCACTAGGAAAAGTATCACTGGTATTCGTCGTTGCTAGCACCAAATTATAGTTTCACTAGATTTCTTAAATGCATCTATATGACACTACTTCTTCATTCTAGCTGACCTATAAACTGTTATAGAATAGACAATGAAAAGTGTTAAATACCAAAATACTTATCTACCTTGATTTTCTTATGTTTTTCCAATATGGTTAAATCTTTTTTCACTTAACATACAGTAAAGTGTAGCACAACTTTGTACCATTATTGCTTCATGTCCATCATTAGTAAATTTCTGTATAATACATATCATTATTCAACATTACGCACTATTCTGATATCTTGAATTTTGAGAATAGATAATACTACGTTGCTTAGAGTGTAAAAATCAATAATTCAAGTAAATGATAAGTATTCGTTACAGATTGGTCTCGTTTAGGTACCATTGAATACCATTGAATAGCGCTAGATGCATCAAGGGCTTAGTTTAGGATTTTCAGTAGCAATATTCATCCATATGACTAACAAGTAAATTAATTTTGTATATACAGGACTCATATCGAATGCCTAATCACCAGTTTATTAAGGTGTTCAGCCTCTAATGGTTGAGTTGTTATGTTAGTCATTTTACAATATTACATGATGACCATACAACGCTTTGAGTGATACTTATCTTTCCTCATTCCACCAAAAAATATGTCTAAGCTCCTTATTAGAACTGTAGGAACATGTTGAAGATGATTGCTAGATAACTGAATATTAATGCCAGACACCAGACAAGTAGAACTGATGGTTAAGTAAAAGTTGGATGATCCTATGATATTTGGCTTAATACCCAGGTAATATTCAGGGGTGGTCGAAAACTTTGAGTACCATAATATCCTTATCACCGATAGTTTACGTTTTGTAGACACTGAGCAGAACTACTCCCTTACAGAACGAAAACCAGAACTTTTACACCCATTCACATTTCACTTATGCGCCTAAGATAGGCCTGGTTGGTTTTATCCGCTCTCATATTTAATGCTACAGCAAGTATTCTTTTAGATCCTAGATATATAAACTGATTAAAGTAACAACATATTTGAACATTTCTAAATACATTCATGATTCCTAATAAAGCTGAAAGTATCACACAATATGTTTTGCTTAATAAAATAATATAATTCTTCAAGTGATTGAAGGTAGTCATTAAAATACCCTTAGTGACTGAAATTGTTTCCTATCTTCAGAAAAGGACAACTGAATTAGTGAAGTACCTGCTGAATCTCGTTTAATAAAAATCAGCGTTTCCAAAACAACAAGTCAAAAAATAGATCTGTGACAAGTTATTACACTGTTATGCTGTAGTAAATAAACTTAAAATCTCACAAGTGTATCAGATAGCATCAACACGTGTAAATGTAAAAGTTCAGTATACTGCTTTCCTTAAGATAATTAATACATAAAATTATACACAACGTTCATTGAGAAGTATTAGATGGACTGGTTTACACTACACCACGGTGAATGTACGCCGTAATGATTCTAGATATGCATTTCTAACGCATATCGATTATGTCGAAATATCGTTTAGGTAGAACATATTTGGACCATTTATTATCAAAACAGAGTGGACGTTATATCAAGCTACTTAGACTTTTTACAACATTGTACCTTAAGTTAGAGAATTCATTAATCAATAAAAACTACAAAAAAAAAATACAACATTAGCAAATGTTCACCCATAACTTTTCAATTTAGCTAAAAATCTACATTACTAAGTAGTGTGGACATTATACATGAAGGTAGTCAACTGAGACCTCTATATGTAACACCAATCCTGATTAACAAATTAACAGCCAATCCACTTGACGAATATATCAATCAGTGGATATCGACTGATAATGTAAATCCATGATTGTCAATTAACTAAAGTTCCTCAAGATGTTGTTAAAGAATGACTTTTAAAAATTAAATCTTCAAACTGATCATTGTTTGCTGCCGAATTCCAGTCACTGTATATGATGAATGCATATTTGCTATATGTGTTAGGTAAATGATAAATTGACAACCACTTCCTTTAAAATTATGTATTACTCTTATGCAATGACAGCGATGTACAGTCGAATCTACATAAAAATCAGTCGACGATCATGTTGACAGATTAAATAATTTATCATTGTCTCAATTATGAAGCAAAACTTTGTACATAAATTTCTTATGAATATTTAATTTTAATCTCTTCATTAATATAATTACTTTGCAAAAACTTCATCTTCTAATGTATCGTAAGTTTTTGACCTACTTTGGATTTTGTGTGCCATACTAAATCAAGGATGCCGTTTGCGACTATTTATTGCTCCTCAGTGTCAAGTAACTATATTCTCACTAAGGTTGGAACTCAGTCCGTTGGTGTCAAACTCCATCTTGTCCATGATTAAGCTGTCAAGTCCGGACAATCATACTTATACAAAAGGTATGTATGCATAATTTCAATGTAGTTGTACCTTGATTTTCACGCTGATATGGAATCAATTTGATCAGTTTCTCGGTTTGAGCATCATCTCTTAGATGGACTGTTCAATTTCGGAGCCTTCATTATGATTCTGGAAGACCTCTCCGGTGGAAACTTCTGATGAATTTGAACTATGTAATTTTCTCGACAATTGATTAGTAACTTGTTCAGTCGACCTTAAATTTAATTGGTTGTTATCGAAACTTGTTCTGTTACATAGTTTTTCATGCACTTTTCTTCCATGACCTGATCAATTCGCATTTATCAAAGATGCATCCTCAGCTGGTTTCCCTTGATAAATTAGTTGTTTAAAAGTATGCCTACTACTATCTAGCATACTACATCCAAATTATCCTGTTTACTTCTATTTGAAAGTTGTCTGTCACTGAGCAGTACATAACATGAAGTAAGCAATACACATACTTTTAAATTACGGTTAGTTATCAGAAAGCTTAATTCAAATGAAAGGACTGAAGCATTTTTGAAGTTTTGAGGTTTTGTATAATCATGATTATAAGTAATCATCAATCCATCCTTAATGAATGTAACTCAGATTAGTAATCTGCTTAAGTTTTACAAATCTTATGTTCTGGACAGACAGCTGTTTACAAATACTCCAGTCTTTTGGATGATACTTTTCGTAGTTCTCCAAGTTTTCAGCTCTATACAACAGAACTCACTGTCTTCACATTTGTATTGACAATTGTGACTTTAATGTTGGCTTGACAGTTTGTTTGAGTTCGAGATGTTATTCAATTGTTGAAAGTGCTGTCCCTGCCTTGCCAATACATACCTTCATGTCTACATTAGATCCTCCTTGCTTATCGATGATGCTGCCCTGGTATGTAACCCTAGAGAGTCTGTATGATAGAAAACTGAAATTTACTGAATCCAGTGGTTTTTCAATAGGAATCATACATTAAATATTAATTATAAAGAAGCAAATCATTGAAAATTCTACAGAATGCATGTAAACAATACAATCGCATCATAACATACCCTTTAGTTCTACTGTGTATTTCAAAGCGGTCTAGTAGTACACAGTGGAAAGTGTTACTATTTTAGTCTAATTAAGCTCTAAGCATGAATGAATAACACGAAAACATAGCGAATAGCCATAGCTTACAACATACATTCCATGTTTTCTGTATCCATTACAAATCTAATAACGTTATGAAGAACAAACTTCGACTTGAGTTCATTAAATTCATTTTCAATTAAGGTTTGGATTATAAATTAATTAACAAGAAAGGTATAGCAACAATATTCATGCAATAAAAAAACGTTAAACGAACGTTTTTCAAGTGAATATTCAATATGTTGCTAAGTTAATCAAATGTAATTAATATTCATCTGATCTAGAATTCAGACACTCATCATAACTCAGTCCCTTTAAGTAGCTAAGCCACTTACTGATTAACTATAGGCATGAATTTATGATGTTACCAAAAGAAAAAATGCGTACTATGAATACACGCCTAACAAACATGTGATTTGATTGTAATAAACCTAGAGTATTCAGTAACTTCATCATGATATTACGGCCTACACTGTAAAATCGTTCATGGAGGTCAGCTCACGAATTCATTAGAAGTAAAGATCAGTGTCAGACAAGGCTGCTCACTTTCATTTTTCCTCTTTCTGTTAGTGGTTGACTGAATCATAGAAACTGCAACATCTGAAGGTAATTTGGGAATACAGTGGACAAAATTGATGCAGCTGAATGACTTGAACTTTGAAGATGACTTAGTTCTTCATTCTACACATAGTGTCGGATGAAGATGAAAACTGACAATGTAGCAGAAGCCTCCTTAGTTGACACTAGGCTTCATCATACATAAAGGTAAAAGCAAGATTCATTGAAAAAAAAAACTAACACTAACTCAAGGTAAATTTTGATAATTTCAAATAAATTGAGCATTGGATAGGTTGTTTATAAAATGAGTTATATATATTTGTGAAATTCGGTTATTCATTTCTCTGAAGAAGCGACTTACACTAAGCCGCGAAACGTCAGAAATTTTAATTTCTACTCATTGGAATTTTACAAATATATATAACTCATTTTATTAACACTAACTTAATTACACATGATGGATAATGTTTGAAAGATGTAGAAACCTATACATACTTGGGTGGCTACATCATCGATAAACAAGTAGGATCTAATGTAGACATTAAGGTATGTATTGACAAGGCAGCGACAACACTTCAACAATTGAAAAACATCTCGAACTCAAACCAACTGTCAACGAACATTTAAATCACAATTTTCAATACAAGTCTGAAGACAATATAGTTCTGTTGTATAGAGCTGAAACTTGGTGAACTACGAAAAGCATCATCCAAAAGATACAAATATTTGTTAACAGCTTTCTGCTCAAGATTATTCGAATCCATTGGGCAGATACCATCAAGAACAGCTTTCTATGTCAGAGAAAAAATCACACGAAACCCAGCCGAGGAAGAAATTAAGAATATACGTTGGAGGTGGATATGACACACATTGGGGAAATTATCAAGCTGTGTCACATGACAGGCATTAACATGGAATCCTGAGCGCTAAAGGAAAAGAGGAAGACCCAATAACGCATTACGTCGAGAATCGGAGACAGATATGTAGAGAATAAACGGCACTTGTGAAGGGCTGGAAAGGAAAGACGAGGACAAATATGGTCGGAGAATGTTGGTCAGCGGCCTATGCTTCACATTGGGTAACAAACATTGATTGATTGACTTTGTAATTTGACAGTGAAATATTATGCATTTATACAAAAGTTCTTTACGATTTTTGCCACCAGATTTATTTTCTATGATATTAATGACGCATGATGTGAAAAAACTCTGTATTCATTATACTGTTTGAAATCATTCATATTTTCTTGTTAATTATACTATGCCGTGAAACTGATCCTGTCTTTGTTGGCAAATGTACATCTTTGAGTTCGTCTCTTCAATACAAAGGTACTTTCATAAGTGAAATGCATCAATCACTTCATGTTTGCCAATTTCAATCTTCTTATTATTCACCAATAGATATTTTTACAGAGAAATGTTTGTAATTGAATAGTCTTCCGCTAGTTAATCTGTCAAGCATGATCTTTATAGTTTACAGTGAAAGTCACCATTTGTGTTAACAGAAGTTTCTTTTGAAATTGCTAACACACATACTTAGATATACGTTTATGTTACTTGTTGATTAAATACAATTTCATTAAAACAACTAGTCTATAACATATCAACAAGTCATATGTTGTCTCAATGCAACAGTAGTTCGTAAGTAAGATCACAATTAGATCGTAGATAGAAAATGGAATGCATGACTTACCATTCTTCTAATATAGTTATAGTCAGTTGAATACAATAATATTCCATTGTTTCAAAGGTGTGGGTTTCTGAACTCAGTAGCTAAGTGGTTACTGTAAAGTTATCTGACATAAAGTGACTGGGATAGATTCTCAGTGAAGATATCAATATGATGATTCAAGGTGTACCAGATGACGAGTTCCAAATAAGACATAAACTGTATCCCGAATCCCACTTCATTGCCATAATCTACATTTAATTACATTTGTTACAGTCTTTTATTGCACAAAGTTAACCAACAAGGTTGAATCTATTGATAAAAATGTGGATCATTTTAGTTGCTTTATTTAATAATCCAAAAGTCGCATCAGATCAATTCCACAGAAAGCATGGAGATATTTTGTTTTCTTCAACTGCTGCTAAGCATCGTCCATCTGCGACCGAATTCAAATCAAACTTATACTTTTCAACGACTGCGAACGACTAGTCAGTACTTATTTTCCACAGAAAGCTACCTTGAGTTATATAGTGTGTATATATTATTATCCTCTACAAAATTGATTCAGTCTGTTGGCATATCTTCACTGCTATTCACATTGTCGATGGAAGTACATTAGAGAAAGCATCAAAGTGGTATTCAAATAACTGCTCAAATTTCTTAATAAGTGACTATCTGATGGCATCAGGGTTGACTGAAATTTGAACCAAAACAGTTTACCATAGACATTTCATCGTAGCATTTAAAATAAGGAGTAGGAGCTTTAACTGAAATTAAGCTTTGAGTGTTCAAAGTATAATTTTATGTCAGATTACACAGATGGAAATAGGTTCAATGACGAAATTGATCGATGAGTGGAATTTTTCATCTCACTTCATAGTTACAGCTCCTCCTGTTCAAATATTCAAAAAGCTGAACAAAATGATAGATTACATCCGTCTTTTGTAATCACATTGAAACTAAAATCAATCCAGTGAACCGTAAGGTTGATTCCAAATTACATTACGTTGAAGATAGTTGTACACAAAACATCAAAAATAATGTATGAAAAACACCTGTCTTTGTAACACTTTACCCAATCGTTCACGTAAAACAGCGTTTTACCTAACCTTACACTAAGTTCTACTTAAGGTTACACTAGAATTTTGTGAAAAATCCTAGTTTTAATTACAATTTATACATTCCACTGATACTATTAACACATACGATAAATACTGTTTATAGGTTTAAGTCCCAAGTGTACTGCTAAACCTAAGTTCAATACTGATCTAAGACTGGGTGCAACGCAGTGAAATTGAGGAATCAGTAATTAAGTTATGAATTTGATGTTTGATTAGAATTTAAAGTTACAAACCTGACTGACGTAGGAAATGACGTTTTTGTATAATGATCTCGCTATTTTGTAATAGGGTTATGTATCGTAACTCCATATAAGTAAAATGTGATTTATACGGAGATTAGCATATATTTATGGTTCATGGTTTGAACCAGTATGATATGCAACCACGTGATGATAAATCTTTGTTTTCCTAAGGCACGTATATTATTTCAATTTCCTTTAAAAATGGCCTGACAACTCACCAGTCACACAGATGAGTTACTTTATCGTTGTTTCTGTAGATTAATCTGCTAAAACTCCTGTACAATACTATGATATTTCTATTTACCATGAAAACGCTTCCATTCGTCACTCGATAAACAATACAGTCATAGATATGATCTCTTCATTGACCTAAAGTTGTTAATGAATCGAAACATTGTTTGATCTACTCACAAAATAAGCTAAAGTTCTTCAAGTATTACGTTTGTTTTCTACTATGTTGTACTCTGGTTCACTACATTCTGTGATAACATAGATGGTAGTTTCTAAAGTAATTGATTAGGAAGGAAAATTGTAAACTAAGACAATGACTTACAATCAACCTTATCCACTTTAATGAAGTCTTATAAAACGATTATTATAAACGATAATCAAACATGAGCGTAGCAGTGAGACATATTTTGACATTACACAAACTACGCTTTTAACGTGATCCTAGATACCTTCAGAACTACAAGAAGCTTGAAAATGAATGATTGATTGATAAAATTGATAATAATTTGTAACACTGTACTGGGATGCACAGACATACATCTACCGAGTTAGAAACAGGAAAAATACACGAATAGTTGATCATACTGTTGAATTCCATAAGGGCTACATGTTTAAGTGTATTACAACAGATTTATTGAAATATTTTGTATCCACGTTAATACAACCAATAAGCGTAAATGCACTTTGAATGTATATGAAATAAACTTGGAGGCTGATGGTGTGAAGTTAGGGATTTCTGACTGCCTAGATAAGTGTAACAGTGATTATGTGTTACAATGAACCGATTGGATCTGATTCTAGAGTTTCTACAATCTAACTACTTAGACGCATATTAGATGAATTTGAGACATTGTCACTAAAATTGCCCTGAGGTAGAGGAATGAGAGAACAAAACACTAGAGAATAGGATACAGTACCAAGTTGATTATTAAGCCTGATCCAGTGCTTTTATATTCAACACTCATGACCAACCAGTAGTGAGAAATACAAAATACACTAAAGACAGGATAGGGGTGAGAGCTTGTGAGTAAAACGGGATAGTGTGTTCTTAGTAATATAATAATAGCTAGGAAAAGAAACTAGATGTGATAGTCGATAATAAGTCTATGAAAAGCTTACGATTTCAGTAACACGAAGTATCAGTAATTACCTAAATGTTCAACAAATGTTGTCGCAATAAATAGACTCAACTGATTGTGATTGCGATTTCTCGCCCCATTATAATAGTGTGCATAATCGAAAAACACTATTGGTTATTTTATGGAAGGTTTTACAAAATGAATGCAAAGGATTCACTCAGGAAGTCAACATACCTTCAAAGGATTGTAAAAGTTCCCAACATCAGACATTTTTGTGTCAGATTTCTTTTAATAAACTAGGGTGAATAGCTATCTCTGTTGAATATTCCCAGAATAATGTTCCGTTTGTTGTGCCTTGGTGTTGATTTTGTAAGCTTTAGTTAAATTTGTTTTCTTTCAACACTCATCACTTAAAATCTGTATACCTCGTTTATTTAATTTTCGTTTCTTTGTATTAATGACCAAGAAAGGTAAAGTTTTTACCTAAATTGTATCATAAAAATGGAATCTCTAGTTGTCCTCCAGTTTCAATGTGAATATATTTGAAGGTATCGTCTATACCCGATTGAACTTGATGGTGAAACTCTGAAAGAAGTGGATACCTTCACATACATGGGGAGTATCATCGATGAACAAGGAGGATCCGATGCAGATGTAAGGGCAAGGATCGGCAAAGCAAGGGCAGCATTTCTACAGTTGAAAAATATATCGGACTCCAAACAACTGACTACCAAACTCAAAGTTAAACTCTTCAATTCGAACGTCAGGTCACTTATTCTGTATGGAGCTGAAACGTGAAGAACTACTGCAAACATCCTCAGGAGAGTACAGGTATTTATTAACAGTTGTCAACGCAAGATATTAAATGTCCGTTGGCCGGAAACCATCAGCAACGGCCTACTATGGATGAGAACAAACAAACTTCCAGATGAAGAGGAAATCAAGAAACGACGTTGGAATTGAATAGGACATACATTGCGGAAATCATCAGACTGTATCACGAGACAAGCACTAACTTGGAATCCTGTTGGGAAACGGAAAAGAGGAAGGCCAAAGAACACAGAGCGTTGAGAGCTGGAAGCAGACATAAAAAGGATGAAGAGTAACTGGAGACAGCTGGAAGGGATTGTTGAGGACATAGTTGAATGTAGAATTCTGGTGAGTGGCCTATGTTCCTGTGGGAGGAGTATCAGACATAAGTAAGTAAGTAAGTATCGTCTATGCTTTCCATGTTAAAATACAAACTGGGGCTTGTTAAATGTATCCTTAATCTGTCTTATATAGCCAGTTAGTTATTGTTTGTAAATGTGAATAGAATAATTCATGTTAGTTACAATTGAATTAAGCAACAAATAGAAGAAAACATTTTGATTAATTGATAATTTATCTTTTATTTTACACTGTAAACAATATGAGAATGAAGTCATATTCAATGACTTCATTCATTTACATAGTGAATTCATACAGATGATAAACACAAACATCATTGTTATTGTCAACGGCATAGATCTCCATCATTCATTCTAATGATTAATTCTAGTGAATGATTAGCAGTTTTATTGTTGTTTCTATGGCATATTTCAAGTTAACTTTTCACTGTGTTCCTTTTTAGTTTATTGATATTTATACTACTTATATACAGACTGCATATAGCAACAGTGACTGACCAGCTTCAATTTATAACAAATCAATGGGAATATACAAATTCATCCTACTATTTCTGAAGAATGTTTTATTTTGTCTGGACTCAATAGTCTAGTGGTGTACGAGGTGGCGTTCGACACGAAACGGACTGGGTTCGAATCCCAGTGTGAACATCAACATTGGGATGCAGGTACATCCAGCCGATGAGTCCCAAATAGGACTTAACGCACGTCGTGGATTCCACTTTCCAGTCATAATCCAAATTAAATAATACAGATTATATGATGAATGATTTCAGATGAACTGAATCTGTTTAACATTTAGATTCTTGTAGTAACTATTTAATCAAAAGTTTAACGATAACAAAGTTGAAAAAATAAAGAAACTTTCAAGTGTATTTGAATTTTCACGTTGATTTGTTATGGACTGAAACTGATCAGTTTATGTTGTCATATGTGTATCATAAGATGATTTCCCTGATATAACGATAGTTCACAAGTATTAATTAAGTTGGGTTGTAACTAGTAGATGGAATTTAGGTAGTGCGTTTAATCCTACTTGGGATTTATCAGCTAAATGGTTCAGCATACCAGCAATGATGCTTACACTGGGACTCACAATCATTTTGTTTCGAGCTAAACACTACCGCGTTCGCCAATAGAATTCCGTTTGCCAGCTACAATCCAACTCTAAAAATATTTGGGAACTATAGCTATGTTAAGGCGATTCTCCCAAGAATTTACATGTGGCAACAGAGATTGATCAATTACAGTCTATCATAAATGAACGGGAAGATCCAAGTACAATCTAATTGCATATATATATCCATTACACAAGTGTCGATATGTGGCGTTGAGCATGAAACGAGATGAGTTTGTTCTGAGTGGGAATTCTATCATTAGACGCTGGCCTCCTCAGTAGTAAAGGTGTTCAAGTCCTTAATGCAACACCTGTATGTTCCAGGTTGGATTATATGGATGAATCTTTAGTACGTACTTCTAAAATGTTACATACTCGAGCAAAACAGATCTTGATTACTCCCTAGTTTTTAGTGGTACCAAACCAACATCAATCTCTGTTGATTACAAACAACTAAAATGAACATGTTTCTCCACAAAACCATCTCGATTGCAAAATCGGTGTCAATTGTTGATATCGCACCAATCTTGCAATTCACTGGAAAATAATTTATTAAATCGCAGTTTACAATTCCTTTACATATTCAGTGAAATTCTATTACAACATTCAGATTTTCAACATAGTTAGTTTTGAAATTGGTATATCATAAGCTGAAATAGAATGGATGAAGGAAGTAGAAGATATCAGCGAATGGTCAAAAAAATAAAGAACAAAATGTAAATCAGTAGTTCTGGTGTTTCGATTAATTCAGTTAAACCGATTCAGATTTTCAATCTACATAGAAACATTACAATACCATAAAGATGAAAAAAAACATAAATATATGAGACCATAAGTTCAAGAATTTGATGCAATCAATCTACACAAATGGCAGTTGAATGTCATCAAATCAAGAGCCTACACTTAAATATCTCGGATCATAATGAGTTATAACCAAATATACTGACTTACAAAGAATGTTAACAATCGTCGAGGAAAATCTAAGATATAATGATATTTAGAATAGGCTTGTATCATTCCGTTGACTTATAGTGGACTGAAACTGGTCAGCCTTTGTTGCCATATATGCATCCTGAGCCGACTGCCTCGATATAGCGGTAGTACGCAAATCATATTTAAGTCGGATTGTGACTGGCAAGTGGAATCCGGGACGTTTCGTCCTATTTGGGACTCATCGGCTGAATGTACCTGCATCCCAATGTTGATGTTCACACTGGGATTCGAACTCAATCCGCTTCGTGTCATACACCACCGCGTTCATCACTAGGCTACTGTGTCCAGACAGTCACACTTGTGCAACGGGTATATATGCAATTTAGAATAGGCGTTTGACACGAAGCGGATTGAGTTTGAATCCCATTGTGAATATCAACATTGAGATGCAGGCACATTCAGCCGATGAGTCCCAAATAGGACGAAACGCACGTCCCGGATTCCACTTGCCATTCACAATCCAACTTAAATATAATTTAGTGATATTTTTTAAAAATTCCCATGTTTATCAAAAACAAAGACGTTTGAACGATGAATATTCTACTCATTTCGATGAATGCTAATCAGGTTCTACATTTATTCGTTCAAAATTAAGTCACAAGAATAGCTAGTACTAGGGCACATACAACATTATTTAGATGCTAAGGTTAATTGGATAATTGGAAGATTTTCTCATCGAGTTATTTATAAAATACGAATGTTAATGTTGAAATAATCATCATTACGTAACTTATGAAACGTAAATAACAACTGAAATAAACCAGATTATTAGTCAAATATGTGTATATAGGTATCTGTGTATGTATGGGTGACATTTTACAAACTCTTACCCATTCAGTAGTAGAATGAATTTGTATATTCCCATTGATTTGTTATAGACTGAAGCTGGTCAGTCACTGTTGCTATATGGGCATCCTGTGCGGATCGCCTCGATATAGCGATTATTCGTAATTATCATTTAATTTGTATTGTGACTGGCAAGTGGAATCCAGGACGCGCGTTTCGTCCTATTTGGGACTCATTGGCTGGATGTACCTGCATTGGGATGCAGGTACATCTTACCCATTCAGTTTCAGTTAAAATAGGATTTAACCTTTGTCTACAAAAACACTTGATTTAATTGAATTTTGCTACCACCCCATCTCCTATGTCACCCATATACAGAGATACCCATATACGCATATTTGATTAAGAATAATCTTGTTTATCTCAATTGTCGTTTACGTTTTACACGTTACTTAAATTTAATGAGATCACTAGTTCCATTGAATACAAATAAAAAATTTCACTACATTGAAAGAATATGACATTTACTGAAGAAATCAGTATGGCAGTTAACATAGTATCAGTTTTATAGTTAAAAAGAAAGAAGTATCTTTGATCATTTATTAACGAGAGGGAGGAGAGATGATTTACCGTATACCAAATTCATGATTGATTATCTATAAAATCAATATCCAATATACGTTTACTGATTTGATTGATCAGTTATTCTGTCTTCTTTTAATCTTTCATTATGTTGTATCCCATCAGTATATTGAATTTCACATCATAAATTATTTAGTTTGCTATAAAATGATTTTATCCAATCTTCCCCCTTGATATGACTTGTGGATTGTTAAGGATTCCTAATCCCCAAAGGTACAATGATTGATTTAATTAAACGAAACAAGTTATATTGATTTTTTATAAGCTTCATTTGTACACTTTCATCACATTAATTTGATTTCAATGTGAATCCTACTCCTGAGTACAGTTTGACAGTATTTCATTGTCTGAATTAAATGTTGATGATTCCACTTGGTGAATAATCACTGTAAATTAATTGATATAAAAAATCGATGTATTTATGTAAATAAATGAGCAGTTCACTAGTGTTGTTAGGTTGGCTTGTGTTCTTCCTTATTTCGGCTTGGGACTAAGTGGGCATAGGCAGATGCGTATTAATCGACTAGGCACACCTCATTTGGCATTCGCTTCACCCTCAACCTCGAAATTCGCACATCATAACATGGATTATTAAAACTTAACTTTCATTCTTAAAAAGTTAGTGTTTCATTTTGGAGGATTCAATAATGAGTAATTAAATTTCCGGTCTGTTTTGTAAAAGACTATTTCATTTATTTTCCATAAATTTTATATCGTTTATTGTATTTCTATTATTGTTATTGTTCTGATCGACGTCATCTCTCACTGATTCCATAAACTGTTGTCATATCATTTGTTATATTGGAATTATAATCAGTTAATTATGTTTCTATGTCCACAGTTACTAATCATTATTGTTTTCATTTTTTTCATCAAGTAATTCTTCTTGTTAGTATACTATGAGATCAGGTTTTGAATGTAAATAAATGGATTAGTGAAATGTAAGCTGAATGTTTGGTGGTTGGCTTAGTCATCTTGTTTTCTGCATTCTGGCTTCGATAGCTAAAATTCACAGACTAGACTGATTGATTCTGTCGAAGTCGCTGTTCCCTGTATATGTCAATTACAAGATATAACATATATGAAGTAATTACAGTGAATATGAAATAATTCATTACTATTTGGTATTCTGCCAGTAGTAAAATTCAAGATGACCATTTCTTTCTATCTGAAAGTTTTTTAATCGGATTTACCAGTCGTATAGTCTAAATGATCATATCTGAGTCCAAACTAAGTACCTTCAATTCAAACATACACCGAACTATTGAATCCAGTTACTGACTAATTATTCAACTGATACCATGGATTTTTTTCTCATAGTATCGATTGATCAATCACAATCATAAATATCAACTAAAACGGCTTAATAACTTGGTTCCAGAAAAATATCATTGAATTATCTAAAAGAGATTACAAGTCATAACTTATGATTAACTTTTTTCCATATCATTTGCAACATAGAAATAATTATTACTTATTCATGTCAGTCAGTCAGTTACAACGTAGAACTTGGTACATGCGTACATCAGTTCAAGTTGCCATGCCTCAATAAGCTGATAGAGATTAAACTGTCAGACCAAATCCCAGAGTATGGGAGGTAGTAACAGAGTAAGTACTGATGGAAAGGCATAGAGATCAGAGATAAGATTTTAAACAAAAAAGAAGTGATTCAGTGAAGAGAAAATTATGAGAAGCTCAAAAATTAGAATTTGGAGGAAGACAACGAGTGAATGCACCTACACCTTCATCAACGATTTTAAGCCATTTCACCTAGAGTCTAACCATTTGTTACGATCATCGCGTGGACCCCAACCATGTAGTCTACATCTATTAACATGGTTTAGCCCAATTGTCAATGACTTCATGGATTGGTGCCATGTTTTCGTTTGGCCACCCCTAGCTTTCTTCCAGCCTACTCCTACAACAGACAACATTGCTCGTTTCGGTAGACGGTGGTCAGGCATACGTAACACATGTTCTAACCACCTCAGCTGGTGAAGATTCACTACTTCATCGATAGACTTACCGTAACTACCTAGTACTCTATTCCTAACCCATGCATTGCTTACTCCGTGGTCTCAGGAAACACGGGCAATGTTTCGAAGACATCTATGATCACTTATTTAAGTAGTAAATATATTGAATGAACTACTTTATTTAAATAACATTTAATAGATTCCCAATTTGATATAAACAAAACAATGACATTTAAATGAAGGTAAACTTAACTTGGAACATTCTATTTTGATAGATTTCTATTGATGATAAAAGTGAACAAGTTAAACAGTATCAGAATAATCTTGTTGGTATAGTTAGGAAATAGAAAAATAAAAAAAATTAGAAATTTATTACCTACCAAAAAAACAATTATCATAGAATTTTGTTATTTGCATTCTCTATTAATTGATTTCTATTGGATTTTATTCGAGATCAAATGACACTGGTTAGTTGTTACGAATGTTTAATCATCATTTGTATCACCTCTCTAGTTAGTGTTCAGTAGTAATGGATTCTAAATGGGTTTTAGTTATGTGTTGTTCTTTCAAATTTATGGTTAAATTGTGAAGTTGTCATTGTCATTCTGAAAGAATTTGTCATTACAAATTCCTGATAGAAGTGAACTATTAGGATTTCCCCACAAGTGACTAGTAGTTTGTTCTGGTGACTTTGAACATGATAGGTTGCTGATGTCACTTACTCTGCCATTTTTTGTACATTTATATTGATACCCTTCTCTTTTAACTTCATTCAAAGTATTGTAGCTGTCTATTCTTGTGCCAGCCGCTTAATAAATTCTATCTATTTCAATGTGCTTATTAACTACCGATAAACCTGAATTCATTAAATTCTTTCTGAATGACCTTAAAAGTGCTACTACTAAATAATCCAGCTCAGAGAACCATTCTCCCTAACTGTAAATCTTCGCTGTCATTCGTAATAGGCTGTCACTTGATAGCAAACTTATTATTGTAGATAAGATAACGTAGTTTTCTGACGGTTGTTATTTGTACTTGTTACTTGTTAGATACTTGTTACATACTTATAAGAGTAGCGTTATTATATTAGAAGTCAGAACATTTAATGCTGGCTCCTACTTTATTGTGATGCATGAAAATCATAACTTGTAATGCTTACTGACGAAGTCACAGATATAAATCATACAAGTAAATAACCAGTTGTCTAACAGTACTGAATAAATTTTCATCAAATCTAAACTGGATTAACCTGTGATAAGTGATGTTTTCAAAAACTCTTTCTAAAAATTTTTTAAGTTGGATTGTCGATGGCAAACGAAATACAGAGTGCATATGTCGTCTTCTTTAGGACTTATCACCTGGATGTACCTGCATCCAGTGTTAATGTTCACACCAAAACTCAAACTCAATTCATTTTGTATCATATACCGCCGCGTTCACCATTAGGCTATTGAGTCCAGGAAGCCACATTTGTTAAACAGGTATGTATACATGATAAGAATTTATTTTAATCTTCTAGTTGATCTGTCATGGATTAAAATACGTCAATCTCTGTGATCTCTATGGTATATCGCTGCTTTGAAGTAATCCACTCAGGATTCACATATGACTACAGTGACTTATCAACTTTACTCATTCATAAATCAATCGGCAGATCTAACTATATCCTACTTATCTTTTCAAAAATGTTGTAAAACAATCTGTTAAATCATTACTTACTTACTTACGCCTGTTACCCCTCTCAGAGGAGCATAGGCCGCTCACCAGTATTCTCCAACCAACTTTGTCTTCAACAATCCTTTCCAGCTGTCTCCAGTTACTGTTCATCCTTTTTATGTCTGCTTCCAGCTCTCAACGCAGGGTGTTATCTGGCCATCCTTTTTTCCGTTTTCCAACAGGATTCCAAGTTAGTACTTGTCTCATGATGCAGTCTGATGATTTGTGCAATGTATGTCCTATTCATTTCAAACGTCGTTTTCTGATTTCCTCTTCATCTGGATGTTGGTTTGTTCTCTTCCAAAGTAGGCTGTTGCTGGTGGTTTCCGGCCAACGGACATTCAATATTCTGTGTAGACAGTTGTTAATAAATACCTGTACTCTCCTGAGGATGTTTGCAGTAGTTCTTCACGTTTCAGCTCAATAGAGAAGAAGTGACTTGACGTTCGAATTGATGAGTTTAACTTTGAGGTTGGTAGACAGTTGTCTGGAGTCCGATATATTTTTTAGCTGTAGTAATGTTGCCCTTGCTTTGCCAATCCTTGCCCTTACATCTGCATTCTATCCTCTTTGTTCATCGATGATGCTCCCCATGTATGTGAAGGTATCTACTTCTTCCAGAGTTTCACCATCAAGTTCAATTGGGTCAGTGCTCTCGGTGTTGAATTTGAGTATCTTGCTCTTTCCCTTATGTATGTTCATGCCTATTGATGCTGAGGTGTCTGCTACGTTGGTTGTCTACACTTGCATTTGCTGTTGTGTATGGGCTAAATGAGCTAGATCATCCGCGAAGTCCACATCATCGAGTTGCATCCTACTTGTCCATTGAATTTCGTGCTTCCTCTCAGATGTGGAGGTTTTCATGATCCAATCAACCACTAGAAGAAAGAGGATAGGCGAGAGCAACGAGCCTTGTCTGACACCGGTTCTCACTGAGAATGCATCTGTCAGCTGTCCTCCATGCACGATTTCGCACTGTAGTCCGTCGTAAGAATTCCGGATGATGTTGACGAGTTTCTCTTGTATGTTAAAACATAGTAACAAGAAAAGTATGTTGTCTTCAGTCATTTCACCTATCTATATATAGATAATAGAAATAACAAAATGATATTTGATAGATTAATTCTCATGAGATTAGATTAACTGAAATGTAATTTTTATTTGTTATTTTATGGGTTGATAACTAGAAAACAACTGAAACTACGTAAATTTTTTTCTCACTTGATTGAATTTAGAAATACATTTTTGACATTTTATTGAGATTTTTGGTGTTTCCTCTAGTCCCTAATGACTTATTTAAGCGATTTAGCTTGATTTACATGTGGATGAATTCAGTTTAAATCTTAGAAATAGAGTTAAGTTGATGCTTAATTTAAATTAATATAACTAGACTACTTAATATAGTAATAATGAAACAAAGTATATAAATAGTTATGCAATAAACACTACTTATTAGTGGATTGAATTCATTATAGATTGATGTTAATAGGATACTATTGAAAACTATACTGTCTTGATCAGCTGTTTTGTCCCAGTATACAACTATTTAGCAGTGCGTAAAAAATGAAATTGGATGATTATCGCTCTGTATCGCAAATTGATGTAAGTGGGAACTCTGTCAATGCATGCTACCCAGCCCAACCTGTGACCCCTAGGGCAAAATCTATAGTACGCACTACTGAGTAGTCACTTACTGAGATAAAACAGCTTTCCAGTACTGCTTGGTTTTCAACGCTACCCTGCCAGCATCTATCTGTGACGAATTCAATCCATCAAACTTAATACATATTTTTGTAAACCATCTCTATTCAATCACTTAAAAATGTCAATATGCACAATAACATTCTCTAAATAGAGGACATTTACAAATGTATATATATATATATATATATATATATATATATATATATATATATATATATATATAGGAAAATCGAAATTAACCTAAGGAAGCAAGTCTTCAACCTACACGGATGAGAGAACTCTACAAAGACTTGCTTCCCTTGGTTAATTTCGATTTTCCTATATATTCTAATCATGCTTCGCTCCTTGCAATCTCGTAACTTGCCTTGATTGCTGTTTACTGATCTTTTTTCTAATTTCACGAGACGTTACGCTACCTACTACTTATGGACTACCTAATGAGTAGTATCCACCACAAGTGTACATTATCATTATTATGACACTAATAGATGACCTGAATTAAGTCAGTGATTTAAGCTGAAACATTAAAGAATAAAGAACTAAACAAATGAATAAATTATGTAAAGTTGCATTAGTTAACAAAAGAAAAGAGAATAACTGACAACATTAATATTGTACAATTGTAGTTGATTGATGAACTTTACGCTAATACTGATTATGATTATAGTTCAATTAAAAAACATTCCATAGAATGAGTCTACAAATCATTTAATATAAAAAATATCATAAATTAATCTAGATTGGGTACAACTGAATACCTGAGAACGGTGAATATTTGTTCTGTTATAGTATAGAACTTCTCAACAATGTACACATTAGATCACATTAGGAAATCGTACTATGAACCGTCAGAGCTTGCTTAGTAAGATGAGAAATGTATGTAGCAAATGCCAAGAATGAATTAAAACAAATCAACTTCCATAAAATTATTCTAATTTAACTATAATAAGCATTAGATTAGTAGGCATCATAAAGAGCCTCTCAGAAATCTAGTAAGATGTCATGATCGGTGGAATGTTGACTCGGCAATATTAAATTATAAAGGTTTTTACTGGTTAGCGTTATTTTAGCAATGTTTTTGTTTTACGGAAGGTCAGCTTCCGGATTTATTCGAAGTTGTCAGACAAGGTTGCCTACTCACGCCTTTGTTCTTTCTTTTGGTGGTTGCCTGGATCATGAAAACTGCCACATCTCAAGGCAATCTCAAAACAACATTGAAAAAACTAGATGAATTAGATTTTGCAATTGATCTAGCACTTTTAACCTACACAAAGCGTCAAAAGCGGATGGAAACGAATAATGTAGCCGCAGCCTCCGTAGCCAGAAGTAGGCCTCAACATAAACAGAGAAAAAAGCAAAATCCAAGCAAAAAACAACGAACCTAACCCGATAACACATACTGGATAAATTCTGGAAGATGTAGAAACCTATACATACATGGGTTGCAACATCATCTATATAAAAGAAGTGTCTGGTGAAGATGTGAAAGTGCGGACTGACAAGGAAAGAGCCGCATTTCCACTACTAAAAATTGAGTGAAAATCAGACCAACTGTCAACTAACATTAAAATCACAATTTTCAATGCAAATGTGAAGACAGTGAGTTCTGTTGTATGCAGTTGAAACTTGGAGAACTATAAAATGCATCATTCAAAACATACAACTATATTTTAATTTGTACTGTGACTGGCAAGTGGAATCCAGGACGCGCGTTTCGTCCTATTTGGGACTCATCGGCTGGATGTACCTGCATCTAATACAACTATCTATAAACAACTATATACGTAAGATACTTCTAATCCGTTAGTCAAATACCATCAACAACAACCTTCTATGGCAGAGAACGAATCAACCAAATTCAGCCGAGGAAGAAATTAAGAATATACGTTGGTGGTGGATATGACACACATTTAGGGAATTATGAAATTGTTTCACATGACAAGCATTAACATAGAATCCTGAAAGTCAAAGAATGAGAGGAAGACCTAACAACACATTGTATCGGGAATTGTAGACAGACGCGAAGAAAATAAACGACACTTGGGAAGAGCTAGAAAGGAATGGCCAAGAGAGAGTTGGTAGATGGATGATGGTTGGCAGCCTACGCTCTAAGAAGGATGACATGCACTGATTGGTTGAATATGATAATTAATGTGTATGCTTGGTGCTAAAACTGTCACAAAAGTTAACGAACAGAGTTGAAGTGAACTGAATTCTTTCCCACGTTTTTAGAAAGTATCTAAGGTGGTCTCATCTATGAATAAACAATAACTACAGATTAAAATAAATTTTTTTACAAATACATCATTCATTATGTAAGGATTAAAATAATTCGCATATTCATTTTACTGTAATAGGCCTTTATTGACTGATGAGTCATAATGGACTTCCCATAGCCACATCGGACAAGATTCTTTATTGTTTGATTGGATCTTGACATTTTTTGAGTGTATTCTTAATAGCTGTTTCAATGAAGACATGTTTCAAAATTGTTGGTTATTAATTATATTTGGATTATGACTGGCAAGTGAAATCCTCCTATTTAGGACTCGTCGGCTGGATGTACCTTCATCCTAATGTTGAAGTTCACAGTAGGATTCGAACTCGACACGAAAGCTGGGTATTAATGATTTCTTTTATTTGGATGTTTGTGAACAGTGATGTTGTCTCATAGGTGACCATAAGTCTGCTTGCAACATTTGGTTAACCTGTACATTCACCAGTATCTTTTGAACTATAACCAGCCAGTTCTATTTAAATCGATTCTAATTTCTGCAAATATTGTCATTCTGAAGTTATTTGAAATCATTACTAATAGTTTCTAATCAAAACTGTCATTATATAATCTGTGTATAATGAATAAAAATTGGATAGAGAACTATGAAATCCTTAAGGAAAACAGATTTTTTTTTTATCTTTCAAGTGTAAATCAACAGAACCGATACAAATGTACCGCTTTCAATAAAATATGATGATTATTACTAGTTAACTTATTTTTATTCACAGTTACATAACAGTAACTAACTATAAATAGAGAACAAATACATTTTGATGAAAGACGGTCTTCTTCGAAATGTAATAAATTTCACAAATGAATAAACTCTAGAAAATCTACAGAAATAGGATTGTTTCAATGTAAATTAGATAGATAGGTGACAATTAAAAGCAATTTACAGATAATAATGAGAACAAAGAATGATTTCGGAATGTCGGATGTACTGTGATACGTTGATGAAATATCAAATAAAGACAATCGTTGAATTTTTTTTTAAAATGTTTGACATGTATCTGTCTTCAAAGATAATGCAAAAATTAATTTATATGGCTGCATTTGTGAACATTAGAATTAGATTAGGTTAACTGGATTCGTCACAGGTTGATATTGGTAGGGTACCACTAAAAGCCACGCGGTAGTGGATGGCTGTTTTGTCCTAGTATGTGACATGTAAGCAGCATGCTTCTTGATTTCGCCAAAGAATTTAATGCCAAGGCCTTCAGTTTGGCGAAAGCTTAACCTTATGCACCACTAGGGCAGCGTTTAATGATTAAAGTACCACTTTGGTTACACTGATTACCTGACCAGTCACCAACTTCAGGCTGTTTCTGAAGTTCTTAAATTAAGTTGTGGCTGGTGGAGATATCACTTGTCGAGAGTTAGATAGCAATGATTAGTGACAATGGATAATCGTAGAGCCATATCATAAATTGGTGGAATTGAGGATGGGACGCCGCCACAGTGGTGCAAGTGTGTTAGTCGTTCACAAACCTGGGGAACATAGATTGGGTTCCTCTGGCGAAATCATATGTGCACACTAACTATTAGAGTGCTTTTGGAAGCTATTTCATTCGAGAATGGGACACTTCATTATTGGGTACCCTAGATGCATCCAGGGAATCAAACTCAAAACGTACAGGTCTTACAGTAAACGCTTGACCATCTGCATTACTGGTTGGTGGCTGGGGTAGTTGGAGTTCAATTGTAGAATTTTGTGATATGATGTAAGAATTGTCAGTTGTCACTGGTGATAACTGTCTCACTACCGATAAATCTCAACTCCAACAGTTACGACATTTTATCAGAATTCTGGTCCATTCTTAAGTTCGTCCGAGTGAACTGACTATTATTCACTTTCCTACAGTAATAAAAGGTGAATACTTTAAGGAGTTCTGTTCTAAAACAAAGTGGCTGTATAAAACTCTCTGGTTTACACTGGTGCACAACCCAAATAAAAATTAATTTGAAAATAAACAACTAGCAGTAAAGATGTTCAATGCTGCTGTCTAACGGTAATAGAATGCATTTTACTGTACAATGATTTCTTATAATGTTAAAATGAAACTTTCACTTGAAGCGACTGATGGGGATTATGAATCTTTACGTGATTTTATGAGTGAAACACAGCAGATATTCAAATAGAGTAAAGATATAAGCAACTCAAACAACTCAATACATGCCGGACGCACGTTAATGACAATCATATCAATCTTCCTAACCCCAATATTCAAACACTTTCTACAAATTGAACAGACGTCATAGTAGATAAGCAAGTATTCTAGAATGGGTTTCTGTTTTACATTGATTGTTTACATTTATTATAGATTGATTAGGACTACTGGAAACCAATGAGCGTTGTTTAATGGCTATTTCGTCCTTGCATTTTACTCGTTAACCTGCACCCACAACTCAACTTGAGATAGAAGCCAACGTTGTTTAGTTTTTAAGCGTAATCCATAAGCATCAGCATCAATGAACCAATACCAGGAGGTAGGGTTCTCACAACAATCACTTTGTGATGTAAGGTAACGATAATTTAATATTCAATCAATCGATTGATGTCTGTTACCCCATGTAGAGCGTGGGTTGCTGACCATCATCCTTCAACCAACTCTGTCTTGGCCATTCCTTTCCAGCTCTTCCGAAGTTTTGTTCATTCTCTTCGCGTCTGTCTACCATTACCGAGACAATGTGTTGTTGGGTCTTCCTCTCATTTTTTGACTTTCAGGATTCATGATTCCCTAAATGTGTGTCATATCCACCACCAACGTATATTCTTAATTTCTTCCTCGGCTGTATTTTGGTTGATTTGTTCTCTGCCATAGAAGGTTGTTGTTGATTGTATTTGACTAACGGATTAGAAGTATCTTACGTATATAGTTGTTTATAGGTACTTGTGTGTAGTGAATGATGCATTTTATAGTTCTCCAAGTTTCAACTGCATACAATAGAACTCACTGTCTTCACATTTGTATTGGAAGTTGTGACTTTAATGTGACTTTATTGAAGAAGCTGTCTAAGTATGCAAAAATGACAAAATTTAACTTATACTATATTGCAGTTATTAATTAAAGTATTATATCTTACGTACTTTGCTCAATTCTCCAGGTAGTGAAATGGGTCAATGGCAAATTGTTTTATTATGATCTACATTTATCATTAAGCAAACTTACAATTCTTTGCTGATTAGTACTTCTAACAGATCTTGCTTGATATTGTAAGCTATAATTAATTAATCATCTGCAAGTGTTACGTAATTAGAGGATTATCACAGAAATTGTTTTATATTGGGATTCAAAACAGGGAGGAGGAATGAAGCTTTGTGTATAATGGTTCGAATATTCACATTAAGTGATCTGAACGAAATATTTCTAAAGAGTTTTAATATTGAAGATGAAACAAATGTCTATGTTGGTGGTATTGTGGACTATGAAGCTGGCAGTTATCCAGGCATCAATATTCGTAATCGTCATCAAACTTCCAGTAATCTAGTAGTATGAACACTGCATGTTATGTATAGAACTCAATCAACAATAGTCATTGAAAGAACATTTAACAGTTATTGAAGCAGCTATTAAGAAATGAAAATATGGAAGGAAAATATTTTAGAATGGAACGGCTATGTCCTGATTACTTTATCTTAACTATCAGATTTTCGGTATTTATAATACATTTTCAGGGTATGGGACATCTTTATTATTTCCTGAATAGAATCGAAAAAACGTTTATCACAATTATTTAAACACATGTCCTTCAGAGAACAACTATTTATTTAGATGAATGATAAAGTTATCGTGCTATACGAAGATGTGGATGTGTACATCGTATCGTTACTTGTTGATGACAAATTGCTCCTATTTTGTATAAATGTTAGTTTTCTAATTGATTAACGGTGTGACCTGGTTTTGTGTATGAAATACAATGTGATTCTGTTTGGTAAGTTCATTAATCTTGTGTTATCTTATTTCCAGCTTGAGATAAATAAGTATCGGGTAGACAAGCAGTGACTAAAGAGAAACTCTCATTAACACTTGTTATTGTGTCTTTCTTATCGTAAGGTCGGATTATCCACTTGGTCAAACGAATCGATTATATTGGCCCCAAACTAACGGTGTAACAATTTGTGACTATGTTTATTTATATCCAGATATGTTTATTATCTAAAAATTAATGTTCATCATTCCCAACATCTCAATCACACAAATTAGTAGCATGTTGTGCATAATCAGGAAGCCATTAACGAATATTACTTACTTACACCTGTTACCCCTCTCGGAGCAACATAGGCCGCTCACAAGTATTCTCCATTCAACTCTGTCCTCAACAATCCTTTCCAGCTGTCTCCAGTTACTCTTCATCCGTTTATGTCTGCTTCCACCTCTCGACGCAGTGTGTTCCTTGGCCTTCCTCTTTTCCGTTTCCCAACAGGATTCCAAGTTAATGCTTGTCTCGTAATACAATCTGATGATTTGCGCAATGTATGTCCTATCCATTTCCAATGTCGATTCCTGATTTCCTCTTCATCTGGAAGTTTGTTTGTTCTCTTCCATAGTAGGCTGTTGGTGATGGTTTCCGGTCAACAGACATTCAATATTCTGCGTAGACAACGGTTAATAAATACCTGTACCCTCCTGAGGATGTTTGCAGTAGCTTGCTAAAAAAACGCTAACCAGAATTAACAAACTTAACCTATTTATAGTTAGTAGACAAGATGAATAATAACAGTCAAGTATAATTTTGTAATAATCCTATGACAATTACACAACTATGCTTACTACCAGACTGTTCCAACTTGGTTTTCATAGTTAATATCTTTACTAAACAGTGACAGTATTTATTGTCTATAGACTAGACTTACTTTGACTGTGTATTGTAACAGTGAGAAATGCCAACTTATGAATCGACTGTGTTGTGGGAGTACATTACTGTCGAAAATTATCATTTCCTAACAAATGATTAATTTCGAAGATTCATTACTGAAGTTCTAGTTAGATCTAACAAAAAAACTTAAACATGTCAAATATTAGATTATATCACTACTGCCGACTGATGATAGTTGGTCAGTATCATTAATTCACAGAAGCTACAAAGTGTACACTAATAAAATCTACAGTACTTATCACAAAGCTTCATAGTCCTGTGATCAGCCTTTATTAAGGTGATGGATTTGAACCACTGAGGAATCTTAGACAAAGATAAAGTAACTTTCTAGTGCCACCTTGTCAGTCTATGACGTAAACTTTGAAAGTGATCATTTACTTCATTGGTTTAATTTTTGCTAAATCTATTCACAAAACAAGTTGTATCATCAGAGAGATAAAATGAACATACCACTCAACTGTCACGTTTTAATCTAAACTAATAATAATTGTTGCCTAGAGACAAAATATAACATAATTGATGAATTAGAAATAAATATGATGCATTTACTTAATTTACTGGAAAAAATTTTTCTCGTATTTTATTCCCTAGTGATCTATTGGAAATGGATTAATGAATCAGAATCTACACAGAAACTTGACATCTACTTAACTAAATCTATCAGTAAACATGTGACTACACTATTTTTAATTGATACAGAAACGTTCATCTACTGTTGTTCTGAAGCAAACAATAACTAATTCAATTTAAAATAATGTCAACTTAAAACGTGATTAGATTCAGCAGGTATGAAAACACTAAATAGAGTTACCATTTAATTTGGATTGTGACTGGCAAGTGGAATCCAGGAAGCGCGTTTCGTCCTATTTGGGAATCATCGGCTGAATGCACCTGCAACCCAATGTTGATGTTCACACTGGGATTCGAACTCAGTCCGTTTCGTGTCAAACGCCACCGCGCACACCACCAGACTACTGAGTCCAGACATTCATATTTGTGCAATGGGTGAATCGATAGTAGGATGAATTTGTTTATTCTCATTGATTTGTCTATAACAAACGTGACTATCTGGACTCACTAGTCGAATCTCACTGTGAACATCAACATTGGGATGCACGTACATCCAGCCGATGAGTCCCAAATAGGATGAAACGCGCATCCTGGATTCCACTTGCCAGTCACAATACAAATTAAATGATACTTGTGAATATTCGCTATATCGAGGCAATCTGCTCAGGATGCACATATAGCAACAGTGACTGACCAGCTTCAGTCTATGACAAATCAATAAGAATATACAAATTCATCCTACTAAATAGAGTAACGTTTCATGCAACTTTTCATTCAGGTAATTAAGATGTCTTTGCTTTTGGTTAAACTGTGTTTTATGATAAGGAAAGAAGCTCAAAATAAATGTGGATAATTGACAGAACAAGTGTCAAATGACTCTTAAATTCATAATCGGCACAATATGCTGTTATTTACTTGTTGAGAATATCTCACAGATTACTTACATCAAAGTTTTCTAGAGTGAAGTCGTCCAAAATGATAGTGAAAGCTCCGTAATTTAACTATTCAGCTCAGAGAATGAAGTTTATTCAAAACTATCCTCTTTAGCTGCGAATCTTCAGATGCTACCTTCAGACAACTAGTTTTTCTAAGCTATTCATATTCACAAAGTGAAAAATTTACCTTTAAGCTTGTTCGGATGAAAGTGCCCGGGTTATTTAAAATGATCATTATATGGTGGAATTAGTAATGTTTGTTTAGTTATTTCTATTTGTAATTCAGTCTTACCAAACGTTGCTTCCAGCTTAACTGATTCATTTTGGAATGCATTATGTTTTGATTTCCAAATTACTTAACATATTACTCAACGTAGTGAGTCACTTAGACTAGTCATCATAATGAGTAATATAATCTGACCATCAGTGACCAGTGTTTCCAAAACGCACTTATAACAACCAAGTGATAACTTCACTGCTCAAAGGCAGATATTAGTAAGAATAAATATTATCAGAAGTCCTCATAATTCATTCCGACTCTATGTACTTCGATTCTTGTAGCTTCAAAATTACATTTGGCTGATAGAATGATTGAATTCATCTTGACTTTTCATAAAGTTTCGTTTCAAAGTTTTTGAGATAGAGAATTCATAGACATTATCAGGAGAAGTTATGTAAGATATAGAAACATTGAAATTCGTAGGCAGCATTAAAGATAAACTATGAGTACTTGATGCGGATATTAAGGCACAGATTAACAACGCAAAGCAGTATTTGTACAATCAAGGTACATTAGGAATTCAAAGTAATTGTCAGCTAACTCCAAGTAACAATTTTCGATACAATCGTCAATGCAGTTCAACTGTATAATGCTGAAACTCGGAAAAATACGAAAAGCATCATTCGAAATATGCACATATCCATAAACAGTTGCCTAAACAATATACTTTGGATCCGTTGACCAGATACTATCAAAAACAACTTGTTGTGGTAGAGAGCAAGCTAACTTGCAAATGAAGAAATAATTATGAAAATCGTCCGGCTGTGTGGTGGGCACGGGGTAGCGGTGGATAGGATATAAATAGGAGAAATTATCAAACTGCATCATAAGTTGATTATTAACGTGGAATTCTAAAGGCCAAATGACAAGAGTGAAATCAAAAACACAGTGCCCCTGAAATTGTTGGTAAACATGGAAAGAATGAATTGCACTTGTAAATAAATGGAAAAAAATGCCTAGTTAAGAGTCGTTTGACGCATCCTGGTCGGCGAGCTTTGTTCCACGCGGGGTAACATGCATTGACTGACTTAATAATTGAACTTGTAGACAACGTTAAAACTATCATTTATTACATACTGGGAATTGAAAAAACACAAAGAAGCCTTGAATAGTTGAATCGTAACCATCACTGGAATTCAGGACACGACCCAAGCTGCCTAACTTATCAAGTCCTATATATATACGCAAATGATTACTAGCTAAGACGAGTTGTGTTAAATCATTCAACATTTAGTATCCAATACGCACACTTCGAGTTGAAAAGATTTATTTTCATAAAAGTAACTCTCTTAAGAGTCATTTATTGAATCTAAGTGATTTAAGAGATACTTCTTCATATTTGAAATCTACGAAGAACTTTGGAAATAGTGTCAATCGTAAATATGCTATAAACTTCAAACGAGTCCTAGAAGACACTAGAAGGATGATAAATCTAGATAACAGTGACTGATAAATTGTTTTAGATCTGCATTAATTTGAATATGATAGCCCTTTTTAGTTATCCTATGCATACAATGTTCATGTATGTGACATACATTTTGCCGCTAGATGTCTGAAATGAAAACAGTAAATATAATATCATGTCATATTATCTTTGAAATGGGCTTTACAAAGTTTGTGGTGTACATTTTCCTAAGAAGTTATAATCCATAAACATGCACTTTGTACTGTTTCTGATTAATGGGTTTCAAGTTAGTAAGAAATGAATCATAATCCAGACAAAACACAATAATCGTCACAGAATGATATTGGTTAAATAATAATGAAATCTAGAAAGTAATGGACAGCTGTTTCGTATTCGTATGAAACTCTTTAGCAGTGATCACCTAAGATTTTGGTAGGAAATCAAACTCAGGACCTTGAGATTTCATATTAACTGCTTAATTTAATACATATTCCCATAAAACAACTTCAGTTCAAATCACAGTAACACTAAAGTTTAACTTAAGTTCTAATCAGTAGGTTGAATTGATTCGCACTAGTAGATTATGTAGTTCCAACTATATAAACATTTTAAAGTTCATTGGTAGTATTTAGCTTAACTGGTTAATATTCATTGAAGAATGTAGGTGTCCATGTAAGTTTTTTTTCTCTTACTTAATCTAAAGTGATGCCTGCAAAATGATTTACTGACTAACAGAAAGATTAATAGTTCATAACTTAACATTTCATCCTAAAAATTTGACAGCTGATTTCATTTGTTTGCAAAAAAAAACAAACCTATTTACAATTTGGCACTTAGAAATACTTTATAAGTTAATATGATGTAACAATTGATAACTTTATGAAAATGTCGTTTAAGGAATAAAGACATGGGTAATTTACTGTTGGGATTATTAAGATCTTTCCAAATTTCATTAGAGATATTCGACTATGGTATGTATATTTATTTGCTTTGCTACTTACTTACTTACTTACACCTATTACCCCTCTCGGAGCAACATAGGCCGCTCACAAGTATTCTCCATTCAACTCTGTCCTCAACAATCCTTTCCAGCTGTCTTCAGTTACTGTTCATCCTTTATATGTCTGCTTCCAGCTCTCAACGCAGTGTGTTCCTTGGCCTTCCTCTTTTCCGTGTTCCAACAAGATTCCAAGTTAATGCTTGTCTCGTGATGCAGTCTGATGATTCGCGAAATGTATGTCCTATCCATTTCCAACGTCGTTTCCTGATTTCCTCTTCATCTGGAAGTTGGTTTGTTCTCTTCCACAGTAGGCTGTTGTTGATGGTTTCCGGCCAACAGACATTCAATATTCTGTGTAGACAGTTGTTAATAAATACCTGTACTCTCCTGAGGATGTTTGCAGTAGTTCTCCATGTTTCAGCTACATACAGAAGAACTGACTTGACGTTCGAATTGAAGAGTCTAACTTTGAGGTTGGTAGACAGTTGTTTGGAGTCCCATATATTTTTCAACTGTAGGAATGCTGCCCTTGCTTTGCCGATCCTTGCCCTTACATCTGCATCGGATCCTCCTTGTTCATCGATGATGCTCCCCATGTATGTGGAGGTATCCACTTCTTCCAGAGTTTCACCATCGAGTTTAATTGGATCGGTGCTCTCGGTGCTGAATTTGAGGATCATGCTCCTTCCCTTATGTTTGCTAAAAAAAACGCTACCCAGAATAAACAAACTTAACCATTGCTTTGCTACAACTCTACTTATTTATTTTATTTTATATAGAAAGTATAAATGACATTGAATTCAGGGGATTAAGTTTCATTCATTCATTCATTCATTCATTCATTCTCATCAGTTCTACCCTAGTGGTTATTGAATTTACATAATTCTGTATATCAATACATACCTGTATCATTTAATTTGGATTATGATTGGCAAGTGGAATCCAGGATGCGAGTTTCGTCCTATTTGGGACTCATCGGCTGGATGTACCTGCATCCTAATGTTGTTTCACAGTGGGATTCGAACTCAGTCCGTTTCGTGTCAAATGCCACAGCGTACAACACCAGACTACTGAGTCCAGACAGTCACGTTTGTGCAATGAGAGAATCAATAGTAAGATGAATTTGTATATTCCTATTGATTTGTTTATAACAAACGTGACGGTCTGGACTCAGTAGTCGAATCATACTGTGAACATCAACATTGGAATGTAGGTACATCCAGCCGATGAGTCCCAAATAAGACAAAACTCGCATCCTGGATTCCACTTGCCTGTCATAATCCAAATTAAATGATAGTTGTGAATATTCGCTATATCGAGGCAATCCGCTCAGGATGCACATATAGCAACAGTGTCTAACCAGCTTTAGTCTACAACAAATCAATGGGAATATACAAATTCATCCTACTACATACCTGTATATTCAACGAATAACCTGTTCCCAAGATATAATATAAAACTAATTGGAAGAGGAAATTGTGAAGAAACCTAATTTAGAGTGTTTGTAGATGAATAATAATTTCACATTGAGAATGGAGCCATCGGTTTAGACGTAGTATACACTTTGTTCTCTTTATATAATTTAACAAAACAAAAACGATATCATTTTCAGAATACTCTGAATTCAATGTATTTCGTTGAAATATCATTAGTTACGTAACTACCAGTTATGATAAACATTTATTATGAATATGTGAAATAGATCAACAAGAAGGATCAAGTAAAAGAGATAATTTTAGAGAACAGTAGAAAAGTTTTAATGATTACATAATTTTAGAACTGAAACTCAAAATAACAGAAAAATAAACATAGTTCATTAATCTATTTATTATCAAGGCAAGTTTACGTCAATTACTGAGTTCTTTTGAATGTATAAATCAATTTGAATTCTCTAATTGCCCTGTAGTGGATACTACTTATAAGGTCATCCATAAGTATTAAGTAGTGTAATGTCACGTGAAAGTGAAAACAGTAAACAGCATGCAAGATGAGTTACAAAATAGCAGGGAGTAAAGCCTGATTGTAATACGTGGAAGAAATAGAGACAACCAAAGGGAGCAAGCCTACAACTAACACTGATCAAGGGACCAAAATGAAGTACAAATATATAGTCAGAAGTAATGTATAAATTATGTAGGACAGGCTCTATTTTCCACTAAATAAACAGCTGATGTGTCCAAATAGTCATCCTCATAGCACTAACTAAAGTTATCAGTAATAACGTCTAACTGTATCTCTTAAAAATTTCATTTGTCTTTATCCTATCTATTTCATGCTTCGTACTAAACAAATATTGTGCAATGTAACTATTAACAGTACATTCGCTCGTCAAATAAAGGTATAAGACACTTGTCTTTCTATTCGTCCAATATTCTAGCTTTAACAAATACATGTACAGAGGTAAATACAATTGTAGTTTATAAGCGATGGCTTCGCGTTAACTTTTATTCGAGTTGTAGGTAGTTTGCCTGCATGATATGTACGGTTACAATGGTCTTAATTCTCTAAGTGATTTTTTTTCTGAGCATTTCATTTCTATTAAACGTCAGGTTAATAAATAGACTTTTTTTCAGGTTTATCGACTTCACATTTTTGATTGTACTCGCCGAAACAATAGTTCACGCATCCTCTTGGGTTATCATTTTTCTCGAAGATATTTTCCTGTTATCATAAATTACTTCTAAAATTGTCTAATAAAACATAAACTTTGAGCTACGCTGAATATTAATGTCAGTTAATCATACTTATAGTTCATTTGATTGAACTGTAGAAATGAAGGTATTTTAGCCGGGTTATCTTTCAAATGTATATATGTGTAACAGATTCCATTAGAACGCGGTGGCGCATAGCACGGAGCCGACTTAGTTCAAATCCCAGTGTGAACACCAACATTGAGATATAGGTGCATACAGCCGATGAGTGCCAAATAAAACGAAACGCGCATCCTGGATCCTACTTGCTAGTCGAAAATCAACTTTAAACTGGTTCTATTATTTTTAGGAGTTAGAATAAATTATCTCTTTGTGTTCTTTTATAACTTGGACTTTGTCATAGCAGTCGTTTGACTTGTGCAAGCAGATTACAATCTCACCTTAACAATAAATTATGTTGCTTAATGGATGATTCGATTGTGAATAAATTTTTATTACTGGTTCATGTTATGATACTTTTGACTGATTTAAATCAAATATTAAACTTTATATTCAACGAAATGCACTGAATTGAATGAATTCTGTAAAGATTGTCGTTTCATCCGATTTACAACATGTTGTTTGAATGTATTTTTACGTCGTTGGTTGAACTCAAACAGAAGACAACATGCTTCAAATTGTAATTAAAGAAATGGCCAGATGTGTTATCAAGACAAACTGCTCAAAATACACATATGATAATAGTAAATCAATAACTCCAGTTCCCATTATCAATGTTAGATTAATGCATTTTGAAGATAACAAAGTGTCTCAACGAATACATCCAACTAAATTTGTTAAACTGATGATGACTAGTGAAAAGACAACAACTGACTGTTCAATACAAAATCTTAATACGGTTATAAATGATTATTTGTAGTTAAATGATTTCATGATTGATTTGAACGTTACATAACCATTGAATCAAGGGTAAGTTTATTAAACGAATTATACTTGAAAATTACATCTTCATGATAACCATTCATACATTCAATCAATACAGACAAATTTAATAACATTTCGTTTAGTTAACTTAATGTAGATTGAAAATCTTACAGACGTCATGAATCGAACAACTTAACTAGTTTGACAATTACATCATTGAAAAAAGAAAATAACAACACTGAAATACCAACTTCAACCTGATTTCATGAAGTTGGCTATTTAACTTACCACTGATTATTGTATGGATTCTTGTGCAACAACACATTTAGCCAACAGAACATTGAAATCTCTATCAAAATTGGAAAAAACAACATTTTCATTCTTAACAACTAAATATAACAATACAATGATGAAATAAACTGAAGTTATAGGCAACGTTTAGTAAAAGTGATTATTAAAACAAATGAATAAAGTCAATAGAAACTTCTTGAGTGTTTTTAACTTATAACATGAAAGCAACTATCTATAACAAAGTGGGCACCATAATGGAAAATCTGTTTATCAATTATAAACAATATAGCCACCTCTTCTTCCTGTATTTAGTCATATCAATAAATGATTCTTTCATAATTTTAATTTTGTCTACTATTTATTCTATGAGTTGAATAGATTGGCATCATTCATAATTGAATGAACTACAATGCCATCATTGAACATGTTTATTATCACTGTAAATAAAAAAACGAATTTAAGTGGAATTAAGCTTAACAGTGTTTTAGTATAATATATTGCATTTAGTCAACAGTAGAATCCAGGAAACGTTTTAAGTTTATTTCAGATCAGTCTATTAAATGTAAATATCTCCACCACCCCGAATCAGTGCCAATGTTGACTCAATGACTTTGCTTCAAACTCCATTACTATCGATTCTGGTAAACTATTATTGGGTTTGACAGTTACAATTAAGGGGGTTGTTGTGAAGATAATTGATTTGTCAATGCTGATATCACGAATTGATCTGAATCAGACAACTATTGATCACCTGGAAGCACTGGACAGCTGTTTCGTCCTAGTATGGGACTCCTCAGCAGTGCGCATCCACGACCCTGTTGAGGATCGAACCCAGGACCCTCTGGCTCCGCGATGAGCGCTTTACAGATACAAAAGTGTTGGTAAAAGTAAATTGATTCTAAAATAAGACGAACATTTTAGCCTTCATTTTTTCATCATCATCATCATCATCAGCAGCAGCAGCAGCAGAGATTGTTAACATGAAAAGTGTAAATACTCATTACGTAATTATTGAATAAACAACAAGAATTCCAGTCTTTTGTTTGATACGCGGGATATTCGTCAATAACATTAAAAGTTTTATTAAATTTATCACGTTATAGGAAAGGTTACTGGAAAAGAAATTACTTTCTGTTGAAACATTTTAATTGTAAGTATTCTACAAAAATAGAACAGTTATTATAACATTTCTAGGTGTTACAAAGAATGTGAAATTCTCAGTTAATAGATTGACCACATTTAGGCGACCATTAAATAGAAAGAAACCTTGAATAGCTGTTTCATCTTAGTATGGGATTCTTTATCAATATTCACTGATGACCATATTGATGATTTGATCCAGGAGCTTCAGCTTTGTGAGTAGCGTATAGTTGCTAAAAATAGTGACATGGCAATCAGTGGAGTTTATTTTTATCTTCACTTGACTAATTATATTAATCATTAACTGAACAATGTGTATGATAATTCATTCTAGTGAAATAAAATATTCATGCTGAATTGACTTTTATGTAATATTGGATTGTACAAGTCTGTATATTAACTGAGTATAAACAGAAAGTTAGAAAACGGTCTCCAAAAATTGTCTGAAGTAGAGATACTAAGATAGGATGTCCTGTAGTCCAACGGTACTGCTGGTTAAGCTTTCGCCATGGGACTTGAAGGTCTACTATTCGGTTTCCTGGTGGTATCAAAGTTGTGTACTGCGAAAAAATCCATACTAGTACAAAGCAGCAGTTCAAAGCTTCTCTTATTTTTAAATGGTTCCCAACTAAGATCAGTCTTTGACGAGCAGAAACAACGAAAATCCAGTCTCCACTAAATCACCTCAAATCAACTAAAAGTAACAATATTTTGGCAACTATCACTGTTTATTATTAGTACTATTATTAGTATTATTATTATACAAAGATACATGATTACTTATTATAATAACGATAATAATAATATGAACTGCAGTCATCAAAATACAAAGAAGAAGGTTTCAAACGACATACATAAATAAATTAGATTATCTTGTAATTAAGATGGCCAGTGACTTCTTTGACTTTAGTGTGACTGAGGTAAGGAAGTAGACGAATTAGGTGTTTTTGAATATAAAGTTTTGGTCGTTTTTAATTTGCGTGGTCATTAATTAAACCACCCGAAGAAAGTCGAGTCATTCAAAATATTTCGGACGGCAAAAAAGATTAATGAAAATAATTTAGTCGTACAAACTGTGTGACTTATTTAAACAAAGCAGACTTTAAGCGGAGTTATTTATACTTACTTACTTACTTACTTAATTACCTAATTACTTACTTACTTACTTACTTACTTACTTACGCCTGTTACTCCTCTCGGAGGAGCATAGGCCGCTCACCAGTATTCTCCATTCAACTCTCCCCTCACCAATCCTTTCCAGCTGTCTCCAGTTACTCTTCATCTTTTTAATGTCTGCTTCCATCTCTCGAAGCACTGTGTTCTTTGGCCTTCCTCTTTTTCGTTTTCCAACAGGGTTTCAACTTAGTGCTTGTCGCATGATTCAGTCTGATGATTTGCGCAATATATGTCCTATCCATTTCCAACGTCGTTTCCTGATTTCCTCTTCAGCTGGAAGTTGGTTTGTTCTCTTCCATAGTAGGCTGTTGTTGATGATTTCCGGCCAACAGACATTCAATATCTTGCGTAGACAATTGTTAATAAAACCTGTCCCCTCCTGAGGATATTTGCAGTAGTTCTCCACGTTTCAGCTCCATACAGAAGAAGTGACTTGACGTTTGAATTGAAGAGTTTAACTTTGAGGTTAGTAGACAGTTGTTTGGAGTCCCATGTATTTTTCAACTGTAGTAATCTTGCCCTTGCTTTGTCGATCCTTGCCCTTACATCTGCATCGGATCCTCCTTGTTCATCGATGACGCTTCCCAGGTATGTGGAGGTATCCACTTCTGCCAGAGTTTCACCATCAAGTTCATTTGGGTCGGTGCTCTCTGTGTTGAATTTGAGGATCTTGCTCTTTCCTTTATATATGTGCAGGCCTATTAATGCTGAGGTTGCTGATACGTTGGTTGTCTTTACTTGCAGTTGCTAGTGTGTATGGGATAGAAGTGTTAGATCATCCGCGTAGTCCACATCATCGAGTTGAATTCTACTTGTCCATTGAATTTCGTTCTTCCCCTTAGATGTGTAGGTTTTCATGATCCAATCAACCACTAGAAGAAAGAGGAAAGGCGAGAGCAAAGAGCCTTGTCTGACAACGGTTCTTACTGAGAATGCAACTGTCAGCTGTCCTTCATACACGAATTTGCATTGTAGTCCGTCGTAAGAATTCTGGATGATGTTGACGAGTTTCTCTGGTACACCGTAGTGTCGAAGAAATTTTCATAGCGATCTCCTATCTACTCTGTCAAACGCCTTCTCATAGTCAATGAAGTTGATATACAGTGACGAGTTCCATTCAATTGATTGTCCAACGATGATGCGTAGTGTTGCGATTTGGTCTGTGCATGACCGATCCTTACGGAAACCAGCCTGTTGATCTCGAAGTTGAGCATCCACTGAGTTTTTCATTCTGTTCAACAACACTCTGTTGAAGACTTTCCCTGGTACTGACAATAGTGTGATTCCTCTGTAGTTCCCACATTTGCTCAAATCTCCTTTCTTTGGTATCTTGATAAGGTATCCTTCTTTCCAGTCTGCCGGCACTTGTTCTTCCTCCTAGATCCTCTTTAATAAAACGTGGATCATCCTTGCCGTTATGTCTATGTCTGACTTAAGTGCTTCGGCTGGTATACTGTCAGGTCCTGCTGTTTTCCCACTTTTGATCTGTCTGAAGTTATTTATTTTTTCTTAACGGAGTTAGAGTGTTCTTGCGACTCTAAAAGCAAATTGTCAAAATATTCATAAACTCAGCTTTCATCAAATAAATCGTTGAAATGATAACGCCAGGATAAATTTATCTTACATTCTTCATGTTGAAATCATATTCGTAGAAAACAAGTTGGTTATAGTTAGGTTGATTTGCATTACCTCAAAACAAATAGATGGGTGAACTTCTTTTATCTGAAGTAGTATCAAGCTTTTATCCAATCAGTTTTGCATATCATTTTATTGATTTGATTTTATAACTGTACATAAGGCATCGGATAAACATAGACATTAACAAACAAGTATATACTACTTAATTTATAGAAAATAACAAATGTATGAATAAAACATAAACAAATAATAAAGTTTCATCATTTTATGACGATGAAATGACGACAGTTTACTGACTTATTTATCAACATTAGATTAATAGAAATGATGAATTCAGTTAAATAAACACTACTGATTAAACTTCATTCAACACTTGAATTGTTTACAACTGACAGTACTCCAGTAAACGATAAACAAATTGGTTACACATACTGAAACAAAGTGTTTCCTATGTCATCGAAATTAGCTTATACAGCTTAGATGTTATTGTATTGATTTGTAGTGAGTATAAGTAGTGTAGTTCGTGATTTAAGCAAATACTATTCGGGATTATTATTCGAAAGTATTTTGATGTAGAATACTTTTATCACAATAGAATGATAATTTGACTATTATACGGCTCTGTGAAGTGAATCAATCATTTCCGATGATAGTAAACAATCTGTAAATCAGCTTTAAAAACAAAAATGTCCCACTCTAAATCCACCTTTCTGTATTAATTACTTTACAAATAAATTTGCAAGGAACCGAAAAAGGTCACCATCAGCAATTTTTATCGGATAGATTCGTTTGTGAGACATGATGATAATTTTACTTATCCCAATGACACGCCGAAAGTGTTCTCGAAAACGATTATCGTCTACTCTACTAGGGAAATAATAAAGACTTGAAAAGTGTACACACTTTCATTACTTAATACGTCCAGCTTTCTATTCTCTTATTACTGTTTTGTGGCTAATCGTCTTTTGCAAAGCTCAAGTACTAACTCTGCTTATTCATTCACTCAACTCTGGGATGTTTGTGTTTTCGTTCGGTTTAAATTTTTTTCCTTGACGGCATATCCCCTGTCAATAAAGCACGACGAGCCATAAACGACCTGGTGATATGTCTCTGCTATTCCTACTGGATATAGACCTCAACCTCTGTAAACTACTTATTATTGACAACGATGTATACACACGATATGTTTCATAATTGCAATTACGTAGAGAATGAACCATAACTACCGACGTTACTAAATCCGACCAACATCCTTCTCCTTCAAAGCTTTTAATCACTAACAAAAATAAAACGTTTTAATCAAATAATTAACGATTGTTGCCGTTCTCGAATAATGTACACTGATCTCTTAGTCACAACCTGGGCAAGCCAGCTATTTATTCTACAGTTAATCTCAGAATACATAGCTCTACTACTAATTATGTTCATTATCATTAGTGTTATTATCATTATCAACATTATTGTCATAATAGTGTCACCCCCTTTCATGTAGTGGCCTTTATTGTAAATTTTTATTTTTGCTTTTATTTTTCCAAGATTTCAGTTTATCCGTTTTTATTCTTATATCATCATGACCAAGTCTGTAGATTGATATAAAATCTGTAGGAAACTTCAAGGTTAATTAAGTATTTATGCATTATGAATAGATTTGTTGTCTGCCGAATTCAATGATGAGGCTGATTAACTGACTGAGTTATCAGTCAGCAACAAATTAACCATGTAACGTAGAAACCCTGATTATGATCTTTTGAATAGTTCAGCTGAAGACAGTAACATTAAATCTTTTGTTGATCAGTCAAAAAATGTCAACTACTAGATTTGTAGTTCTGTATGACATTGAGATTTTATTTGTTCTAAGCTTCTGAATACACCCAATTATATCTTCTATGTTTTAGTAATCTAGTTGAAAACAAAATGCGAGACCTACATTAGCTCTAAGGACTTTATAAATCATAATTAAATTAACTTATCAGCTTTGATGAATCAGACTATACAAGTTTTACTTTTGAAACCACAGACCATATGGTAAATCATTCTGATATTATCTACGTTAAGCTATACTAGTGAATTTATGATCCTTGTAGACTAATATGCTGTACTGTACCGTACACATCTGTAAGGCATCCAGTATTTGTTTCCAGAAGAAAGTATTTATCTGCGACCAAACAAAATATTCTTAACGTACCAGATCAGATTGATGAAGGTTTTCAAGCTTTCTACATTTGGTAAACATCGTTTACTTGAAACTTTTTCGAATAGTTTCTTAAAGTCTACATCTTTTGGCTCTTCATCATTAGTAATACAGTCTGAGAATTGAATTAGCTTAGTAATCATAAACACTAAGAGTTTGTTTTTTATTAACTAAGCATAACTACTGATTAAGTATACATTTCAATTATGTTTCTGCATAATGAACAAGTGAATGAATGTTATTAAGCAACGCTTGGTTGCCGAATAATGTAGTTTAATGTTAT
Source organism: Schistosoma japonicum (assembly GCA_025215515.1). Lineage (NCBI taxonomy): Eukaryota > Metazoa > Platyhelminthes > Trematoda > Strigeidida > Schistosomatidae > Schistosoma > Schistosoma japonicum. The sequence continues at coordinate 21,880,535 of CM046067.1, forward strand.
AATTAAGGTAGAATTCAATAGTATAAAACAATTTACACTCATAGAAACTATGAAAACTGTTCAGTTAAACAATCGTTGAAGCGATAAAATGAATAGAAAGTGAAATAGTTTTAAGCATGAAAAGATAGAAAATTTTCTTCTTACTTATTTGTTATAGACATTCTTTGTGAAGAAGAAGAAAAAAATTAATTAACTGAAAGGAAACATACCCACAATTTAGTTTAAACATTTCTAATGAAAACTATTTGTAAAGTCCTAATGACGGTGGCGAGAGAATGTTTGACATTCTCTATTAACATCAACACGCGGCGGAATGTACATGCCACTGATGAATTCTGTTTAGGACGAAGCACATTTCACGAATTCTACCGTTAATTATAATTCATCTATTGTTAAAATATTCTACTTATTTTCAATAATTATACTTATTGGGCGAAAACAGAGTAGCTCATAAAATATTACATACATCACTTCCAAGCATCAATTTGCACATCCTCCGCGTTGTCTGGACTGCATCGTTTATCAGCCTGCTTCTCTTGGTTGTTCTCGATTGTCCTCTGTATTTTAATCATGCTTCACTTCTTGCCCTCTGGCAACTCATCTGGTCTGGAGTTTACTGATTCTTCCCGATTTCCTTTGACGCTCTGCTACCTACTACTTATTGATGACTTATAAGTAGTATCCACCGCACTCGCCCCTCCATTTAATTGCTGTGCTCGTATGCGCGCTGACCTTCTTGCCTCTGTGGTCGCTGGTTGTTTCTGCGTATTTGCCCCATCATTCCAACACATCCATCTTTGCAACTGACTTAGGTTTACACGCTTCTCTTTGTTGTCCTTCTTGATGGTGCATACCGGTCCACGCCTAGTATCCACCACAGTATGTTTAGTACAACTTGAATTCTTTGTATACACTGTCTCAACACGTTACTCTTTTCTCCATATGCATATATGACTTAATTTACACCACTTCATGTTCACGAAAGCAGCAACACCATTACACATATTTAATAATAAAACGATCTTGATAAAACTCTAGAAATCTTTAAGTGATGCCACATTGTTATGATGCAGGCAGTGTAGCCAAGATTCTTGAACTGTGATTAAATCGTAGTTATGGTATATATTTAAACCAAGAAGAAATTATAGGCAGTCAACTATTCCAATAAGAGATTTCCAGTTAAGACTAGGAATTTCAGGAAAAGACATCTGATAAATATTGACTATTTTTAATGTGTGTTGTCAGCCACCGTGATGTCTTCGCTTAGATCTCTCTGTATTACTTACGATAGTTCGTAGACTTTTTATATAGGAATGTCAGTACACTATTCGAATATAGGACATGATTGAGCAATTAAAACAAAAAAAAGGGAAAAAGCAAATTATTGAGATATTCGGAAAATAAGTGGAAGCCCAAGATTACCGAAAGGCCACTCAGTCTGATGTGTTGAAACGAATACCTAATTCTAAAAAGCAAGTTTTGTCATGTTTCAGACACATGATTGAATGTACCTGCAACATACTTTTAAAACTGGTACTTGTTATCATTAGCTTTGATTGTTAACTAGTCATCCTATGTGTTACAAAGCTAAAATGAACACTAATTCAATCAAAGATAATAAAAAGTTACATATAAGGCTTCAAATCTTCCCATTGTTGATATTATGAACACTGTTTCTACAGATTTGTTTACATTATTTGTGGGCTGTCATGAATTTCAGTAATGGATATGTTAAAATTTCACTTAACACTCATATCTAGATGATAATATCGAATAGGTTTACTCAGCATAAACTTGTTTATACAAAGAATGATCAGTTGTAGTGCATAACATTAATAACTAAAAGACTAAAGAGCCTATATATATATATAAGTGATTTCTGTGTCCAAACTAAATAGCTCGAAGTAAAACAAGTTATCTTGTCAAGAAAATGACAATAAATTAGAATTATATTATGAACCTCAGCAGTAAGATAAAGGTATATGTAGTTGGACAGAACGAAAACCTCTTCTTAAGTTCTAGTACTGGCCGCATTGCAACTCTAGTAAATTTCAAGTGTGTCGTGCTGAACATTCTAGTCGCTAAAATTCAAATGTTCTTCTAGTCAACTTTCCATTTTTCAACACACGACTACAATTAAGAATTTCTGCAAAGATGGTTTGAATGTGTTGATGATGTTGTAGTTGGATGTTTCAGAACTAAACTATTATTCAAAGAGAATACAAAGCCTTAAACACAAGAATTTAACATTCTCCTTTCATTGTAACTGCTGACAAATATCAGTCTACAGACATTGAATTTAATCTACTTAACTGTATATGATAAATTGTTTTAAGAAATCACGAAATCCTTCCATGGTTAACAGATAACAACCGATAATACGTATTTTGCATTTAAGCTTTCTTCATGCAGTAGAGTATTCACCATCTTGTCAATTTATCAAAGTGATGTACCAAACAAATCATACTCTCAGTTACTATAGAGTAATCATTCGAAAATACGACAAATGCTCGTTTCGTGATCCGTTCTAAGCATATCATGAGATATGACATCTTGATATAAGGGATTTTATAAATGTTGAAAATTTTCACAAAAGGCAATCAATTATCTGTCAAATGAATCTATTACATGGAAAGTCCCATTGAATCATTTAATGAAAATAATAATTGACCGAAGATAAGAAAGCGACAACATAAGCGGGATGATAATTTTGTACTGTTCAATTTGACTGATGCAGGACATTAAGTCTATGCTAACAAGTCTTCTAGAATTATCTATCTTAGTCCAATAATCGTTCCCTTTAGCTTACACATCCGTCTTCTTTATAGGGCTGAAGTTATTTCTATCCCCAAACTTGATCTACTTGTACTACCCATCTCTCTAACTTGTCTATTAATGTGACCCATAACAAAATGGGATTAAAATACAAACATGTTTAACGTTTTTGTATGTTTTTTAATTCTTATTTTTTTCCAAACCTTTCTACGTTGTATGCATATGTCGTCATAAGAGTCGTCTCTTTGACTCTTACGTAACTTGTATTGAAAAGTTTTTCCAACTTTGTTACCTGTTTACATACTATTAATCTAAAACCTCCCCCCCCTCACACCTCTGCCGACGATTTCTTTAACATTTTGAAGTATTCAAAACAGGCTTGTTCTCTATTGTGCATACGATTCATCCTATTTGTTCCCTACAGATTTTGTCTTAATATTCGATCCCTTATGAAAATATTTTGTTCACTGTCTTTACTGTAATCAGTTAATTTTACATCATCATACATTTAGTCAGTCATGGAAGAAGGATCGCACCATTCAACGCGACGTTTAACATAGTGATATATAGAATGAAGTTTACCTAGATTTAAGTAGTTTCTATACAATCCGCTACAACAAGTCTATAGTGAAGATACTTTGCATAAAACACAAAGACTATTTTTAAATGACAAACTGTACGAAGAACTGATGAATAGTAAAGAATGTCTAAGAAACAACAGATATTTATATGAATTAATCGATAAATGAGTGAAAGTAAAGACAACTAGCCTAAAGAAATCCCAGCGAATAAAAATCTAAGTCAAAGATAATGATGATTTAATAAACATTCAATAGAGGACCAGGATCATTGTTAACCAGAATGTATCCCGCTGTCAAACTTTTCAAATTACAAAAACAACGTACACGCTAATGCTGTCAGCAATTGACGGGTACCCATTTCACGTCACTGTCAATTACATCCATGGGTTTGTGTGTATCTGCTAAAGCAGTTACAATCGCAGAGCAGATAAAAAAAGCTGATACTTGATTTCAACAGCATATCTCTATAAGTCTCTATTCAAATGGATAAAAAAACCGTGATCAGCGCTATGGTTAGAAATCTAGTTGACACAGGATATGCAGTCACTACCTTGAAATCCTTCATGGTAATTAATAAACAGTTCAACTATAGTCTTCATAAATTCGCCAAATCAATCGTAACCAAACTATTCAAACTGAATTCGTGCGTTTGAAAGAAAACATTGTTAAATCTCTTCTTACCATGTTTTGCTTACTTTATTACATCATCTTCCTAATCTTCCTATTGCTCTAGTGATGTTTCATCCATTATATCAGTTTCATCCTTCGCCTGTTTTGATTACGACATTTAAATTCTTTCGATTCAGTGGCTTTTGGCTTTTTTTCCGCTAACTGTTCTCAACTCATGTTATTGTTATTATCGTGAATAACTGTTAATTCCTTGTAATTCACTTTGATCTCAGTTATATTATTACGTAATCGATGACAATTTTGGTTGTATGACATTCCATTACTAACTTAGTGCTCTAGAATCTCCATTTATACATTCCATTCAAAAGCATCGCATATTTTAATGATATCAAATTTACCTGTATTTTATTTCAGTATGATTCTATTTTGTGACCTCCGATAAGCGTTAATGATGCATAATTTGATTTTGAAATATTAAAGGATGTGGGTAGTTGATGAGAATCTGGCTAAATGAAATGAATCTATCCTACTCTATTTAAATGTTTGTTTTCATCTGTGTAAATTTTGATTTCATTAACTGAATGTTTTGATTGTCGCACACCAATCGACAGAGTAAAAGAGTTACATTTGTTGAATGTAGTACCATATCCAAGTATTGGCTTATGTGTTGAAGTGACTTATAGACTACTCATACTCTTTATTCTATTTGCATCAGTCAAACAACCGAGCTGGCTAAATATAAAATCTCATTATGTTGAATTCAGTGGTAATAACAGTTACTAATAAAACAATGTGTGAACTGTACTAACTATGGAATGGTAATGTAAATATTGCTGTTGCAAGTAATTTGATTACAAAATATATCAAAATAGTAAGAAAGCTTAATTAGAACATTTTTTGCAGACTGAAATTATATCAACACAAATTGATGGTAGTGGGACATCTACCACTGGCTGCTAGTTTGCCCAGTAGTTTTGAGGGTTAATTGTTTTTCTTAAATCCTAAAGGTCATGGGTTTTATTCTCTGAAAGAAACAAGGGTACGCACCGCTGAAGAGTTTTATATAAGGACGGTAAAGTTGTTCAGTGTTTTTTAGTTTTCAATGGTACCTTAGCAATATCAAGCTGTGTCGGATACAAATAACTAAACTCCATAATTATCTTCATAAAACCACCACAATTCAGTTACAGCATACAGTTCACTAGTGACTAACATCAGAATGTTCTTGTAGTTTCATTGAGAAACTGCGACTCGTAAAGTTCAAACCTGTTAAGAGTAGGTCAATTGTATCCCCAGTTTACAAAAGTAGGAATCCTGTCAGTAGATGCTGGACTGCCCAATTGTGTAGATAGTTAGGTAAACGCTAACCAGAAAATCCTAAGTTTAAGTCCCTGGAACAATTATTGACAAGCACTTCTGAGAAATCCAATAATAGAACAAAACAGCTGTCGACTGATGCTTAATTTTCAGTGGTAATCAACTATTTTGACGAACGAAAGTGTCTAAACTTAATGCAAGTCTCCAAAAACGACATCAATTCACATTGTGATTAATTAGTCAGTAACAAGGAAATAATGACTGTAATGTTATAAAAGTATCAACCATACATGGGTAACGGTCTGTGGCTTATCAAATTCAAATGTTTCTTTTTAAAGAATAAATTTCAATCTTAATCACTATGAATACAATGACGGCAAGTTTTTGTTTAAGTTACATTTAACTTTGTATGTGTAGTCGTACTTATCTATTTGACATTTACTTGTGTGGTATACCGACTTAGAGAGTATTGATTCTGTTGTCAGGATTCTGAAAAACCTCAAGCGTAAACCAGGTTAAACAAGTGTTGCTACCAATTAACTCTTCACCAGTAAATAGGGTGGGCGTTTATTTAAAATCTCTATCAGTTAGTGGAATATTCAATTACTTTCATGTTTACTATGTTTATCAAAGAACCATATTGTTAAAATCATTAGCCGACATAATTTATCAATTAGTTACTGGATATTAACTCGTTTCCCTGTAACACTGTTCTACTGATCAGTTACTTCAATTCAAGACATCTATTTGAAACACTTTCTCCTAGTAACATATAACAGTGATCGATTGTAGTTCGACAACCTTTGAAAACTTGAAAATATTAGTCAAGCGTTATGTTCGACAGAGCAGTGTTTTAGAGGTGTACATCTAAAGATCTTTAGTAATCAGGTATAGTGTATCCAATCGTTTTGTAAAGTGTTTCACCTTTGCACTGGTGAGATGAAATAGAATAACCTGAATTTCAGTAGTTCATATCAATGGTGAGCAACTACTCCACACTTGAAATGGATATGTTACACTAGCCTAAAAATATTCACCATAACTAATGAAATCACTTCTTGCAATCATCCTCTGCTTAGCACATACTAATTTTTAGTGTAGGTGCCATACCAGAGTGAAACGAATTTCCATTACCTTTAGGTTTTTATTGGCTGTCTGACTAGTCGCGAAGTTTGACAAACTCCACACAACACTTACTCTTTTTCACATTATTGTTATATTTCACTTAACAGTAGTTTATTGATATAAAGTAACAGCATCCTAATACGTTAAAAGAATTCAATAGAATTAATGAATTACCATTTGTGAATATAATTGACACATTAACCACCAAGATGTTGAAAACACTTTAAGTGACATGTGGAATTGTTTTCACCTACGATCATTTGAAAAACAATCGTCGAATTCTATATATCACAAATTGATGAAAATGGGAATTTCACCATTGGATGCCAACCCAGTAATGCAGAAGGTTAAGTGTTCGCCAACTTGAAGCTCCTGGAATAGAATCTGCAGTATATGTTGCTGAGACTCGTCCCCCCACCACCACCACATGACCCGCTTCGACAAAACAGCTGTCTAGTGTTTACTGGTTTTTTAATGATACCTTGACAACATCAATCTGTGACGTATCCAATCAAATTAAATTTTCTATTGACGACAACATTGTTTGTTGTTGTTATACAATCATTTATGCCTAAAATGCATAAAAAAATTAATTGAATCACGAAAATGTATGAAGAGATTTTTGTTTGTTTTTTTCAGTCAAAGTAATTGATTCAACAAAACATAAAAAATTGTAAACATGCAATAAACGAATAAATAAAACAAAAACAAAAACTAAATTTTTTTCTTCTTATTAATTTTAATTACTAAGTAAATGAAAGTTTATTAATGATTTTTTTATAAAAAAAGAAACAAAACAAGAGGGGGGGCTTGAATTCACCGAAATTGATGTTACATTTATTAATGATGCATCAAAACAATTTGCCGCTTTGATAAATTTTGATAAAACAATAAGATGACGAAGTTTATCAGAGCCGTGTGATATGCATGTTTGCGAAACACACTTCGAACAATCTGATCAAAAACACACTACTTGTTAAGGCATTTTTATATGACAAATGAAAAGTCACTAGACAATTAAGAGTATAAACTAAGTAAGGAAGGATAATGAAGAGGACAATGTGAATCACACTCTACCAAGGTAGGTTGAGTGAAGGCGATTTGAACTTCCGTATAGCTAAAGCTTCAACGAAACTTAGTATACTTCCTAAAGCACATCTATACAACACCACAAAAGAATGATTTGATATGACTAATGTGGCTTGTCTCAACTAAGGGTTAGCAATAGAAAATGAAGGTTGTTTATCCTGTACTTTATTTTGTCAATCGTGTTCATTTGTTCTTCAGCCATTTAGGTTATGCGTTCATCTACCCTTACAAGTAGATCACGATTGCTCCTCCATATGTATGTGTGTACAGACATACATGTAAGGTGATAGACACAGTAGGATATGACGCATTCAGTTAACAGTGGTGTTTAGATTTGCTGTGAATAAATGACCTACACTTTGCTATTACAACTACTTTGGCTGCATAAAATGATATTTTGACGACCGACATAAGCCTTAGTTTTAACTGAAGGCTATTTGAGTCACCTCTGAAGGAAAGTATGATATTGATTCACAACAAAGCTTAAACAGCATGTTAATGAATGCGTCATATCCTACTGTGTCTATCAACTTACATGTATGTCTGGACACACATACATATGGAGGAGCAATCGTGATCTACTTGTAAGGGTAGATGAACGCATAACCTAAATGGCTGCAGAACAAATGAACACGATTGACAAAATAAAGTACAGGATAAACAACCTTCATTTTCTATTGCTAACCCTTAGTTGAGACAAGCCACATTATTCATATCAAATCATCTTTTGTGGTGTTGTATAGATGTGCTTAAGGACGTATACAATGGTTTGTTCAATCCTTAGCTATACAGGAAGTTTAAATCACCCGCCCCCCACCTTGTGTGTTCAAAAACAATTTGTACATTCGCTTAACCTACCTAAGTAGAGTGTGATTCACATTGTTATCTTTATTATCCTCCTGTACTTAGTTTCTACTCTTAATGGTCTAGTGACCTATCATTTGTCATCTATGAATGCCTTAACAAGTGTATGTGTGATCAGATTGTTCGAAATGTATTGCGTAAACATGCACATCACATAGCTCTGATAAACTTCATCTTCTTTTGTTTTATCAAAATGATTCATTAAACGTATTCAATGATGAGATCAGTTTTCATCAATGAATTTCATTGCTGACTTGTACAATCATATTTATTTGTATGTGAATAAGTGATAAATGTTATAGATTAATGAATTACTGTAAGGAAATGATTAGTTGTCATGTGAAATACCCTTTAACGGCCTAGTGTTTTAAATAATCAATTAGTAACTGATCCGTTAGGAGGGGGTATGGACTTGTGTAACATAGAAATTGTGTAATCAGTAGGGTGGAGATAAACAATAATTGTTATTAGCCTCAGATTAGAGTGGGGATAGTTGACAGTAAGCCGCAAAACAGTTTGTCACAGTCACTCCATAAAAAAGATAACTACATCTCATGAGTAATTAGTACAAGTTTCGGACGTCTGTGAAGGTAATGGTTCTGAGTAGTACATACTTTCAAATTATCAAAGGCACATCAAACACTTTCCTATCATGAACATTCTGAAAACATCTTGTTCTGTGTCTCTGTTTTAAATGCTGGAAATGCATAACATTACTAACCATTTACATGAAAACAATGAATTATCCAATAAGTCGTCTCGCTTTCTTTTCTATCATACATTTATACCTACAAAATGAAATTTATTTTAGTTTTTCAAAGTTTTACAAATAAGTAGTAAGTTTCTGTTATGAAAATTATTGTTTATACAGTCTACATTCACAAAATCCTTTTCAATGTCTTCAATGAGTGCCATGTTTAATTGATTTATACGTTTTAACCTTGGAATCACTATCTTCCTCATGGTTAGTTACCATTTTCTTGAATAACATTCAATACTGAAAGTGATGTTACCAATTTATCATTTAGTTATTCACAAATTTTCCAAATTAATTCTTTTGAAATAGTGATTTTCTATAAAACATCATCGACAGATAAAAAATCCAAAGTGAAGATACGAAATGTTTATTGAGGTCGTTCGGTGTAAGAATATCACAAAAGCATAAGTTAACTTATATCAACCGATTGAAGTACTGTTAGATGAAGACAATCAATTAAATAAACTGTTCTAAATGTTAGAAAACAACAGTTCCTTTTATTATTTTTGTCTGTGTAAGTACCAGTCAGATATCGAAATCTATGATGTATTTTTACTTACATCGATGCATACAAACAACTGCGAATACTAGTCCTACTGAGAAGGCATTGAAGAAGCATAATAAATGGTAATAATTAACAAAATTGTCCTTACTGTAGTCCAAAAGAAACATAGAATTTACATTAACACCATCGTTACTACTTCCAAATGAAAAACCTAACAGAACTACATCAACACAAAATTTTATCCCACAGTATTTTATAGGAAGGAGATTATGTGATGGGCTATTTGTTAGCTTAATAATAACATTTTAATTTTATAGATTTACACATACCCAACGAAATCGATGTTCAACGATTTAAGGCGATATGAGTGAATTACGATCATGTTTATTTAGTGTCGAATATTTTATTTTATGAAACGACTCATGTTTTTAACCGGTAATTCAGTCTTCGGATATATTTTCATTGGGAGAATGGGGTAGCGATTATATCATTCAATCATATTTGTGAGTATTAATCATTCAACTTCAGTCATGTCAGGGTAATGATCACCTAAATTACAATCATTATAATCAATACAGTCCTTTTCCTTCATGATATCAACGAATATCCTTGATTACGTCTATTTTCAATCAGCTTACTTTTCTATTATTTGCATTCGGCACAGATTAATCTAGGGTATAAACCATTGAAAACCAGTGAACACTAGACAGTCATATCATCCTAGTATGAAACTTATTACACGTATACATCTGCGACTCAATTACCAAGACTTTCTGATTGGGTGCAGAACGCTAACCAGCCGAATTACTATTCATGCATCCAGTGTTAGAATTCTAGCATGTGAAATGCCCCAACGAATAATCAATACCAATTGAAGTGGTACAGTTACTATCAATGAAACTGAATAGTCACAGACTGGTAGATGTTTGGATCTGTCCACTGAACTCCGGTTGAGTGATGTCGTTATTTAAGCGTCTGCAGAGAGGTATAAAGGTTTTGAGTTCGATTCCCTGATGGGAACAGGAATTCACATTGTTTAAAGGTTCAATTCTTCAGTAAAATAACTGTTTATTTATCAGTGGTTTAGAGTAATTTACAACAGAGACTAATCTGTGACGAATGTAGACGCAAGTTAAAAACTTGGAAGGACGTCAACTCAACTTATTCTTCAATAATAAACTATGTATCCCTCCAAATCCTAGACCGAATCAATATGTTAATACAATTCAACTTCGTAACATGTATGCAGCTGCAATATAATATTTAATTAATTCATCAAATTCTTCTAGCTTCGGTTAACTTACGTCACCTATGGTGTAGACGAGATATTTGTCTCTCAAAGATGGGAAGAGTGTAGTGTGTAGGAGTTCACTCTGTCTTAATGGATAGATATGAGACGTGGTCACAAAGGGTAGACGATAGCTGAAGGCTATTAGTTTTTGACTATCGATGTCTTCAAAACTTTGCTCAAGTTAACTGAGATTACTGAGTAAACAATAACGAGGTTAGACGACGGGAGTTAGGCAGAGATAGTAAATCATTCGAAGAGGTTACAAATCTTTATTAACATGTGTTGCATTTGCTCATCCATCATATGCCTAGACGACCAATGTTGGCTGATATAGAAGCAAAACGGAAGAGGGTTAGAGGCGGCCAAATAAAACATGGCATCAATCCAAGAAGTCGCTGACTGCTGGTTTGAGTCGTGTTGGTAGGTGCAGACTACTTGGTTGGAGTCCTCACGAATACCGTAACCAATAGTTAGAAAAACTGAGTAACGTGGAGCAGATGTATCCAGTTATTGTCCTCCTCTAAACCGTGAGCTTAGAATTATTTCATAACTTATTTTTCACGCTTTGTCTCTTTCTCCCTGAACAACATTTTATATGTTTACTCTTCTTTGTTTTTATTATTATTATCACTAAACTAACTTCTACTTCCATTAATATGGTGCTAATCTTACTGTACGTTAGAGGTTTTGCAACTTAGACCGATGTACACATGTACCAGGGTCTATGTTGATCATATAAAAATACAGTATTACTATTCTTGAGTCATTTATACTAACAAATGGTACCAGTTGAATGAAATCATTTCCTTGTACATGTATCCTTCTATTTATGTATTTTGTCTTTAACACTAATTCACTAGAAAACACTTTCTATTAATAATCCATCTAAATCGTAACATAATGCATCATCTCTCTGTCATTAATCTATTCATTCATGTTAATATCCACTTATCATATTCATCTTTATGATTAGTATCATGTGTACACATCTTCTGTGTATAGGATAATTACATTTGTGGTTACATCCTGATGTACCAAAAATAAAATATCCTCTTTATACAACTCAAAAGCAACAATTCAGTCAGCTTGTTATTTTCTTCCTACTTGATGTAGTCTAAATCAAATGATTGTCAATTAGGTGCTGTTCTATTGTTTCATTTTGCTTTTCTATTAAAAACACTCTCTGAAGGGAAATGTCTACATTTGAGAAACAAAAACAAAACAATCTGTGTACAATAACAACATGTGACACAAACAACCGAATAATATGAAGTAAGTGTTATGATGTATAAGTTTTCATTCTGAATACTATGTCCATTTGTAAGTTATTTAATTGGAATAAATAATCCCATAAAAACATCGGGAGCACATAAAATAAGCGAATGGGTCTTAATCAGATAACTATTGATCACCTGGAAGTTATTTTATCCTAGTATGGGACTCTCCAACTGTACACATCCACGATACCATCACAGATCGAACCCAGGACCTTCTGGCTCTCAAGCGGACGCTTTACCACTAAACCACTGAGTCGTCTCCCAACGGTTGATATTTATAATTCAGTCAATTTGTAATATTAAATTCATATTCAACAATCTCCTTAACACTAAATTACAAAATGATTTTTTCAATTCGTTCCTTGTCACAGCTCAATGGTATCCTACCAACTAAACTAATACACATTGTTTTACATTTGTGTAAAAAATCAATATCATTAAATGGTGATGAGTAAAGTAAAAAATGTTTTTAACGAGACAGATAGTAGTTATTGGAAACCATGGTGCAAAGTTGGTTGGCAATTACAATGATTACCTAATTATAGAATATGTGAAAATGGGAAGAAACCTGATTATGTAACCCAATTAATTGTGTATAATGACTATGTAATACTAAGGGATGAAATTAAATTTGGAGATCAATGCATTAATCAAGTTAATAAACTTAAGAAAAAAAGAACACTAAATAAGTTTGGTATGATCAGTTAACTGTAAGTAGTGGTTATGTAATACAATCAGAATGAAGGAGAGAAGTAGGAAATACATGTGCGAAATCAGTTTGTTGGTCAAGAAAGATGAAGAAGACCTATTAACGGTTCTAAATGCAGTTTTGGTTTATAAATGTGGATGCTTATAGCCTCTGCTGTTTGCAAAAGTCAACACATATCGGCTGATACAAGTGTAAAACTATGTGTATTAGCACTGAACCTTCATGAGGAAATTAATCAAAAGTAATGTCCCCTCTCAATTTGTTCTTAATTGCATTAAGAAATAATGAGTATCCCTAAGATACAAAAGTGATTATAAAGGTTTTTACTGGCTAGCGCTGGCTGGATATAATCAACAACAACAACCTCCTATGGCAGAGAACAAATCAACTTCCGGTAGAGGAAGAAATTAAGACGCTGAAGGCGGATAGGATACACACAGAGGAAACCATCAAATTTTGTCACGAGACAAGCATTAACATGGAATCCTGAAGGTCAAGGAAAAGGGGGGAGACCCAAGAATACACTGTCGGGAATCGAAGATAGACATGAAGAGACTGTAGAGGTCTTGGGAAGGGCTGAAAAGGAAAGCTCAGGACAGAGTTGGTTGAAGAATACTATTCGACAGCCTGTGCTCCACATGGGGTAACAGGCATTGATGGATTGATTGAAGATACAAAAGGAATTTAGTTAGAAGTCTAACCAGTCTCTAACTAGACTCTATACCATATTCTACAACTGTCTTAATGTCAAATAAATACAGACTAATCAGCTGAGTTCATCTCATTCACGTGTATATACCAATTCAATAGCTCCTGTTAAGTCAGTTACTTTGGGCGTATGATATGGTAGGTCCGTTATACAATCACCAAAAAAAGATTATGTAAAGATTAAATACGATGAATAAACAGTTATGTGCATGCACACTTAGTTGATACAGAACTCCAGTCAAACTGTAATACACAGTGTGACGATCAACCATTGCCATCGGTAATAACTGTTTCATTTACGACGATTCTGAACTCCATCAGTCACGACTTATCACTTGTCAGGAGTAGGATAATTGTCAGCGATGACAATGGATTGATCGTTGAGCCATATATCACGTATTGATGGAAGTGTCAATTCTACCATTGGATGCTAGCCCAGTGACTGCAAAGGGTTAGATGTTCGCTAATCTGAAAACTCTAGGGCGAAACCTATAGTGCTCCAGTGCTGAGGAATTTTACACTAGGACGAAACGGATGTCCAATGCTCCCTGGTTATTAATGGAACCCTGCCAACATCAAATCGTGACGTATTCAGTCAGCCAAAAATGTCACTTTGTCTTTAATTTTCTACTTTTGAAAACTATAACCACTTTATTCACTCTCATGTCATAATTGCTTTGTTAATTAGTCGTAATTAACCTTAAAAACATGTTTGAACTTTCTGAAGTTCTAGTCATTAAGGACACCACCAATTGTCTGATAATGATTTTATAACTACATGTAAATTAGAGCAACGCATGAAGAACGAGATTTCGCAGAATAGCATAAATTCATCAGTCTATTCGAAGCTTCTTATCAATTACAAACAGCCTAAAAGTATACGTAGTTACACAGAATTAAAAGTTTCGCTTATTTTATCTGTTGAGCTTGAGATGAATGATCGGAACAAATGAAGAAATCACTATAATTGGAATAGAGGTAATGTGATATGCTGTAATAATTGCAGGTAACTTTAATGTGTATTTATTTGCTGTGAATTTAAGGTAGAAATGAGGAGGATAAAGTAATCAATAGAAAGTTGAAGAAGGAAGGTATTACTTCGTTGTAAGATAATCTAAATAAGTGATTACATAATTACTTGGTGGATTTTGGATGAAGGTCATCACCGTTTGTAGACATCTAGGTAGGTGCGTTAGAGAAAATTGTTATGCTTACTATGGTAGTGATACAGCCACCATGTTATGCTATCTACCTGTATACAACAGTCGGGTTTAAAACTGCCGAAAATGATTGCCTCTACAACACTTAGTAATAATGGTGCTGTTCATCTGTTGACTATCTTGAATACTTCTGTAATAATTATGATATTCCCACTGTTGAGAAGGTGTTTAGAAGTTGCACCTGTGAAAGCGCTGCTGCTTTTCAGACACAAGCTGTTAGAAACGTGCTCAGAAAACCTGGTACTAGCCCTCACTTCAGTCCTTCTTATATATACATGCCACTGCAAGTACATATGAATTCAGAGACAGGTTGGAAAATGATATCCTGAAGGGGATTGTTATGCCTTTGAGTGGTTGTACGAGAGTTTGGTGTCATACAAAGAGATCAGTTGAGCTGTAAAATAGGTTCTATTCTGTGCTGTCCTGACTTTTTACAATAATTCTTCTAGAGTTCTCAGTCTTTTTTAAATAAAGGATGTGTGAAAATCATCTTTTGTTTTCACAGTTGAATGCTTGTCTATTTAAGGATGCATCTTTACGTACTTATGAATAAGTCAGTTTTCGAATTGTTGTTAATTCTTCAACAATCTATCATTTGGGCATAGCATTCTAGCTCACTCTAAAAGCGTTTTTACTTGACCATGTATACTGTTAAAATTTAAGTACTGTCTAGTCCATGTTTCTTATCGTTACCGTCCTATTCATTCTACGTTTTATATTAAGGTCTAAAATGTTGAACTGATCATCATTCTCATGTTTCAGTGTAAACTCTATATTTATATAAGCATTACTAAAATGATGAGGCATTCAGGGAGCCTGAATCATATCATCACTTGTAATTAAGGCATTATTGACATATCTAGAATAGTATTCTGTGGATGTTAATTTTGAGATTTCAGTTTTATTTCTCCCAAGTTAGTCATAAAGATGCCTTAAAGAATAGACCTCATTAGTAATTCCGTCAGTTTTCTTGTGTAACAAGTTGTTAAATTTGAAATGAATCCCTATTTTTTTTTAATATAAAGTAACAGTAGATTTCTTAAATCATTTTTAACTATGGGGAATAGATCGGTATGTTCACAAATGATGTCAATTGTTCCTTCTGACGGTATACTTGCATATAATGAATACATGTTTACTGAAATCATCCATTTATCTAATAATCTTCATATTGTCTACTACTTAAGCCAATCAAAATGTGTCCTTCATGGTGTGGTTCTAACTGAATTTCATTAACCAACAATCTAGATTGTTGATGTTTTCATGTTTGTGCACTAGATAAACAGAAAAAAAACTTATTTTTTTCTCTTTCATCTAACTAAATTTCTTCATCATTAACTTATTAGTCCGTCAGTTATTAAATAGAACTAATAATTAGTAAATAAAACTTTATCAATTGATTGTATCGTCTATTTTCATCTTTGCATAACAATCAATTCATCCAAATGATGTTTTTGTTAATTAGCCTTATTCACTATTTAGTTATTTTTTTCGTTCATTCATTCTTTTTCATCACATGTCAACAAATTAAATGTGAATGAAACAAAAACTAGTTGTTTATTCACTTAGTAACAACATTATAATAATCAAGGTCATTGAGGTGGGGAGGGGGGGTGATGGAATGATGTGAAGGGGTGAGGGGGGAGTTGAGGGTGGGACGTGAAAGGTTTGATTGAAATTGAGTAAATGTATACACTAATTATTGCATAATGTATGATTTATTCTATGTAATTGGTTTGTTACATTAAAATTTCAATAAACAAACAATAATAACTTCAAAGCATGACTATTCATATTGTTCATGTTGTTCCACTTCAACAGTTGCATTCAAATTATTCTGGGATAATTTGCTTGAAAATTATGGTACAACTGAATAATGTTAAGAAAAGGGAACAATAAAGAGGTATGTGATATATGTATGATGATAGAAAAATCATTTGGATTTTCTACTTTCATTTGAATATGCCAATTCAGCTAAATCTTGTTCAGTGAGTGGTTACAGTATAGAATAGTGATGAACTTATTCAGATGCCGTCTAGAAAATTCTATACAAATCTGTAAACTTTAGTTGTTTGCTAAGAGTCCCCTAAACGTCAAACCACAGTAGTTGGAATCCAGAAGTTTACATTTTCAACTTCATCCAGTCATCATTATCATCAAATACCACTGTTAGGTGAATCTATCACTCTCAATATAGATGTATTTCACTGGTCACAGTTTCTCACTATGAATCCGGGAATTTTCTCTCAAAATAGATTATCATCAAGCATATTATTAAACAATTATATCGATGGATAATTGTTTGAAGTCTAAGATGTCATTAAATGACATAAAGATTTTGAGCAAGATTTATGACTTCACAAAATCCCAAACTGGGATTAAATTAATGTTTAGTGTTTCCTAGTCCCCATAAGTAGTATAGATTCAGTCTGTATATGACATAAGTAACAACCTCCTACAAACTGTACAATCACACCATACTAATAACACAATGTCTTTCAAATTCTTTTAATCACATATACAAAGTACATTTTCAAAACTAGTGACATCTGTCTGTTAATGATACCTTTAGAGAATGCGAAGTTGATTCTTTGGTATTTAGAATGAAAAAAAAAACGAAGTCTTCAAGTGATTGACTGGTGTCTTGTTTATTGGTGTTTCATCGTATCTGAATAAATCAATTCATAGACTTTCAAAAAGCCTGTAAAGTGAAAGATAAATTGAAGATAATAGTGAGACATCATTGTGTTTTTTACAATTACAAACACTACTTTTAATGATGCGTATGTGGTTAATCATACAACTAGATAGACAAATCTACCGCTTGCATTTGACACTAAACGAATTAGATTAGAGTATTGATGTGGTCATCAACACTGAGAATAATGCATATTCATCTGACGACTTCACAATAAGATGCAACGTGAATCCTCGGTTTTCCTTGCCAACCAATCTAATAATACATTGATGTTTACGAAACTACTAAAATGTTGAAAATGAATAATAATGCATATTTATATTATATGAAATTTTGTGACTTGATTCCTAGTAGAAATATGTATAACAAATAGAGATGATGATGTAACAATAGGATTGACCTTCTTGCGACGATTATTCTCTTTCTAGATAACACCATCAACACTAAATATTAAATACAGTGACTGTATGGATAATGAAGCAACGTAAGATACTGAAGGTTTTGTAATGAAATTATCTAGTTCACAGGACTTGAATTTATTAGGACTCACACTATAATCAAATAATATGTACAAACTAGTTTTTGATGTTTCACCAGACTTTATCATTCATGGTTATAACTCATCGCGAAATCATGATTCTAGTTGACTTATTACATTTTAGAATTTTGTTGAATTAGGTCATGAAGTTGGCATTACTTACTACGTAGAAAATTGAAGCATAGATATGGAAGATGTCTAGTTTAGTATGTTTGATAGACATTCAGTCAATAAGTGAAATTACGTGATATTGTGACCAGAATTAAATAGTCTACAAGATGGAACATGAGGTTAATACTCAAAGAGTCTACTCAAAATTATGTATGTTCAAAACTCAGATTGACACTTAACCAGATTAGGCATATCATTCACACCTAATCGTCTGCCAAAACAACACTGTTCACAGTGTAACCAACTGTAAAGCGTTGAATGAATAGCATAGTATTCGTATTTTAATGTCTTATAGCTAAGTGAGATTCACGCTGTACAACATTGTTATTGTTTGAGGTGAAGTAGATGTAGGATAAACTTATCATAGACAATTGAAACCTAATTATTTATTGAAACATTGAAAAGTATACAAAATTGGGCGTAGTAAATGGGATGATTACCTTGATAACCATTAAATTAAGTTGAGATTAGCTGAGATTGTTTCTATCATTTGAATGTATAAAAACAATCAAATTCAAATCTTATTTCATGCATTACACCTATGAAATAAGCCTAAGTGTTTATTGTATCAGTCAGTAATCATGTAATTGAATGTTATTCTCTAGTCAATTACTTTCATAGTTGTAACTTTGAAAATTTATCATTCATTGATCAGATTCAATGAATACAGATAATGTAAAGTGAATTTATTAGATCTTCATTACAATGATTATTACTGAATTAGTATCTACTCTGTTTAAGATAGAACTCATACAAACACTTACAATGTTCTTTTTTGCTAGGGTACTCATGTAAAATTATGATGATGTGAATAGATTGTTTTATAGTTGAAAGTAATATCACATCATAAATTGAGTAGTTGAATGATTTTACATATTGATAATTAGCTAAAATGCCAATAGAATGTTATTTTTGAAACACTGCCTACTCTAAACCGACGAGATGGAGTACTGTTAGCTGCACCATGGCAACTAATGGTTAAAAAATGAATTAACAACTTCTACTACTCCAATTTCCAATGCATTCCATTTATTTATTTATTGATTGATTAATTCTGTTTAAAATTCTCTATTTCAATTCACATTCACGAATATTCACCCTTCCTTTGACCTATAATCATCATTACATTGATTTCCTCCAACTATGATTTGATAACAAGCCTAACTTCAGATTGTCTATACCTCTCCGTGCACGTAACTCAGAACAGTACATGAACACACATGATTGTAACATGAAACGACACACGAAGTGCATGCCTTCCTTCATCCACAACAATTCCAATATTAGTTCACTTACAATGATTCATATGAAAATTTCATACCCTGTATGCAATTGGATATCTGTAATCGATTTGACCTCTTATTTACATTTATATTCGATAATTTTTGATTTTGGTTATTTCCCTGAAAAAGCTCGGACCAGTTTGCCGAGCGAAACGTTGGAATTTTTCATTAATTTCATCCACTGAGATTATTAACAAACATATTCTATTCATATGTACTGCATACTTCTAAGTTTGATGTTATTCACGTGAAGATTTCATTATCTGTTCAGATAGTATCATAGTAATAATCAGCAGTACAAACTACAGATAGTAATGAGTCATCATAATTTTTTACATTTGAGTAGCTTGCACTTCTGTATCACTGAATCTGTGGCCATCGCTTACCTGTAGACATGATGATGACTGGCGTAAAGGTAGAATAGGTGTGTGTAAGTTAAAATATTGGCTGAATCCAGATATGGAATTAGTATATGAAATCGTTGATTATTGAACTGAGCTGGGTTGTTAGATAAAAACTACCTGGCTACAGCTCTCATAAATACTGTTACAAATGATTGTGAACTCCCCATGGCGATTTAGAATCGGTATTCAATCTTGATTTGAAATTTTTACATTCATCTGACTTAGAGTATAATCACGAACCAAATTGTCAATATTGTTTGCATAATAGTACCAGTGTAGCATATTTTGAACCTCATTAAATTTCCGGTCTCCATTATCATAGTACCATTGTTTTGCCACGTTTTTATCATTCCTTATTTCAATCGATTACTCTCATAAATAAAAGCAAACACACCTGATGTGCTTATTGGGTGGTATGCTGACACTCTTTTCTTACTTTTTTTTCGTTTCAGATTTCCTTATACACATGACCAACACTTTTTTGAATGCAAAGTACCTTCTGATTAAAAGTGAACCGTTATAACTTGCTAACCAATCAAGTAACATGGTGTCAGTTTATGTGATATACTTTTTTGTCTATTTTCCTACCATGTGCACGTATTTTATGTTATTAAGTTTATTTCCCCACTCACTACATATTCCTAATGTTACCTACTATCATTTTCTCAAGCTGTTGCTCTATCTTGTTTAGTTCATCATCTGACTAATTGGCTTATTCATTTTTATATTAGTAAGACCATTTAATCTAGTTGGTTTTGCATTTTGAATGTTTACTAACCCTTATTGTAATTCTCAAATTAATTTCGATCGTTTATTACTCCATAACTGGAAATTTCTTAACTGAAAGTACTAGTTCTTACCTCTGAATTGCACTTATAATACCTAGCCCTGGATTTAGGGATAATTAATCAGATAATTAGCGAATAATTTCAGAATGTTTCTAAAATTCTATTGCGAAGATGTGGTCGGTGGAGTTCAGAATTATTGGATGTAAGACAGTTATCATCAGTGATAGTGGATGGTCGTCTCGCTATTTCACAAATTGATGAAGCTTGGAATTCCATCATCGATTTTGGCTCCAGTGGTGCAGAATTTTAGGCTTCCACCAATCTCAAGGCCCTGAGTTTGATCTCAATGGTGGAATATAGAGGACGAACTGTTGAAAAATCATATACTAGAACGTAAAAGCTATTTAGTACTCCCAGATTTTCTATGGTACCTTATCAACATCAGTATGTGACGAATTCAATCAACTAAATAGTTAAATTGTTAAATCAAATTTTCAGGAAATAAGCACGTTAGTTTATTTAGAATAGGCTTGTATCATCCCGTTGATTTGTAATGGACTGAAACTGGTCAGCCTCTGTTGCTATATGTGTATCCTGAGGCTGACCAGTTTCAGTCCATTACATATCAACGGGATGATACAAGCCTATTTTAAATTGCATATGTACCCGTTGCACAAGTGTGACTGTCTGGACACAGTAGCCTAATGGTGAACGCGATGGCGTTTGACACGAAGCGGACTGAGTTTGAATCCCAGTGTGAACATCAACATTGGAATGCAGGTACATCCAGCCGATGAGTCCCAAATAGGACGAAACGCGCGTCCTGGATTCCACTTGTCAGTCACAATCCAACTTAAATACACTTGTTATTCTGTGAATTATGCATCTTTAACTGAGTTCGTTAGAAAATAACAGACGTAATACTGAAGTGATTCAATCAGAAAAAAAACAATCAATCAGGTGATTTATGATTTCACATGACATTAGGTTAACAATACGTTTCCTATCACATAAACTAAGATATAATGGCATCTAAGAATTCGTTGATAATGACGTATTGTCTGTCAGTTGTGTAATTAAATTTGTTCAATTAAACGATTGCTTGAACTTACTATATTTATGCAGATGATTGACTGACACAATCTTACTGTTTATTCAAATCGCGTAAATCTTACAATACTGTCAAAGGTAAAGTTCTGTGCATTAGAAGATATGATCAGTGAAGTTCACATATATATAAAGTCAGACAGTTAATAGTCAATAGTATTGGATCATGATGACGTAATATCTTTAATTCGCCGATCTTAGAAATTTAATCTAGCAGGCTGAATGCCAAGAGTAAGACCTAGAGGTTTTGGTATCAACCTCTATTGTAGTACTGGATGATCATCAACACCAAACCTTATAACTTGAGCGAAATAGTTATCAAGGGCTTGCTGAAATTACAACCCGTCTAATTAATTATATGATCTCGTTTATTTACTATCTATTCGGGCTACGGTTACGTGTGACGCAAGATACTATTCAGAACGTCTTTCTGTCAAATCGTTTTCAAGATCACAATAGAAGTTGACGTAGGTGGGTAAGTGGCAAAAAACCTTGATTAACAGAGGTATAACGGTATTTAGTGTTGATAAATGTGATATTTCCCGAATCCCTAATAGTGCTATTCGCATTCTGTCTATCAAGCTGTGATAATATAACCACCAGAGTTGGCAAATGGGGCAAAATGTGGAAGTCATTGGTATGGCATTTGCAGAAATAACTACAAGGGTAAATTAAATTTGTCTTTGTGACTGGCAAGTGGAATCCAGGATGCGCGTTTTGTCCTATTTGAGACTCATCGGCTGAATGTACCTACATCCCAATGTTGATGTTCACAGTGGGATTCGAACTCAGTCCGTTTCGTGTCAAACGCCACCGCGTACACCACTAGACTACTGAGTTCAGACAGTCACGTTTGTGCAATGGGCAAATTGGTAGTAGGATGAATTTGTATATCCCCATTGATTCGTTATAGACTGAAGGTGCAGGTACATCCAGCCGATGAATCCCAAATAGGACGAAACGCGCGTCCTGGATTCCACTTGCCAGTCACAAAAACAAATTAAATGATACTTGTGAATATTCGCTATATCGTGGCAATCCGCTCAGGATGCACGTATAGCAACAGTGACTGACCAGCTTCAGTCTATAACAAATCAATGGGGATATACAAATTCATCCTACTACAAGGGTAAATGTTTCAAAGTGATGACAACTGAAGTTACATTGTCAAATCTCAAAATTACTGATTTGGTATTGCCACCAAATTACAAAATCCATCGTATAAACCGACGATTTTTTACATTAGGTTGTTGGGCGTCTTTTCTACGTAGTTTCCAAGTTTTCTAAGCATAAACTACATCACACACTGATGAGTCGTAAGCTCTTTATTTTATAGCCTGACTATTTCAAAATGACATAAAAGATAAATCAAATTTAATATACACTGCTCTAGTTTTCACTATAGAAAGACTATTTTATTTGTCACATCATTACTGGCAATTACACAGCATCTCAGATGTACATACTTTTTAACTGTATGCATGTTGTTTTATGTATTTACTCTTCAAGTTCCATCAATATTAACTGAGCTGTTACACATCAACATAAATTACATTCTTCTACCTAGATGATGTTCAATTAGTTAAATCCATTATTTTGACTAGCGATACTAACATGTTTAATACTTCAAAGTTCGACTCTTTTTTTACATTTCTAAGTAAATCACATTCAGTTAAGCACCAAAATGAAGATGAACGGTAAGAATTATGGAAACAGACCTTACTTCTAGTGTTGATTATGTACAAAAAATATAAGTATTCATAGATAAATCGATACATAACTCAGGAACATGACAAGCATCTAATGAGAATATTACAGATAATCCATTTAGTTTCCGAAATTAGCTCAAAGTCTCTGAATAACGTTAATTAAACTAAGTGTTTTAAGTATTCTGTTATATTCTGGAGACCTTCCAAATAAAATTTTCAAAAGATCTTAACAACTATTTAAAATAGATTACTGTTCTCTTGACTTCACTTTAAAGTACAATGAGTTTCTGATGACTTTTATTCTACAACAGTATTCTAGGCAATTTCATGATGTCATTAACCATTAGGTTTAGAAAAGCTTGAATCAGAATCATATTGTCGTATTCATAAAAACTTCTCGCTAGAGCAATTTAGAACCACTGTGCTGACTAACTTAAAGACCTTATATTTTGTTAAAGTTCATCAGTGTTATGTATGTAATAAGTTTTTGCATTAAACGTTATCAATACATACTGTACTAATATTGTTTAAATGTATCGCTATCACAATTGTACACTACTACCACGATACACACACTTTTACACTCTTCGCCCTTGGCGCCTGGTACTTTCTGCTGTACGAGTTGCAAATACCCTATCGCGGCAACATTCTTCGTTCTGAATCGAGTCTTACTCACTGATTGCTTGGATTAATAATTGATCCCATTTTACAGCATCAGAACTAGACACTCAACGTCCCTGGCGCTCCTCTCCGCTGAACTGACTGGAATAAAGCTATACTGGACGCTTGGGTTTACATATATCGTGTGGTGGTCATTTGGAGAATCCATCGTTCGCCTCAAACAGTGCAGTTAATCCAAGTAAACTAATCCTGATAGACATTGAACTTATTATATGTACTTTTATTAACTGTTTATATAGTATTTATTCTTATCTGACTGTTTGTAAGGCGTTGTTGACTCGGTAGTGTTCCGTGGCCACCACACCACATATCAACAATCTTTCAAAATGTTTGGTGTAGTTCACTAAATTCTTTGTTAATAATAATTGATAGCCTGACAGAGTAAACAGTTTCATTTAATTTTATTCAGTTAACTTTTTCATTATGTAATTACTTAGTTTGTTATTTGACATTTGCATATTTCAATTAATTAATCTTAATTAATGAAGATTTATTCAATGTTGTTTGTCAATAAAAGCTTGAATAAGAGTTTATTTTTCATTTGAATATGAAGTGATTAAATGGTTATTTTAATCTTAATTATCACGAACTGATCTGATTTCTACAGCTTTTAAAAAACACGGACAAGTACTAGACAGCAGTTTCGTTTTCGTATGGGAGGTTCGCAGAAGCCCATCCATGACTTAAAATGGGAATTCAACCCAGGACCTTAGGGCTCTTCAACAACTGCTCAACCATTAAACGGCTGAATCAGCATCCAATAGTTGGTATTTTAAACCCAGTTAATTCGACATATATCTGGGTGACTAGTTCCGTCTAGGATGTGAGGCATTTACCCACCAATGGCACCAGATGAAGTTGCGTAAATATTTGCTGTTTTAATTGAGTCAAAAGTATTAATCCTTAGAATCTAGTTCAGTGGTTTAATGCTTAAACGTTTGCCAAGAAGCGTGAAGGTATTTGAATAGTCAATGCACATCGCTGAAAGGCCTACACAATGACAAAATTGCTGTCTAGTTTTAGTCTCTACTTTTTAATGATTGTTTGACTCAGGCCGATGTTAGCACTTAGCAATCTCCATAAAGCCCAGTTATCTGTTGATAATGTTATTAGCCAATTTAGAAGTAGTGAAAAGATTTGTGAAGATCATCAAATGTTTTTAAATGCATCACAGAATTGCTTTATCTAGATAACCATTTAAAACCAAGAAGTTCTGAACGGCGGTTTCATTTTAGTATGGCGACTCTTTAGTGGGGTTTATTTGTGACCTCTCCAGATATAGAGCTTTATGAATTTATATTTAGCTTAATCTTTGAAACAATAAGTTTGTTAGCTTCCAATGGTTCAAAATTTTTAATTCAGTCGGTCTCTTATCTTGCGCAATCATCACTCGTGAATAAAAAAATGAATAAGGTTGAAGGTTTCTTTCACTCTAACGATCCTATTACAAAGAGAATACCTTTAGTAACTATACAGTTTCTCAAATATCCTTGAAGATAAGTTATTTAGTCTCTTGGTGGTTGATTTTTAGAAAAATTTGGTAAACAATACATTTCCTAAATGAAAGACAAGTGCCTTTGAATTGAAAGCAAGCAAGCAGTAAGATAAATAACTATTTAGTATTTATATTTCAGTTTTATTTATAGTGTTACATAGTTGTCGCATTTTTCGGTGAACCTTTTGCTCTTCGGGTATGTTCATGTATCTCATGGTATTTTCATAAATTTCGAGTACATCACGTTTTTTGCATCAATAATTCTACTACATTCCATTTCGCTCATTTTGACACATTTGTAACGATAAGTAGTTACCTAACTAGAGAAATATTAGTTGTCGTCATTGTTTGCTTTAGTGGATACAACTAATTAATGGAACTCGGTCAAGCGTCACTACCACATCACCATCCGGCGCCACGTGGGGCGTAACTTATCCTCTGGTTAGTCAACCTAGAGTTCACTTTACCGTTAAATCTATACTTGCGATCGAATATTCCTTTTTCTCTATCCATCATTGCCTTCTGATTTGTACTTATTCGAACGTGTGGGTTTAATTGTCAGAAGCTATTCCGACAATACAACAAACGTAACTTGGTCTTATACTGCGTGCACTTCACGTTTTTAATTGTGTTTGTATTTACAAATGGACGTCCATAGACTGTACTCGCATTTTGTCATTCCGAGTGTGCCGCTATTTTGTCCCTGGGGTGCTTAGACGTTTCTTTATGCTTATTTATTCGTTTATATTGAGTCCATAAGTGACTTCCATATTATTGGAAGATCAACTACCAAACAGGGAATCTATAAATACACCTTCCTAGACCCAGTTTTCACTACATTGTTAGTATTATATTTTGTTAACATTTTTTTCTCCTGAGTGATTTTCTGTGCACTATTTAGAGTTATTGCATAGTTTGTCTAGTCGTATAAACTTATTCAGCAAATTACATATTCCGTGTAATAGACTAATATTCTTTATTTACTCAAGGTATTTTCATCACTAGACAAGGTTATTTGTCCAGTCACTAAATGCCTATAATTCAGAACAAAGGTTTACATTTATGCAATCAGTAGTAACCTATATAATGTTTGTTCACTTCCTTACAGCGCTGATCGAACTCTAAGAAAGAAGTTTTCATATGAGCGTAAACTGAAGTGACTTGACATCCCATGCATGATGGCGATATCAATGTTGGTTTCTGGGACGGTTCGCAAGAATCCCTTCTTGACCTAGCTTTTGTGATATTTATCAATCTAATAAGATTTCTTGGTAAATTCCACCCCAGACTATTCAATTTTACGATTTGCATACTTTACTATTTGATCTGTTAACAACGCGACTAACGTCTTTGTAGGACTTAGATGCGTTCACCGATTAATCACTAGGTGGTAAATAAAGTTGTTTTAGGCAACCTCAAAATAACCGCCTTCCATCTTGACAAACTGTTCATTTCATCAATTCATTAAATTTAGTAACCATATCGCAAGTTTTTAGGGTTTGCAACGATATGTAGTATACCTGAGATTGACAAATTAGATAACCGTGACAATTTATAACCATCCCTCCCTCGCAACATTAACGGAAACGCAGTACTACTAAAGTGCTTAAATTATGTGAATAAACTGTATTGGTTGATAACATTCGGATTATTATTTTATGATGTTTCAATGATTTTCGTACATATATTTAGTCTACTGATAACATTTCTTAAGCGAACATTAGAGGAAATACTGTTACGATATTAATAAGTGAGTTTATCAGTACAGATGAATGCAATTAGATGCATAGCCACTCCTTTTGTTTTTCAAACAACCAATACAAAAACAATAAGGCCCGCAAGGTCAAGTAGTTGAACACAAAGTTATCAAAATGAGCTTATAGCTGTCACATATACCCTTGAACACGCTACTTGTTAAAGGTTAAACTTAATATTTTGAATGCCGAGGATAAAATTTTAACTGTTGTGTTCGCTGTTTTAATCGTTTACTTGATTCACATCAGTTCAAATATAAGTTCCTGTAAAAATAATCGTATCTGATATATAATTTTATACCATACCTTATTGTATGTGTGCATGTGTTAGAGTGATATACTTGGATTTATTGGTATATAGAAATTATACCACATAATTGAACTAAGAGCAATCACAATCCAATGTGCTTATCGGCAGTAACTTATGATCTTTCACTTTTTGAACAAGCAGGTTACACATTCAGCATAAAACCTTTTATCCCTAAACGCTTAATAGTTTGTACCATTGAGTTTACCTAAAAACTGTCCTATTGTTAGTGGAGTGATTTAAATACTTTTAACTGCTGTTCTTATTACCCTCTTTTATGGGAATGGTGTAGCGTTTTAGAAAGTTGCAGCATCTGTGTGGGCTCTTTCAAGACATCAGTATAAACAATTAATTGTACAGCCCAAAATTATCTGTTGGACATACCAAATTTTAAATTGTACTTCTTCTTTGTGCATACTCTCTACCAGTTTGCTTAAACGTGTATTTTTTTTATAATTTAACTGATTCTAAATATTACATCATACAATTAACGTAACGGATTCTGATTTTACACTCATCCAATCACGGGTATGAGTGCTTGATATCAGTGTTTTACATTGGTTCTCATAGCAGACGTCATAAGTAATTTTCCGGTACCCTTCAAATTGCATTTTCCATACAAGGCTTATAAAGGAGTGTAATTGCCCTGTAAGGCTAGACGGATATGGATATAAACTGACTGTAAACATTTCAGACCAAAGTAAGTAAAATCATAGCGCTTGGGTAGGGATTACGCCTGAGCAGAGGTCCATGTTGTTTAAATATGAAGAAGAATAGACAAATTCTCCGAAAGGTTAAAGCTTAACAAAAGATTTGAGTGAGTTGTGAAGTCCTAGTGTTTTAAATGGAGTGAATGACATATCCACTAATGTGTATGCTGGACTAGTATTGACTACAAGTTTTATTTCACCCACACTTACCAGAATGGTTTAATTTCTAAATTCCACAGTCTTAAACTAAAGCTACACCAACAAAGTGCTCAGAATGGTTCATCTTCAGCATAATTACTGAGATATTGATTCATCAACATGAGTTATGTATCCTTAATCGTAGTTACGGTGAGAAGGCTTAGATTTATTTAAAGTGAAAATTAATCTAGAGGTATTCGCTAACTAAATGAATTAAGTAAGTATTATTCCTGTGAGATATAAACGGGCTATGGGGGAAATTATAGTACAGGCGTATAATGCCAAAGATGTTACTTAGTACCTTCCAGTAACAAGCATATATGCTTAAAAGCGGATTTCGCTGTGCAGTTACTACGTTTCACAGAATTGAGTACTCATTTAAATTCTACACAAAGACACTAAATTATCAAGCTATGTAACTAGAATAACTAAATGAATTAATAAGGCACATCTCAAGAGAAGCAGACATTCATACACCATAAATTAAGTAGTTCTTTAGAACGTTGCACGCTAAGCAAGAGGTTAGAGAAACGGGGACTAGTGGAAAAAAATTTATACAGTTTGACTGGTACAGAGTTAAATGTAATACACAACAAGTAAATACAGCTGTTTAATTTGAAAATCAATAGTTTCATATAATCAATTATTTCCTTCGTTGCTTGTTTATTATATCCCATTGAATAGAAATTGTTTTACATATGATCATAACTGAACTAATAAAGGAGATTTGGATTACATTTGAACGTGGTTAATATTTTCATTTACTCTGAACTGTATGATTTAATTACAGAGGTTTCGTGTCATTCAAAAAGTATAACTAAAGCAAATTTCGTTTACTCCATCGGTAATAAGATATGTTAAGCAAGGCAGTTGAGCTATTAGTGAAAACTACTAAGACATTCCCATAAAATCATTAAATTGTGAAGTTTTATTTGTTCCATTTTATAAACTTTATCCTTCCTGTTATGTTCAAGTTCTGTCTATAAAATAAAACATATGATTACAAATAGTTGATACAGAAGATAGAAAAACAGAGTAAAGGATACAGACAAAATGACTTTTAGTAAGTGAATTAAAGATATTCAATAATAATTCAGTGAAAAAAAGATTTTACTAAGAATTTCTCCCCATGAAAACTGTCGCAGTATGCCCTCCTACTTAAATAAATTCCTTATTATTTGCTACCTTTGATCCTTATTCTTAGTATGCTAATCCTCATTCCGGATGGTTTGGTGTTCATCACTTGCTTCAAGAGTTTCGATGACCTCCATTTCAAAGGTTCATAGAATGCTTTTTACATAGTTTATTGTACAGAAAAATCACGCATGATTGGCCTAAGTAGGCGTACTATTTGGATTATATAATCTTCAATATTTGACTTAATTGGAACTTTAGTTGCGATATTTTTAGAGCTATGTCCTTATCCCTTTTAGCATCTGGAATCTTGAGTTTAACAAAACTGAATAAACAATTAGGTCAAAGTCCAGAAAACTGATAGAAAATGTGTAACACAAATGAAATTAAATACAGAAAATAGTGTCTTCAAAAGAAGTTTATGAAGCTCGCTAAACTTTGTTTAATATCAGTTCTGTAATCTATGCTCAGTGTTGAAAGAAACTCCTTGACAGCAAGCCTTGCTTTACTAGAGTTAAGATTCGACCCAAGAAATAAGCTAGAAAGTCACTTTAACGTCAAAATTGCTATAGCTACAAAGACTATGGTCATTATGATGTAACTTGATAATTCAGTACTATTTTTCGAAACAGAGAGAAATTCTTAGAAAAGTACGGTTAAAACTGTTTCCACGGCTACGTGCTGAATCTGGAATCATAAACTTGGCACTACGAATTTATTTTTAAATAAAATGCAGTGGTATCAGAGGACTCTTATTATTTGGACCCCCAAACCTCCCAAAGTGTACCATACCTCACTCATGCCGCATAATAATTTTACAAGTATGGTACAAATCAAAACAAAGCCTTTACAGACATGTTCAGTACCATGTAAGCAGGTATCAAAAAGGAAAACGAATCCGTCATCATAACTGTATCACTTATAAGAAGTCACCAGCTAGTTTCTTAGAGCACCAGATTGTACCAGGTGTACTAGGTATCATAAAACAAGGTAGAATTAAGAAAATTAATTGATAAGGAGGATGATAGTTACATCATGATAATGCTTCAGCGGATCATATAACTAAAGCCTGTACAACAATAGCCATGGATAGTAAAAAAAGAACAATCCGTTGCAATTACTATAGTTTGATGTGATGAGAAAGGTATGACAAAGCTCCACAATCTAAAAGTTAATCCAGGTCGTCGAGTCATGATGATGATTGGTTACTGTTAGTGTGGTAGGTATTTCAATGAAAAGTAGCTAGATCCTAATGTATATTTTGTATATTAATATAGTCATGCCTACGATTTATACAACTTTTGGTCTTTAGGTAGGATTTGAGTGTCTGAGTAGCGTAAGGCAAGGCTAGAATTAGCTGTAAGATGTTTTTACTGCACATAGAATCATAATTAATTAAACCGTCTATTCCACATGAGATACAAGAGGTTCTCTCTAGGATTCAAACAATCAATAAGCGCATGACGATCAAACACCCCAGTTGAAACCGATTTAACCAGTTTTTAGGAAAAGCGATAGGTGTCTGAATGTTTGTTGGATGTAAAGAGGAGAGATATGATCAAAAAACATCTGCTCCTTTATTAAGGACAGTAAAGTTTAAGAAATAATGCATTCTGAACCATAAACGCCATAAAAAATAAGAAGGCGATCAACGCTGCCTCCCGACACCCTAGTTAGCCAACACAGTATAATATTTTTTTAACAAAACAAGACACCTCTCTCAGCAGTACAACTTTTAACAAATTAGAAAAAGCAAGGGTACTTTACCGTCCTGAAACATTGTTGTTGCGACTACTCTCCTCAAACAGAATTCAGGCATGTTGAAAACTTTGAGGCGACAATCAATTCACGGTGTCATTAGACGTTTACCAAAACAATGGTAAGACTTATTTAGTTATTGTTAGATTTGTTTTGGTTGTAAATATAATTCTTATTTATTCATGATAACAGACTTTTGGCAATTACGCTCAATAGAACTTAAGTGACTGCAAAGTAACTTTGTAACCCATAATTAAAGCGAATCAGCTTAGACGCTGTAATCCAGAGTTAACAATTTTTTACAGAATTCTAGTGGTTTATTAAAGAACGTTAAGCCAAGACTTAGTGTATTATACCTCCCCCCCAAATAAAAGTCATTGGTGAAGAATGAAATATGTATCTATTCTCAAAACGTGCTGGTAATATTAAGACTTGACAATAATCTGAAATGTAATGACAAGTCAGTAGTGTCTAATGGCACGTCAATGAAATTTAAATTGGAATGTATGCACTAACGTTAGTCTCGTTACATCAAACAACTTATTCAAGTTATTCTTGCATTCGTTCGACTTGATTTGACAGTGTATTTTATATAAGTATTCGTCTACGTGATGGCTTAACAATCATGAAATCCAAGGCACAATCGCAAATGACATCTCAATCCACTTTATATTGGTTCAGTATTAATCGTACTAACTCCTGTTGATGGATCGACGAAGTATTTCTTTTGTATTGTGACCATGTGTACGTAGCCTATTGTAATCAATTTATGCTGTTGGATTTGTAGCCTCAGTTAGATCCGAAAACTTTATATCTTGTCAGGAATTTCGCCTTCGTTCATAACAAGACGTATACACGCACAACAATCTCAAATTACGCGTATGATCAAGGAGTCTGGCAAAAGATGTGATAGATATTTGGATCCTAAGAATCCAGCGTCATAACTTTGTACAACGCGATAAGATTGAGTTGCACACTGCAGTCCTACTTTTTGGTACAAATATCAGTAAAGAAATATACAGTACAAGTATTATAGTGTTGGGTGAACAGTGGCCTCTACAAGCCGTATTTAAGTGATTCCTAAGGTAAATAATACAAGGGAATTACATCAATTTCAATTTAAAATGAATAAAACAGGAGTCCTGAACTGATGGACTTCTTAAACCAACACTCGGTGCACTGTAAATAATATCAATTCCGAATTACTTGGGTTTTTAAGAATTGTTATCTCCTTTCAACATTCAATCTAACGTCAACATGATATTATGCTGTAAACGTGAAACGTTATGGTTGTCCTTTGTTGGTTGAGTCGTGAAAGTTACTTTCACTTTACACTCACTCTATAAAATGTGGATATGCATTAATTAATATAACATACAATGATCGTAATCCAGTTAAAACAAGCATCTACAAATAATATTCCCTTAGATTGTCACCTTTATAGAGTTTATCATATAATAACTATTATAAAACTCGAAGTTGCCGCCAAAGATTAAGAAACGAATATAAGTAATTTTTTAGGGCTATATTGGCCTGTCACAATGATATTGGATACTGAAGACCTTCAAATGATGCGCACTACATAAAGCATGGTGGTTCAAGAGGATGTACATATAAGGTCCTTAAAATGCTGTAATTATAAGTGCATTTGTTTAAAAACTCTGATCCACTTCCTCAGAGTATATTCTGATAACTTGTTTGTGTATTGCACACTTTTTAAATCCAACTATTTCCAAAGTAAGACCGGTATTTGACTAGAGTTATTGCATAAATGACCTTGAGACGATGTGTTCCTGTAATGAATTTTTGTATTGGTTAATTTAATAACTAAATTACGCGAACACTCTACACCTTGCATAAGTTTTAAAATCGTCTGTTTTCCTTTATATTATTAGTCTGTAAAATAACCCATGGTGACGATTTCAGGCTACTTTTTATTCTGTTCCTATGACTTGTGGTAATGCCCTTAGAAACCTTTACACAGGATTTGAATTTATCCATATGTTTAGTTACAGACAAGTCAGGTTTTTGGTGCTTCAAGTCACCTTTCGGTTATGCCGACATTCTTCTGACAATTGATGCTCAGGACTATCCCACTCACATACATTACTTCGTGTTGCCTCTTTTCCATCCCTTTTATTATTGTAGTCATTTCAGATTTTTAATTCTCATGATTGTTTAATGTTCTTAAGGATTCACTTGTGTATACACTTTAAGGAGAATACAAATCACTTATAGTCCGGAATGTATCTGTTCACTGAATGATACCTATTCCGTCAGATTTGTGGCTGTATTTATATTGAAGTACTATACTTCTCATCTTCTCTTTGATCAGTGTCAGCTTCACAGACAGTTATTGAACTTTACACATATGGCTATTTACTTTCGAATGTTTTACTCGTGGAGGATTTTTAAAAATCCTTAACCATTCTCGACAAGTACCACTAGATTAAATCTCAGCTGTTTCTTGGTTGTGTTTTTCTCGCTAAACAACAGCACTAGCCTATAAAAAGGGATAACTGCCACAACTTTGTTAATAGGTTGCTTATCCTTATGCTGGCTACGTTTCTTGGGTAGTCTGGCCCAACGCAACCGCAATTAGTCACATGCAACGTAGAGCTGGGTACATGTGCACTGGTTGAAGCTAGCACATCTCTTTAGTATAGCAAGATAAAGACTAAAGTAGTGTAACTATAAGTTACGTTAGTGGTAGTAAGAAAGGTGTAGAAATATTGTACAGGAAGAAAACATTAATTTGTAGAAATAAAATTTTGAAATAGTTTTAAGCTCACGATTGAGGAGAATTCAATTAGTGAATGCACCTATCCCGCTGTGACTGATTCTGAGCTATGTTATTTGATTTGCAATTTATTGTTACGATAGTCACATTTACCCCAACCACGTAGTCTGCATCTATTAACATGGCCTAGATCAATTGTCACTGACTTCTTGGGTCAATATCACGTTTTTGTTTGGCGTCTCCTAACTTTTAACATCACTCAGCAATCAACCTCCAGGTAGGTGGTGGTTAAAGATACGTCATATATATCCTGATTAGTTCAGTTAAAGATCCGCAACATCGTCGATTGATTTACCTTCTTTACCGAATACTAAGCGTCTATCTTCATTATTATTTATCAGACTGACTGATTTATCCGACGGTTATAAGAGATAGCAACTCATCTTTCGAAGTCATCTATAATCAATTATCATAACCCTATATGTGGTACCTTTTCTTAATGTCGACGTTTCACTTGTATACATTAAAAAAAATCTACTGTGGAGTATATTCTTTCTTTAATTAGGAAATGGGTTCCTCGTCGACAATACAGATAACGTGAGTTGACAAAAACCATACGAAATTTTTAAATCGCTGCCGAAATTCCATCAGACACCAACTTGTTATAGCTTATAAGGCTTCCTAAAGCAATACTTTGCATTAAGAGGAGGAAAAATGTATCACAATAAGGCTACCATTGTTGCTAATCTTTGCCAAAAGACTCCACATGTTATCGGCGAACTCATTATACATCACTTTCATTTGTGTCTTCTGAGTCAATAGATGTTACTCCTGGTAGGAAAAGTGTTATTTCCAGCAGCAGATTTTTGATGAAACTAAATAAAAATGGGAATATTAAACAGTCTTGACAAACAAAACTTGAGATTACAATTTTAAATAACAGTTTGTCATAATCCCCCTCTCAGGCCAGTAGTGTTGGAGTAACTAGCCTTCATTAAGTTTATTTACTTCTGTGGTGTGCTTCTCAGTGAGAAACATTGGAGACCGCTTCGTTGAATTAACAGCTACAATTCCACTGCCTATATTTTTCTCAAAAAATTCCCTGTTTGGCGTACTCCCACTCCTTTCGTTATTCAGTCCCATATATTTACTTTAGATTACATTTCTCACAAATATCGTTACTTAGGGTTGATTTGACAATTCCTTATATTTTGCTTTTCATCTCAGTTAAAATTATTACTTTTAATATATTCCTTTTATCCCGTTGTGGCAACTTCGATAGATGTACATTCGTATCTGGTTCTGAATATAATATAGTATCTAATTATTTTAAGTCTTCATCGTCAACCACGGTGTAAACTTATGACACTGTTTCTTCTATTCTACGAGCCTTTTCCACTCAATAACAGAAATGAGCTTATCTCTTAAAATAGCAATATAGGATACTGACATATATAACTACTTATTCGCATTTACTAACTTGGTTTATCTAAATTTTGATTTGCTTTAATTAGAATACCTTTCTTTTTTTCAGAAGTTCAGATCGAGCCAGCGACATCATGAAATCTGATGAACTTGATCGTTATCCTCATATCGTTGAGGAATTAGCTGAATGGTCTATAAGTGTTGATTCTAAGCTGTCGGCAGACAATAGTCACTCCGTAGCTGTGGATTTATTACGCTGTAGAAATATTTCACTATCTAGCGTACATCCTTCAGCCACTTTTTCTTCGGACGACAGTGATGAGACACCTTCATCTTCACATCCCAAAATAAATTACTTTTTTTATAACACTTGGAGAAAAGTTTCAGAAGCTCTTACCACTTGGTTTCCACCATCTCAGATATTAATCACCTATTCTTACTTACGGGAAAACAACTGTCCTTGGCAATTAGGTTACTTATCATCTGATTTTGTTCAAGGGCAAGCTTTATGTCTTGTGGCTACTCACTGGATAGAGTTAATGGAACTTCCAAATAGACTTCAAAGCTCTAATTCTTCGTCATCGAAAGATCTAAAAGAATCAGTCGATATTACACCCTCTGAACTTATTCAGTCTCCTACTATAAACCTTACTCATAGTGAACCTGATGTCAATCAAGTCATCCCAAATCATTCTTCTAAAGCAACAAGAAAATGGTATCTCAGTTACGTAGATCCAAGTCCACAGTGGCGTGTTGTTAGCTTTTTATATCATAAACCCTGCGAAACATTTGAGCCGTATTTTCAAACCAATAACTCAAACCCGTGCTTTCGATAATCTGTACTATATAACTGCTATAGGTTACAGTAACGGTTCTGTTGATATAATTGATCTTTCAATTGATGAAAACGAGAAACCTGATATAAATCAAAATATTCGACGTAGTCGGATTTTCATTCCACCTCCATTTACACAGTCAAACTATCAACTTGGTTGCAAGAAACCATTGTTTCCAATTGTTTTATTATCTTTCATTGATGTGTCTCATCTTTTAGTGGGACATTTAAGAGGTCATATAGATTTGTGGCATCTGGATTGGAAAGCACAAAGTTTCCCGGCCCGTATGATGGTGAGAATTTACCCTACCAGTGTTTACGGTGCTTCGAAACCACCTTTACTATTGGCCGCTGTGTATGATTCATCATCTAACCTGCTAGTTTTATCTACTTTACCCAACGCAAATGCATTCAAACTATCAAAATCAATGCATCGGAAACTAGGATTAACATGTTATTGTGTTTCCAAAAAGGCACCTTATTTAGTTCCAACCTCATCATATTCAACATCTGATAGGATACCTAGTACATTGATGAGTTTCTTTAGTGCCTGTAAGGATGTATCAGTTAATTTACTATGTAACCTATTCCGTCACAATTATTACTTGAGTAATGATAGTCAGGATGCAGTTATGTCTATGGTTTTGGCCAATTTCAATACTACTTCACTTCCAACGTTCTCGTCTTCAGATGCATCTAACCAGTTGCTACTTGGTAGCCTACAGGCCTCAGGTTCCTACTCTGTATGGTTAATTCCATCATTTGAATTGTTACTTCTGATTGCTAATCCTGAGATCAATCCCAGCCTTTCAGCGAATGAGACTTTTGATATATGTTGTAGACCTTTTCGAATAGCTTGGTGGTCGAGACCTTTAGAATCAGATGAACTGGTAGGTCATGATATTCAGTTATGTGTACTTCATGAAAACGGTTCAATTGATCTTTTAGATATAAAAAAATGTGGCACAGACTTCTATCCTAAAGTAGCAAGAAAACTTCCAGGTCTAAATCTACCATCGTTTCCTGTTTTCGCTACACGTTCCACACTACCTTTTTATCCTACTTCCTGTCTATCTGAAGTTGTGCTGCTATCTTCATGTTTAAAGCCAGATTCTGAAACTAAAGTTGGGTCACATGATTTGTCTAAAAGTACTCCCTTTCGTCATTATGTACGGTGCACACGACTAAAGTCAACAACACACACTGGTTTATTTGATCATTTTATACGTATGGGTAAATTCCAGAAAGCTTTAGAGCTAAGCGGATCGAATAAAGAAAGTAGTGAAATTGTTTACAAGCAAATGTGGACTAAATTGAGTTGTGAGTTTTGGAAATTAAAGGACTTCGAACAATTTATTCACTCAACTTTGGATGCTATTGAAATCCATCCTCTATGGGTTATAAAACAGTGTTTGAATTATCTACCCAGATATGTACCTCTAAGTGTAAATTATAATTTACTGCTGTCAAATATTCGATTGACCTTAAACTATGGCCTGAATATCCTAACGAACAGGAAACATTTTAGTTGTAAAGATGATATTTGGTGTCAATCTGTACGAGATCGACTCTTAACTTATTTAGCGCATGTTAATTGTGTGGATTCTATAATACAAACTGAGTTGTTAATTCATCCATCTAATGAGTCAATTAATCTGTCTCTAATTAATCAAGAAACCGGTCAACCTTGTGTAAAAGTTGTTTTAGAAGCACTCGTTAATTTTCGTGCTCGTTCACTGCTGGATATCGCCTTTGGCTACGCCCGTTGTGAAGAGTTTATTGCGTTGAATGTTTTGTGCAAGCATTTTCCAAGATCTGTTGGTTCCTATCGGCTGGCGATTGCTTCTAGTTTATCTGAAACAATTAATCCCGGTTTATATTTTGATAAAATATTTAGTTTGTTATCTCACTTGCCAAATGATGAACCATACTTAATTAGTGATATGCAAGGTGATTATAACCGAAATATAGCCGATATACAATGTAATTTTTCTGTTCCTTTATATCTTGATTTGGAAAGTTCAAACAATCCATTAAAACTAGTTAAAATTTTATCTAAATGGTTAATTGAACGTTCCTTACAAATTGATTCACGTTCTGGTCTGACTGACTATGCTTTACTTCTTATCTGTTTGGGTTCATCCACTTGTGAAGAACTTTTAAAAGAACATACTGTTGATAGTGAAGTTGAAAAATGTTTAATTTCTTTGAAAAAAGTTCGTCGAGATTTTATTGAACTTTCACAAGTAAGTGTTGTGTTATTTTTAGAAATAGATTTTAATATGTAGTTGAATTTCCATTCCTATCTAATATTTTATTTCACTTGGACCCTAATGTCCTATATGTCCCATTAAGAAGTAGAGCAGTGTCTCAATGGTAATGGCTATCGACTTTCAGCCACTGGGTTATAAGTCTAAGTAACTCTGTGCCTACTTCGATTCGAACAACTGAGTATCGCCATCACCCTCTATACATCAAGTATTACTCGTACCAAAGTACAGAGACGTGTACCTGGTAAATGAGTTTTAAAAATTAGTGTGAAATTAGTAGAATTTAAATGTTAGGTGGTTAGAGGTAGTCAACAGAAAACACTTTGACTTAGGTTTCATGCTAAATGTCATTCGTCAACACGGTGCATCTAAAATTCTGAGGAGATTTGTGCTCCCTGTTTTGTAGTGTAAGATGCTATTTAGGCTGAGACTGACGTTTATTGCAACTGAGATATTTACGCTGACTAACTGTCGATTTTCCTAAGACTGCATGCATTCCGTGCTTACGAATACCAGCACATGTGAATCCTAGTCCCAGAGTTTCTTACTGAGTATTGTCAATATATTGTGCTCACACGTGGATTCACTTAGATTAGTGATCACAGTCTATCACTGGAGCCGAAATAAGGTCATAGAAGGAGGTGTACACATATAAAGCTGATGAACATATATTTCATTGACAATTAGTGTACAAGAACGGATGTATGGAATACGTTTCTTCTTATATAATTTAAAAACATCACTTCGGGAATGGTTTTCATCGTCACAATTGGGCATGAGGAGTGTTTATACCTAACTGATTGAATGAGTGAGATTGATCCATAATGCACTACGTTACTCTATACTTATAAATCAATCAGATAGAGAACTAAAGTTCAATTTTGACTTCTGATCGGTTCGTACACATATTCGTTCGTAAAACAAAATCACTCTTCGTGATAAAACAAATGCATCAACTTATTTGTCATAGTTTCTTTTTGAAAACTGAGTACGTGAGCCAGTCAATTCACTTCCCCGCTGGATATTATTGGTAGAATTGTTTAAAAATAATTATTATTACTGAAGACATTGGAACGTTTTTCAAGAAATCATATTTTAAACTTACCATAATCTTTTAAGTACGTTATGGATTAAGATCTAATGAATATAGGTGGATCTTACTTGTTAAAATCAATTAATAGTATCATAGTCGATAGAGGAATGTATTGATACAATATGACCGATGGATAGCTGCCCATGAGGTCGAATTCTTTGTTTCAATAACATCCAAATGAATTGATATCCAAGGACAAGGTTGGCAGACTAATAGGTTTCTCATCTAATAAAATAGTATGAGTAGTTGCCATAGATGAATGTAAAGTATCAGCTTCGTAGGTCAGTCACTCGTCAGGGCATCGAGACTCCACTGTTAGGTTTCAGTCAGTCAGTTATCATCGGTAATTAATCCTTCCAGCATTATCATTCATATTACCTTCATTTCCTATTTAGATTGTTTACAACAAAAGTATATCCCCAACCGCAATACTAAACATTTCTACTGAGACCACAAATTTACTACCCCGAGAATTCACAGACTTAGCAAACAATGGCATTCGAGCATTTCAATTTAAAATGGAGGAGTTCCAACGTTTTGATTCCAAATCTATTTTGAATCTTTTACTACGAATTATTTTGAATTTAACCAATTCCAGTATCCTACTTGATACTACAACTGCTTCAGATAAACTAGTCTCATATGTTGTTTATCAGTTATTACCACATTTGGCTGAGAAATGCACTACCTCTGATTATTGTCAATTGATTAATTATACACTTTTATGTGCAGCAAACTACACTGGTTTAACTGGTCACTTCAAACTCTTGGAGTCAATTAAACTGGGATCTTTTAAAAATCAGTGTGATTATTTATCAACCAATTTACCTGATGTACTGGTTCTAGATAGTAATCGCAATATAAATGAATACGCAGGCATTTTAAATCGTAAGTTTGTTTCAAATGCTTTATGAAAGGACTTAAACATACCAGTAGGTATCGCTACTAAGGGTATATTTGATAATTTGAAATAAGTTGAGCATTAGTTTAAATAGTTTATAATAAATAATATGTTTGTAAAATCCCAATATGTAGAAAAACTTAATCTTCTATTGTAAAGGAATAAAATAAGGAAGGTGATCATACCGAAAAAGGCAAAATTCATCAGCAAAGCAACAAAATCACATGATAAGAAATACAGTACAGATAAATATACAGTGAATAGTGACTTATTTCGGTTGAGGATGAACATTTCACATTTATGAAGAATTTAGTAGAAAATTGCAGTAGGATCTACACTGACATCCATTTTGGATCGTATCTAGTAGGGTTTTAAACCACTGAGTTGTATTATTTCTAAGACACCAATCAGAAAGTCAGGATGAACCGACAGAGATCAGTTCTAATAAGCTTTCTTTCATTCCACAGTATTATCATAAACTGACCACCTCTTTACTTTATCCTCCAAGTCTCAGCGTCGGTAAATGGTGTACTATGTAGAAGCAAATGAGTCGAGGATAATAAAATATGACATTGACAAGATTACAATTATCTTGTTGGGATCAACGTAATAAAGAATTTTCTAGTTATTGATATTTCGATTTATTAAATCGATTGCATATTTTAGGTTCAAGCCCCATGCATTTTAAAATTGAATTTCAGAATTGTTATTAAAATTACATAAGATTCATTTAGTCCCACAGTCTGACAGACTGGTTTTCGCAGAACTATAAAAAACTAGACGGACATCATATTCGTCACTACCTGGCTACCAGTTAAGGAAAATATTATAGTCCTCTAGCGGTTTGTCGAGTACCAAACACAGTAGTACTAGTAGTCGAGGACTGGAATTGGGTGGTTTAGTATGGAAACCATCGTCTAACAACAGTTCCCTCATGATTTCCAGTACACTTTGCCGACGACGACCAAATACTTCAAATTGAACTAAAGAGGGATTTCTTGCCAACTACCTTCAAGCCACCTTTTATCCGGATCCAGTCTTTTAACAAGCCATAAACAAATCAGTTATTTATGTAATAACCTTGCTTCTTGCATTAGATTCCTCTTCGGAATTTTTTACTCCTTGGATTTAAATATACCTGAATACTGTGAATGGGCAACTTAACGCGTCAATACTTCGACCTGTATAACCTTATGAGTTGAACTAAAAAAACAAGGATGCTGGGTAACATGTTATTTTAAGAAGTCAAAATTGTCTTATCATAATAAATGCCACCTTACAGTAACTAGTTACGTTAATTAGGTCACTATGGAATATGAATTGAATATGCCAAGGATATCGATTCGTTGTCAAAAGCATAATTTATTGACAAACAGCCAAACAGTTGATATGAGTTCTGTCTAGTAACGTATACATTCTATGGTGAATAATACCTCTTTTTCAGCATTCGTAACCATCTATAACTATGGGATAAACCGAAGGTTGCAATTTTCACTTAATTACTTCAAACTACTTACAAGTAGTATATAACTTAATAGACACCATGAACAATCACATTTTCTGTACTTACGCTTGAATTATAGTACGTACTTGTCGTATGTAAATACTGTTCAGTCTTCTTCAGTATTGGATTCATTGTATCTTATTTAAGTGCAGTAAAATATATAGAAAATCATATTCCGTGAGCCACCATTGGCTTCCATCTTCGAGGATTGTGCAAAATGTATGGAAGCCAACAACTAGGAGCAGGCTCGTTTCCAGTAACATCATGGATCTATCCGCCACATCTCCACCTTCCACCAAATGTTGACAAACCATCACGTGTATTAGAGTCTAGAAATCGTTGTTTCTTGATATCAGTACCGCCTTTGGTTCGTTGGACAGGACTTCTCCGAAA
Organism: Schistosoma japonicum; assembly: GCA_025215515.1. Classification (NCBI taxonomy): domain Eukaryota; kingdom Metazoa; phylum Platyhelminthes; class Trematoda; order Strigeidida; family Schistosomatidae; genus Schistosoma; species Schistosoma japonicum. The sequence continues at coordinate 21,923,279 of CM046067.1, forward strand.
TCGTCTGTTGAGGAAGGATATGCCTGAGATGTATATAAGCGTCTTAAAGGCTCTGTACGCACATTTGTTACCTGAAGACAAGCATTTTGACTTCGAGTGTGCAGACAATATTGTTTTACTGTGAGACCACTGAATTCATCCAATTTGTACTTAATGAAATATCAATTGATGTCAGTAGGTATGGCATGTACTTTGCACCTTTCTACTACAATGTACTTTTCCAAATCTGATAGGATTCTGTACATGCTCTCAAGCTTTGTAATAAATCGTTAGAGACAGTCGAGAAATTCTCGTATCTGGGTAGTTGCGTGAATGGTGGTGTTGGTGTAACAAATGAGATCAGTCTACACATAATCAAGGCTAGATTGGCTTATGCTGAACTGAGCCATTTTTTGATGCTGTTGTGATTTGAGTTTGGCTGCAAAAGGTTTTACTTACAGATCTTCGATGAGAAGAGTTATACTCTGCTTTTGAAACGTAGTCTCTCTGAGCCGATGATATTTGGCGTCTTTCTGTGTTCGATGATAATTGTGTCCAAAGGATCGCTGACAAATGCTGGCAATATAATGTTGGCACTACTTAGGTTCGTCAACTTGTGTTCGGGCACAGTAATTATATTTCAGCTGGTGTCATCATCTGGAGGCACTGGCTTCGGTTGCAGAGTCATTTTACTGACGTCACCCCATGTGCTTCTACATAGTACACCATTTACCGACGCTGAGACTTGGAGGATAAAGTAAAGAGGTGGTCAGTTTATGATAATACTGTGGAATGAAAGAAAGCTTATTAGAACTGATCTCTGTCGGTTCATCCTGACTTTCTGATTGGTGTCTTAGAAATAATACAACTCAGTGGTTTAAAACCCTACTAGATACGATCCAAAATGGATGTCAGTGTAGATCCTACTGCAATTTTCTACTAAATTCTTCATAAATGTGAAATGTTCATCCTCAACCGAAATAAGTCACTATTCACTGTATATTTATCTGTACTGTATTTCTTATCATGTGATTTTGTTGCTCTGCTGATGAATTTTGCCTTTTTCGGTATGATCACCTTCCTTATTTTATTCCTTTACAACGTTATCTTTCTCTCTGTGTTGTGCAAATATTTTTGGTGCCTATTTGTTTTAAATTTTGTATTTAAGTGAAAATAAATAATTAAATCCTAGACCTGGTCATCGATAACGAGAAATTATGTATCCTGAGTAGTACATTCATATTTGTTCAACATTTTTGTGGCTGTTTGTAATGAGTAACTCAGTTGATATAACACGGACATGTGAAGTGGTAAGTACTTAGTTCGTGTCTTAATGTGGTGAAATTTAGTATCGAATTGCAGACACGCACAGCCAACGAATCCCAGATGGTGCGAAGCATGTGCTCTAAATTTCACTTCTAACCACAATTTAATTTCACAATGATTTTGTTACAGTATGTTTGTATTGAGAATGTATGTGATCTGGGTCTATTGGGATTTAGCATACTCTTAATATTTTTTGAATTCATTCCTAGCATACCGACTTTTGATGGGATTGGTTTACGTTCTTTATCAATATGAGCCGAATTGTAAAGTGAATGAGTTATTCAATCATGAATCCACAGTTTCCCTATCAACATATTTAAATGATGCAAATCATTTAGTTAATTCAATGCTTACTTATTGTCAGAACTCTAAACTGATTTTACAGCATGCCAATGTTGCGGAATATGGAAAATTGTTGCAGAGTATACAATTGATTTGTCGATTTGCTTCAGCATTGTTAGAACTTCAGTCACTGTTAGAATCTATTGAGAAACGTATCGGCTCACCTGTGTCATTACCTTTCAACTTTATTGGATGCTTTTATCGATGTAGTTATGATGCTGGATATTTTAGGAGTTTGTTAAATAGTTGGATTCAAATATTTAGTCGATTCGCTTTGGCTCATGAACATGAGGTTAATTCGACTGACATTTTACCTGACTGTCATAATCGTAGTGGTATTCATCTTGATCAACGACCACAAATCTCCCAATCAACTGTGAAGGAGCTTAGGTAATTTTATGTGTAATGATTTGTGTAATGCTTACCACTTCATACTATCTAGTTATGTTAGCTGATTAATATCACTTTATGTGTATTTAACGGCTATGTTTTTATGTTTGGTTTGTTGGTTACTTTACAGTAATCCTGGCAAGACTAATGAAAACAATAATTTACATTCGTTAATTTATTGTAGAATTTTAAACAATCGCAGTACAAATTTTGATAACAGATGACTGGGGTGCATTTACGGATGTATGTATGAACAACAACCTCATCGACTTATTTGCCATCTTACCCTAATACCTGAGGCATGACCTCGTTATTATTTACACCATGATCCCCTATATTTCCATATCACAAACTGTCACCTGATTAACTTGGAGTGATTTTTGGAAAGGGACTAAGTTAACAGAAGGTTCTGGATGTCTAAACCAGGCTATGGACATGTACATGTAATCGTTAATTATTTGCTTGAGCCACTGCTTGTAGGTGAGTTCTTACTAGTAGAGCTGAGACTCATTAGTTATGCCATTCGATTTTTATCTACTATGCCAGTTGTTTGAACCTCTCTCGAACTACTTTGATTATGGCAATCTCACACCCTCACACCTTGCGTGATTTGAAGCTGAGTACGTGGACTTATACTTGCTAAATGGGTTATTAATAATTATGATGACTACTCGGTTGATATCTTCACAGTAATTGTGATCATTACTTTGACATCGTCACACTAGTACAGATTCACTCTTTATCTTCTTCTATATCTCAAGTTCCACTGCATACTTTCTCATTCTGTCAGCGTTTGACCAGTCTTTGTTGTAATATGTGCATCCTGAGCGGATTGCTTCATTGTACCGTTGTTTCGCAAGGAAAAAAACTACTTAATTATTATGTGCATACCTTTCCTAAAGGTGTGGCTATCTGGAGTTGGATGCCCAGTGAATAACCACATGGTATTCGACATGAATGGACTGAGTTTGAGACTCGATGTTAACGTGAACATTGGAACGCAGGTACATTCAGGTTAAGAGTCTCAAACAACATTTCAATTACCAGCTACAAAATAATTTTGTTGAAATGGAATGAAGTTTTTTTTTTTGATTGCTTCTTAAAATAATTTTTCGAACAGTAGTTACTTGTAAATTTTGGTGTTGTACTATTTTATTTATCGACACTAGTAATAATAAAAACATCGTATAAAAATGATGACATAACTAAGTTACTAAGTACAAATCGATGTATTGCGCTATGAGTTATATGTTATACGTCTGAGCTAGTGATACAACTAAGTTGCTTAGTTCGAGGTCAGTGAAGCTGGACTAAAACCTATAGAAATACTAAATAATTGCAGTTTATTGATTTACTGTATTTTTTACTCTTACCTTATTTTGGATAAAATGTTTTCCGCGAAACTACTTTATTACATAACTAATATTTGTTGTTAATCAATATCATCTGGTTGCTTCATCTTAATATGAGGGTACTTAACAGTGCGCACACACAACTCAAGAAATCACACTCATTACATTCAGATCTCGTAGCCAGCTTCTAATACTGAGATTGAGATTGAATGTTACTTAAACTTATGAACGTTTTCAATCACCGAATGTATTATATTACAAAAGGTGAAAGAACTTAGCATAACATATTTATAGTGATCTCCAAACAGTTTAATTTATGTGGGTGGACAGCCATCGCATCCTAGCGTAGGTTTTCTTGTCAGTGTGTATCCACAGCTTTCCAGGGATTGTGCTGAAGACCTGAAGGTTTCGTGACAAGCGCTTAACCTTCAAATCTTTGCATTATATTTTTAACTTTATCTAGTTTCTAATATTCTTAAATATCTGCAAAAATTTCTTTTCAGTAACACTTTCTATCAATTCTATAACATTCTATCAAAAGCATTTCGCGATTGTCCATCTGAGTTATGGTTAAAAATTGGTTTGCAATATGCTTTGTTTGCTTCGGGAAATGAATATTTCCTTGAATTATCAAGAAATTTTTGTTTAGACTTCAGTGAATCGCATTTGAATTTACACAAAACCACTGAATTATCTGAGAGTTCGTTGCAAAACTGGGGTATCTGTTTGTTGAACGCTATACGTACCTATGTTAACACATCAATACCAATAAGGTCAAAGTTAAAAATGGTATTTTCTACAGATTCTTCATCCTTATCACACATTACAGATCCGAATGAACGTTTGGCACGTTATTGTCTATTCACTGTTGATTCATTACGTAATCAAATAAATTGGCGTCAATCGCTTTTATTAGAATTGTACATGGAAAAATGTTTATTAGATGCATCCACATATCTTTCAACAGTGAATACAATGTTACCATCAAATAAATGTCTTCCATCTGTTTCACCATTTCGGTTAAGACACTTATGGAGTAATCAGTATGATGTTGAATTAAATGAAAAACGATATCATTTACTTGTTACTACTTTCAGCAAGTTGATTGAATTATTCTCTACAGAAAACATGAAATCTACCTATGATTCTACTTATGTACACAGTTTATTCGATTCTAACTATGTTCAATAATTTAGCTACTAGTTTTGTACTAACTGTTGAACAAGTGAACAAGTGTTTTATCTTTTCATTGTTCAATCATTTACAAAATAATGATCGAAAGTGTATTGATACTGGCTTATTGAATTTAACTTATAAACTTTTAAATCATTTAATTGAAGTACCCGTTGAATCATGTTGGTTTGAATGTGCCATCTGGGCAGGTTACAATTCAGAAATATTCAATCCTAATTCAACCTTTACTACTACAATGACTATGAATATTAGTAGTAGCGTTTGTAATGTTGACAATAAATTATATTCATGGACATATCTACATGCTTTGCATAATATTGAACGTCCAAAATATCCCATATCAAATATGACAGATTTTGTCAGTTTGAATGTAGATCCAATGGAATTATGGAATGTTGAACGTTATCGTCTGCGTCTAGCTAGATTTGCACTAGCTCATTGTTCCTCACCAAAAGAACATTTATATGATTTAAGCGATTTCGTTGGATTGTGCACCTTACGTCTTGAATGGATATCTATGTATATTATTATGCTTAATGGTAAAGAGAAAGGAATTAGTGCTAACATATTACCGAGTAGTTTGTTTAAACGATTTTCTAAATTTATCTCGAATGAATTAAAACGACCAGTAACAAAAGATCACTCGAAAAGAATTACTTTGTACCTTACCTCCATTTTATTCAGAATCATCGTTTAATTTATTTTCCGAATTAACATCAAACACATTTGATGCATTGGCCCCAATCGATCGTCTCAGTTTTGGTACTGAAGAACATCGTCTTTGGTTCTTATTTTTGTTCAACTGGGCTAGATGTAATCCACTGAACATCTACGATCATGCAAATCCTAACATTGTTTGGTCGAAAGCTACTTTAGAGGTAGCTAACAGAGATACACGTTTATCGATCAGCTATTCAGCTATTGGTTCAAAATTCTGTCAACTATCATCTTCAACTTTACTTTCCTATTCAAATTATATTAATGAAATTAGTATAATTCTACTACCATTTCTGGAATCGTCAAACTATGCCGAGGATCTCGACACTACATGCCGTATTGTATTAGTACTTTTATGTTATACTTTGGTGTCTATTTATGAATCGAAAACCGACGAATATTCTTTTGTATGTGGATGTTTTCCATCAGGCAAATATTTATGTTCAAAATGTTGTTCATTTATAACATCTAAAGAATTCAGTCAAAAGTTTGACCGACTTCATAAGCAACTTGTAAACACGTTTACACTTTCTCTAAGAGAGAGCCTGATTTCCCGTCTTGTCAATAAATTCCCAGGTATTGACTTTGTGCGTTTTCGTAATGATCGGAAAATATCGAGAAGATACTATTTATGGTTTATGTTCAACTAACTTCTCATTGGGTCTTCGCCTTTGTTCATGCTACAATCTTTCACAACGTGAAGGTGTATTTTGTCGTCTTGAATGTTTATTTCGTGATGAAGACTGCATGAACTGTCAAGTAAAGCAGGAGATAAATAAGCTCATCAAATGGTTTCTTGCACTTCCAAACGGGTTGGAAATGTTGCTTAATCGTGCCAATGAAACTATTTATCCGTTTACGACACAACTTCCGCACATGAAGCTATTTTTTGATATGTTACCTGATGACTGTGAATCTCATGTATTCGATGGGTTGAAAATACAAATGCATCGAAGGTTACTAGATATTTTATCGAAAATAGATGATGCTGATAAATTTTTTAATTGTTTGAAGCTATCCATGAATTCCTTAGGTGTCTACGTCAATCTACTGAACTGTATAATCATTCGTTGTTTAATTATATAAGAACTGAATGCGATGCTATTGTTGTTGCTAATGTTGTTGAACATATTCAAACTGACAATAATGATAATATTATGATCACTTCTTTACAAGCTGGAGATATTTATGCAATATTTGGTTTAAGAGTGTTTTATGATATGGAACTATTTCAAAGCCTTCACTACTACATCTAATTTATTAAGGCTATTTCAGTCCATTGCTTCGGGAAACTCTCCAAATGATGTTTGTCGGTTCAGTCAACTGGTTGGAGGTACTGTTGTATGGTAGCGCATTCTCAAATAATCTGTCTGTTGATCAGCGTCGTTTAGTTTTGAAAATGGCCTGTACTTTTGTCTCAAGGTGAGTGTCAGTAAAATGCATTTTATTCGTTTTGTCTACCTCTCTATTGTTACAGTTGGGTTGTATCTCTTTAGCCATTATATAGCAAAATTGTGGTGATGATACATATTAAATATGGTCAACTACCTCCTTACTTCGATGTAAAATGTTGATTATTATCGGAAGTAACTTGGAAGTTAGGGGCGGCCAAGCCGATATATGAAATCAGTTCATTAGGTCGTAGACTGTTAGACTGAGTTTATGTCGGTAAGTGGGTTATCCTGATTAGAGTTTGCATAGTTGTCGTTACTCTAACCAATGATTAGAGACTTTAGTTATCATAGCTCAAAGTTCATCACAATAGCGCTCACTGTTTTTAACCTTTTTTTCTAAATCTTGAATTTCTGTATTCCTTCATGCACACTTTTTCATTCAGTCTTCTTAGCTCTAGTCGTCCTCACTACAAATGATACTTCAATTATTTTGAGTTTTATACATCCATATCATGTTGTACGGTAACTTGAGCTAACATTCACATACGTCGATAATTTCTGGTTGATATTATTTTGTTAATTTACTGACATAACGTACGACAACTAATGAACATTCATGTCACGTTTAAAATTATTCATGACGGGTGTGAATATCAAATGTTCTTAAACAGTAAGTACAAAATACATGAACCCTGATCTACCAGAATTCTCGATATCTATGTTGCTATGATTAGACTTTTCTGTTTTGGTAATAAAGTACTTGCAATAATATCAAATTCTCCTGGAAAACAGTTTGAAATTACCATCTTTAAAGGTATGTCTTTAATTGTGAAGTGTAGTAGTGACTTAACGTTTGTATGCATTTGACTTTTAACCACTATGTTTCAGATTCCACTTTTGCCCCACCTACTTCAGTTTGAACTACCAAGGTAGCTCTCATGTAATTAAAACTTGTCTTAAAGTTTATTACAGATATCTGTACTAGATACCTTATACTTTGAGTAAATCGACCATTATCATCTCAGTAAGTTGGAATGAGTTTAGAGTGGATGTAGTTAGGTGGTAATCATAATATTATATAATTGTTACTGTATTCGAATATGATAAATTTGGTTGTTATGATTCGATTCTTGACACCAATTATGCAATATTTCAATGAATTTCTATTTAACACACATGTAAATCGTAATTTAAGCAAGAAATATCTTAAGCAATACTGAGGTTATTGCCAGGGTACTATGGAAAGAAGGTAAATCACGTTGTGGATCTTCACTGACTGTGGGACATGTATTATATTGGCGCTACTACCACCTAACTTTACATGCCATACTGACTGGCGTAGGAGTAGGATGGAGTAACAATCTGGGCAGTATATGTGCATTTGGTCAATAAAGGCAAAGCTGATGTTTGTACGCAGATCTCCGTATTGACGATGCTTACTAAAGACAATTATTTTGAAGTAACCATATGCCTTAAATGTTTTTGTGTTCTTCCATGGTGGCGTTTAACACGAATGAACTCATTCTTGTTTCGATGTGAACATCAACACTGGTATGTAGAAGATACACCCACATAGGATGACACGCATCTTCTTGTTTCCACTTACTAGTCATAATTTAACTTTAATTACAACTGTTGGCCTGTTTTTTTTTGTGTGTAGTTTATTATGTTTATTTTTATATAAGTTAACAAGTTATTGTTATGTTAAATATGATTCCTTATTATAATATTTTCTTTTCTTTTTATATCAAGTAAAACTGTAGTCAATTCAGTGTGGAGTAAAAGTGACATTTTAGAGAAGATCAAATTCTATGCATCACATTTTGAACAAATTTTATACTTATTAAATAAAATTTTATTTCCTCAAGAGGATATCATCAGTACAGATGAAAATATTGAAATTGATCTTAATGAAAATTTTCAAAATAAATTTTCTTTACCTAAAAATTTATACAAAAAATTAATCTGTATAGAACCAAATAATCAATTCACTACTTCAGAATTTCTCAAAGAACTTATCTTTGCCATAATAATGAATAATGTAGATACTGACATGTCATCTACGTCAGTTTGCTTAAAAATTTCTACTAAACTACAAACTCTTGGACGTTTATTACCGCCTTGTTTGAAAACATTGAAAATTGAAAATGAAGTATGTAGTTCATACGTATTTATTTGTAATAACAACATAGTTTTTGTTAAGTCAGATTTTGGTTATTAGTTCTTTGACTTTTTCATGAATATCACTTATACATGCCAATTAATTTGTGTTGCTTAAAGCGAAAATGTTTAACATTCTACCACTAAATCACATGTTTGAACTTAACTCTACATTTTGATTTCATAACTGTTATAACGGAGAAAATGATTCCATTCAGTGTATTGATTAATGTCTTAGACTGGACTGATTGTTTCCGATCATTAACTACTCATGAATCCGACTGATTAATACAGACGCTCTCTTGATGTGCGGATATCACAAGGCGAAACAGCTAGTCAACACATAAATCATTTTTTCACAGCATTTATGTATGTTCAAAATATTTCACACAAAATAAACAGGTTCTCAGCTCATATCACTAATCATTGTTAAATATCGATTTCGTAAGTCACTCATGAACTAGTGATACTAAGACATAGATATCAGCCTTACTTACTGGTCACCATATCAGTAACTATGTACTATATCACAAGTTATTGGATGCACCTCAAACAGATAATCAGCATTTATCAGTATGGCTAAGACCAACAATCACTTACTTCATGAACCCATACTACGTCGTTTACAGTGATTATTGGTTTCGGAAACCGTTGCAGAAATTAAACTGCAGAAAACATATACTACACATGATTTTAGCTCAAAGAACGTCGATGAGATAAGTATATAACATTCTGTGCCTCTATCACTTTCGTATAGTGAAGGTATGTTATATTCAGTTGGATAGGTAAATCAATGGATTCATGCACAACTGAAGAGAATCTTGTTTCAAACTATTTACTCCTTGTATGTTGATAAATGATAAGATGATCTATTAAGTATGTCTATTTGTTTTGTCTGTTTTCTTGTCATCCAATTCATGACTACATTTTTATTAAAGTTGTAATATGGATGACAATAGACGCACGTTTCGTCCTATTTAGCATTCGTTCGGTGAGTTTATCTGCCTTTGTGTTTACGTCTACACTGGAACTCTAGCCCAGTACTTTTCTCTTTAAGTGTCAACGCATTATTGATTGGATAACCGTTAACTTGTTCAGCTCAGATGAAGTTATGTATGTGTAAAAATTTAAATGTTCCGATTGTTTGTACTGAAATGTTACCAAAGAGCCTGTAATTAAAAGGCATTATGCTCAAAATACATAATTACTAATGGAAACTGACTAAACGTAACTTAGAATATCAAGAGTGGTGTGTTTTAAACCTATATGTATCCTGAGTTTTAGTAAAGTAAGATTGAATGTTGAAGATCCCGGGCTCAACCCTTGGTAAGAATATGAATGCCCACTCTTGTGGTATTTGATACTAAAGCGAAATAGCTGTCTAGTTCTCTCTAATTCATGATTATTGTCTAACTATTGTCATTTTGTTTACAATGTGTATGTTTTTGGTTCCTCTTCTATAGGTATGGCTTGATATTTTAAAACAGGGTTTATCTACTTGTTTCTCAATGTTGTCATCGATTTTTACACTACACTTTGAGCATTGTTTACAAACCGATCTATGTTATCATCAAATGTCGTCATCATCATCAACAACAGGGATGTTTGTAAATACACAAGTTCAAACAATTTATCCATACCTTAATGAATTCCTTAATCTATTCGTGAATGATGATATACAGCATGAGACATTAAATGATACTTATCTTGTTGATTCAAAACAACTTTTAGCATGTTTTCTTACAGATTCTACAATTCGTCGTCTGTTTGGTAATGATCTGTTAAAATCTTACTCAGATGTTGACAATGATTGGGAAGAATCAACATTACTGAATGTAGTTCCATTATTTACTAAAACTCTGAAATATTTACAAAAATCTGTAAACTGTAAGTTGTTGTCCAACTTATTATCAGAAAAATGTATTCAACTGTTACATTCAGATGATAATGTGGATGAATTTAAAAAATGTTTTGAGTACTTATTTCAACAAACTCATGAGGTGAACAGTGTCTCTGAAGATTCATCTCTAATTATAATAAAGGAAAATGCAGAAATATTGAGATCAGTCATTGAATTAGTGGATCTAATTGTAATGGATGGTAGGTTCAACTCGATATTTTTATGAGCTCTTTCATGATTGAAATTTTTGCGACACAATAAATACTAAATAGGCACGACATTGGTCAATGCAGAAAGTCAATCGTGGTATGAATAACTTACTTGTAATATTTCAGATCCTAAAACTTGATAACAAGTTTAAATCCAATAGGGAATATAAGTTCCTCTAAAATTATGCGAGTGTTAGCTATCATGAAATCTCAGTTAGCACATAATTTCTCGCCTACAACCTCCAACTAGCTTTACATCAAAACATGGTGCGTGAGATGTGAAGTTACTTATACTAGTGACCAAATTATAAATTGTTTCATAGAATTTGACCATTAGCACTAAGGACTTGACAGATATCTCACTGTTCACTCAATACTCAGTGACTTTATATTTATTCATATGTTTGGTTGTTGGTTAGAACGTGGTTAATAAATAGATTGTATTTTAATGGCTTATGTTCGGCATCCGTAGCCCAGTATTTAAAATAAACGTGCCTAATCTGCTAAACGTACTGATTTTCATTGTGCTAAACGTTTTTCAAATATCGACTACAAATTTACAGAGCTTCTTTAAACTGCTATAGACCATTTATATTGCTTTCATCATTTAAGTGACCAAATCATACATTATGTGTTTTAGCATAGTTTATTTGAAGTATTAACGTTTTATTCCTGCTATAATAAAGTGCAGGGCGACTGTAGTGATTATTGAGAGCTGAGCGGCCCCCTTGAGCTTCGAGGCTTCTGAGTTTGATCCTCGGAGAATTTATGACTGGTCACTGCCGAGTAGTCCCATACAAGAATGGAAAATATTGCTCAGTTCTCTCTAGTTTTCAGTGGCTGCCTGACCAATGTTGTTGCTGCATGTCAACTGTAATTGAGTGGTTTGATCACTCAATCAAAGGCCTATATTATTTACCATTGAGTGCCGCCTGATAATTTAAAAAATGTGTATAAGTTTTATTATGCAGAAGACATTGTGTCCAGCTTAGCATGTCTTTTTTCAGTGCCTGAGATTTAGGAGATCGTAGATATATGAACATGCACTGGAGTATTAACATTATTTCACTTTATGGCATTACTAGTTTTCAACTTTATTACATTGTTTCAATTGATTGTTTTAGACACGCTCCCAGGGAAAAGTGATTTTCTCCAACACTTGTGGACGCTTTGGTATCAATATTGTGAAAAGTCAGGTTTATTTTTTGTAGACAATGGATTATACTGCTCTTCAATCTTGTTACATGAATGGACGAAATGTTGTCTTCCACCAGTAGAATTCTCAAAGGCAGGAATCAAAATGTTATCTCATTACTACACTACTTCGTCTTTGGAAGATTCAATGGGAACCCATCCTTATCCGCCTATATATCAAGCTGCGATTGTTAATGTTGCTTTGCTACAATCTGATTCTGCAGTAATAAATTCCTTATTGTCTGTTTTGTCCACCGTGAAAGAAGAATGCATGTTGCAGTATTTAGATTCATCAGTTTGTTGTTATTTCATATGCAGTCATTATAGACGATGGTTGAGTCTAGCCTGCAGTGATCCCAGCTCTCCAATAGTTTCCCGTAAATTATTTTCTAAAATGTTCACTTCTTTGATTCATTTCCTTCAGTTTAACAATCATGGTAGTTATCATAAAATTGGACGTATTATATGCCGATTATTACGTGATGAAAATATGTGGCTTGAAGCAGCTATAATTTGTACAGTTATTTACAGTTTTCGACCGGGCAGTGTACCTATAGAGTATCTTATGAAGCTGGTCAATGAATTATAATCAACTGAGACAATTGACTGTGAACTGTCAATCAATCAATCAATGCCTGTTATCCCATTTGGGGCATTGGCGCTGACCAGCATTCTCCAACCAACTGTCAGGTCTTTCATTATTTGTGTTCATACAACTTTATCAGTTATATAATTTATTCTTTGTTATTACTTCATGTTTGATAACTTTTTCCTACGTATAATCATTCCTTTTGCTCAGTATTTTTGTTTAAGGATGTTTTTCTATCACTATATTGAAGTCAATACATTTGGTGACAGCGAATTATGAAATTATTGAATTTATTTCGAGTCTATTGACCACTTCACTTATCATTGGAAGACTCATCACTTCTACTGGGTCAATGTCCAATGAAATCATGGCATCGATTTAGAAATCCCGCATATCGAATTGAATCACTTTATGACGTAGGTGTGATCTTCACCTTTTAACAAAGGAAAGATGTAATGTTCTTATTAATACTTAGTGTTCCAAATAGCAATCACAACGCTACCGTGCAAGAACTCAGCATTAGTAGTATTGTATTGTACCAACTAGAAATGGAATCACAAGCAAGCCTACAGACATACCGTAAGTGTAAATGGGATAGGTCAACATCATGCACCAAATATGAAGGTCAGTAGGAATGTAGATAAACGTACAGACAATCGCACTTATAAAAACATACTTGGAAAATAACGTATAATAGTCATACAAGTAAATGTAAAATACAATAATAAAATTATTGATTATATAATTATCTAGATTTACTATCGAAATTCACCACAGATGAGTACTCTCCGTAGAATTCCGCTATATATTACTTAATGGAGTTATAAAGTAGGAAGATATGGGTAAGCTACAGGAGTTTGATTATAAGTATCTTGAAATCATTACTAATGTCCCGTAAAAGGTCGTGTGGCAAATAAATTAGTGAGGCTGCGTAGATTCTTCGGTTGTAAGTGACTGAGATGTGTTCTAAATAACAAAATAACCTCTACCTGAACCTTCAATATTGAATAGAGATGGATTTGGTTAGGAAAAGACCGAGTGTGACCAACGCAGAACGTCATCAATCTATGAAACCATTTGCTATTGTCTCTAAGGTATATTGATAAGCACAGACTACCTGTTTAATGTCCCCGCGATAATTGAAGCCGAAGATGATAGGTGATATAGGCTAGAATCTGTCACTATTTTCCTTGAGATAATTATGTCTTATAACAACTTGATCTTTCACATTTTGATCCCCTTTCAGGCGATTCGCACATGGACTTAGAGCATACAGTTAACATAATCCTGATTGGCGAAGATACTGCCAAAATGGAAAGTATTTTGATCGCCTTGATCAGCAAAATAAACCTGTTTAGGATTCGTTTTTGCCCGTAGATGAAAAGTGTTGCTTCATGACCAATCTGTGACAACACCTGAAATAACGATAGGGAGTGAAGTAGTTAGGTACGTCGATCACTTTACTTAACATGAAAGTCTCGCCAACTCTGGTATCTGACTAAAATCTTTGCACAAATTCAGTGATTTTGTTTTACTCTTGTAAATTTACGTCACCTTTGCTGTAGACGAGAAGTCTGCCCTGCCCATCAAATAACAAGTATACTGTACAACAGTCCGTTTTATTTCCTTCTTTGCAGATGTAAACAGTAGCTTTTAAAAGTTGATTACATTAATATACAATCAGTATTTGCTCATAGATACATTTAAGAAAAGTTTTGATAACGTTTATTGGAACTACAAAGTAAACAATACTAAATTTTAACACAATTCTAAGAAAAGATGGCGAATCAGTCAAGCAAGTTTTGGATACTCATTGACCTGAAGTGGTTGGGACATTTATTAAGTATGCTTGGACACCTTTATGCCTTTATTCGCAATGATGAGTAGGAGTATGATGAAGGAAAGCTATGTTAGCTTCAGTCCTAGAAGTCATTGACTGTCAGTCTGAGTATGCTGGTAGTTGTCACATTCCTTATCTCCCGCCGTTTGTTTATTACTGCTGATGTTATTACTACTGCTACTCCAGTATTTGTGTTGTGCTAATGAAGTGTGGCAACCTAAACCGATGCACATACGTGCCAGGTTCTACGTTATACATTGCTTACTGACTTGAGCTAGTGCTTTTGCACATTTTTTTTGTATTCTACGTTGATTGTAACTGACTGACTTAAAAACTGACATGTTTAGATGCATGAAATTAATGGTCATGACATGTAATTATTAAACCTAAATATTCACATAACCAGGACATTCCTGATCCAACTTTTATTCACAAGATTCATCATTAATTAAAGATAATTTACAATTGGAAAATGATGTAACAACAGTTAATAAATCAATATAGAAACACCAATTAACCGATTATTGACTGAACACGCATTATAAAAACAGTTATATTCAATTCTGAGTTAATACTTTTAAATGTTTGACCTATCCCTTTCCTTATTTTATAGTATATTTTTGTCTTGATGATTTCATATTGTTAGAAAAGTCTCGGATCATTAAGAGATTTCGTACATTTCTATAAAATTCTCATCAGGCTAGTAGTTTCTTCTACATCAACTACTTCTATCTTTTGATCAGTTACGAGAGGTGTCGTTCGTCATGTGTCATAAGTTCTTAGTCATCGATTTTATTAGATAAAGCCAATGCTCCAGTGATAACGATGGTGTAAACATGCAATAATTTGTATCCAGTTTGCTTCCTAGGGCTCCGCTTCTTCGTATCGTGATTCCTCTGTACATTAATATGATTGTTTTCAACTTTAGCTTTAGTGATAATGAATTAGGTTAATATCTTTTCTCTTATTACTTTCCATCTAAGTAGAGAGTGGAATTTAACCTTGTTGTGAAGACTTATTCCCCTAACAACGAATTCATATAGTTCTCGCCTATAATTATATCAACACGCTTCAGGATGTGACAGCAGAATGTCATACAAGCATAACCGAATCAACTAGGTATCAGTATTTTTCTACGCCGGGAATAACAAATAACTAACATCGTTGTAAATGTTCGGGAGGGGGAAAAACGTTCGATTACTTTGAGGAGTAAATATTTCCAGTACATTGACAATTCGTTAAAAATTACAGTCGCATTTACTCGAAGATTTCATTCAGGCCGGAACTATTTTTCTTTAAGATTGACTTTTGTTATGTTAATTGGAATAACGATGTACCATAAACATTATGAATGTGTACACTAATAATAAACAACTATCGTAGGAACTTCGTTTAAAAGATACTTAAGAAAAAACCTTATAGGAAAGGCGAACCGAAGGTTCAACCGGAAGAGTGGATTGACATTTGTTGTTTCATACAGAAATAGACCATTCGAAGAGTTTTAAATAAACATGGTATACGTGTTTTCTATGAAACAAACAATACACTGTGCTCTGAACTTGTAAATATCAATGATAGATTACCAAAAGTAGAACAAACGAACTGTGTGTATGAGATCAAATGTAAGCAATGTAATGCTATATACGTAAGAGAAACATCACGACAATTGAATGTCTGGGTGAAGGAATATATTCTTTGTTTTTAGCATATTCCTAAACCCTCTGAAGATCTAAAATAACTTGAAGTAGACATACACATTATATTCAATAGAAACTGGGCACAACATCAATTATGACAGAATCAAAATCCTTCAAAAAGTTTTAATTCTTAAAAAGAAAGGTTAATATTTGAAACCCTACATATATGGGCTAATCCTAACAACATAAACTAACGAGATGGAGTACTGTTACTTGCACCATGGCAACTAGTCATTAAAAAATAAATTCAAAGATTATCTATTACTCCAACTTCTAACGTTATTTATTACATTTAGAATTATTTAGTCTAATTACAAAGGTCTGTATTTATAAGTATACATCCTTTGATCCATAATTATTATCACGTTGCTTCATTCCTATTCAAATTTACATGATTTGAACGTTAATCTTCAGATTGTCTAGGTATTTCCGCAAACAGCTCAGAGCTATTCATGTGTAACCTGAAACTACACACGTAATAGCACACCTTCCTTTATCCACAACAGTTCAACATTCAGTTCACTTATAATGACTCAAATAATATTTTCATACTCTAAACAATTGGATATTCTCAATGAAATCCAACCTCTTATTTGCATTTATACTCGATAATTTTTAATTTTGGTTATTTCTTTAAAGAAGCTTGGATCAGCTTGCCGAGTAAAACGTTGGCATTTTTTTTCTGTTTCATTCCCTGAAGTTAGATACAAATCTGTGTTATTTATAACTCTTACATACATTTAGTTCTTACGTTTTGTGAATCTTTTCGTTCTTCTTTGGACAAAAATTTCCTGTAAAATAATAAATTTTATTACGTAATCAACAGTAGTTTACCTGGAAATGATCATGCCTTCTTTAACCATAAGAATAATGTTACCAAAAATAATTGAGAAATTTTAATGTAAACAATTTAACTACTTATTTCTTACTAAATAAAGTTTTCTTATGATTAAAGTACGAAAATTGCATAAAATAATTTATTTTTAGCAATAAAACAAATCAACAATATTAAGCTCTAGAAAATATTCATCAGTTTTCTTGATTAAAATGAAGAGATTAACATTGTGAGAACATCAATTGAGTAGGTATGTATCTGTCTATTCATGTTTGTGAATGTGTTCAATTCAGAAGAAAACAAAATGGAGTGTCAAAATTCACGGATTTATATTAGACTCTTTTTAAATTTCTGTAATACTTTCTTCTATCAGGGTGTTTTGAAAAAAAATGAATATTCTAATTGGAAATGTTTGTTTGTTTGTTTGTTTGTTTGTTACAGGGAAAATATGCCTTTTTCCTTGATTTTCCCCATTAATTCATCGACCTTCAATTATAAGATAAGAGTAATTTACAAGAGGATTATTACTGAATTCTTATTATGTGATCTATTCGGTTTATTATTATTATTAATCTACTCTTATCGAAGTAGTAGTAGTAATAGATAGAATGTAGAAAAATATACCAGAATTATGAACTATTAGAAATTTACTGTTTCAATCAGATTTTACTAATCTCCTAGTAAATACACATTTTGTAAGTATGTGATTTGATCATTTAAACATTTTCTATTTCGTACTATATTTACGCTTAGTATAATTTAGTTTGCTCTAAAGTGAGTTTTTCTTTGTTTTTTACTCTCCCTCTCTCTCTCTCTCATTCTGTTCTTTATTTGATTTGATTCTTGCACAATCTCTTTTGTCCTGGCGTAAAGTAAAAACTACATCTTTTTTATGTATCAAATTGGTGCGATTTCATTTTGTTGTTATTATAGTAAATACTCGTCCCTATTCATATTCTACAGTGAGGAGGGATTTGTTTAAACTAAGAATATTCTTATCAAATTTAACATAGTACACTTTGGTTTTGCATTAGATGAATGACCACATTATGAACCTGTATGTGTACTTTGGAGACACAGCTATATCAGCGACAAATGATTAAAAAGATCAAGCTAGCGGAGTATAATGAATCATGTAACACTGTTTTCAAATTGTAGTCTTAACATGAAATCTAGGACATGGTTTTAGGAAATTTGGGATATAGCTCCTTAAACTCGAATCATTAGCACTTGTGGCACGTGTTAGATAAGGTCGATGGTTAGGCGTAAAATTGGAAAAAATATTAGAGAGCGAAAAAATTTGTTCATCTCCAGAGCGACCTCGAGAACTGTTAGAAGTATCAAGGTGATTATCACTCTTCACTTGCCTACATAATGAATAGGTCCATATTTCTGAGGTACCTGATAAAGAAGCTAGGTTAGAGATAGTCTTGACAACCTGAGAGTACTCAAAGGACAATTGCTTGACGCCGATCACACACGACCTTTTAAGACCTAGGTTTGAGTATGCTAGCTTTGTACTTGTTAAGGCTTTAACGCTAAAGAAGAACATCCGTAAAATAACACTAAATAAACATTCTTCAGGTCGACCTTGTTTAACCTCAATCCCTCCTAGGTAGGATATCAGCTTCTCTGTTATACTGGATATTTGGGGGGCAATACATTTCTACCTTAACACCTCTGTATAGTTGGCAGTATGATTTTGTGTACAGTAACCAAGTCTTAAAACTATATACACTGAAAATGGATTAATTAATATTACTTTCATATAGTTGACGAATTTTATTTGGGTACCAATTAAAAATGAGGAAAGCACTGAACAAACATTCCATCTCGTTGTGAAACTATACAGCAATGCTCGTTTATGATTTTAACAGGGATCCTATCGAGGCTCGACAACCTTCACTTTAAAAACGTAGAAGACATTAGGTGGTTGAGATTTCGAACTACAACCAACATTCGAATTCAATTAATGCCAATAGTAGGTGACTGTTTCTAACCAGAACTAATTGCACTCCACTTGTCTTGTTTTTCATCAAAGTTCTAGAATCGCTTGCCACTTGTGAGCATATAGTGATTGTTACTACTGGACTCGTTCGTTTAACGTCACGAATTAGTTAAAATTGACACTATACATTATGGTCTGTAGACTAAACACTCCTTCTAAGCCTTAAAGATCCGAGATTTTATCCATATGAACGAGTTAACTGCTGAGGAGCCTAAATCTAGGATGCAATATCTGTTTAATACTCTAGTTTCTCATGGTTTTCCAATTATGTTCAACCAATAATTTTCAGAAAACCCAAGAATGATTATTAGTAATATTTTTGCATTCATTATTAAATTTGAATAGACAAACTAAACGACATGATTCTAAAATCTGTTAATTAATATTATTTTAATGAAGTTAATAGTAGTAGTAGTGTAGGTAGTAGTAGTAGTAGTTGTATGTTAGTAGTTTGAAATGAATTGAACTTGAGCTACATGAAAATACTTGTGTTCACTTCCGATTTGTCATTGATTAGTTAAATCTGAGGAAAACAGAATTTCTTTCTTCTGTAAAGGTTGGTGAAAATGAACACTGCTAGATAGTGCATTAGCACTATCTGAACAGAAAATTACAAATGTACGCTAATTGTTTGCCAAAACATACAGAACGACAAGATAATAATAATAATTGTTAAGTCATAAGAATATCAATTAATTGTTAGGTGTTTTTTTTTATTTATTAAGTACTTAACTTTATATCGTTACTAATTACTAAATGTTCAAAAGGAAGCAATAAAATAATTTGCAGTTTTAAACAATGTCATCTGACGAATTACCCAATCGCCCACAATGTGATCGATGTGTATGAGTTGGTTTTGTGTTTGACACTTGACTAATTACTGGAATAGGTGAACTGCTCATCATTTGATCATTTGTGATAGTTGTTTGAAGTTCTATCTTTTGATGTTTAACAGCATTATTGTGAACATGATTCACTACATTATCACTACTCTTCACTGAATGTGTCCAAAAATATGGATTTATTGTTGTAGGTGTTGTAGGATTTGCAACTTGATATTGTCGAACACCTCTTAAACAATGAACAGATTCATGTAGTGAATTGTCTTTTCCATTTTGAACAGAAGCTTCAACATCTAAATCTGACTTACGTATACAAATGTAAGTTGGTTCAGAAGTAATTTGTTCAATGAATAAGTTTTGATAACTTCTCCATAATTCTGCTGTTAATTCACCAGCTAAGAGTAGACCACAATTGGCTGTGATTAAACGTATCACAAACAGACCATCTAAACCTAAGTAATAATTAACAAATTCTTGTATTTTTATTTCAGTTTTCAATTCTTTGTTGATTGGAATTAAATTTAACACTTTTAAGTAGTCAGTAATAAATTTAATTCTCGATGTTGGCCAGTATATTCGATACAACCAAACAGTAAAACTTATAAATGTAATGAAGGCAATTAATACATGCCAGAACCATAAAAATATGTAAATTTTCTCCAAGAACATATTCAATGGTAGAACACATTGAAGAGTATAGCTGAAATTAGATAGTGAGAAGAGTAATTAAACATAAGACTATTGATATAAATAAAAGTTAAGGTTATCTGTAAAGTTATGATTGATTGGTAAATTTCAATTAATAACCAGTTGAATACTACACATATGGGAGGATACCTTTTTACTATAACACTATAACTTTCCTTATATTTATGTGCTTCATCCAGCATAACAGACTTTGCTAAACTGACATGCTTATGGTAATTAGTTATGGATAAACCCGCCCCCAGCCATCCCCACCACCACTCTTAGATGAAAACTTTAATAGACATTACACTCTAATATTCTAGACACTTCACCCTCCCTCCCCTACTCAAAAAAAAGAATAATAGTACAAAGCCTTGAGTGCAAGGAACATTGTGAGTAATTACAACTTTGTTGGATGCTCACTTTATAGTAACGAATGCTATAGAAAAGAATGAGGCAATTACATTTGAACATGACATACTGAAAAATCTTGTAAACAGTCCTCTAGTGACTACAATACTGTTCAACCTCATATATACAATAAAATTAGCATTATTAAGCTGAGATAGACAGTTTACTTGAAAGGACTTCATTGACTTTTATTCATAATTAAATCAACTAATCGAATTCCACTGGGATAGCAGTATATAATGAGATAATGCTATTCATAAAGCTACACTTTCCGTGACAAAGTCATCAGAATGAATTCGAATAATCTAAGTAGAATAATCTAAACCTGAAGTAAAAGTTAATGTAGTTGTCTAAGATGACAGTGTAAACTCAACAATTAAGCCAACTAGCTCAGGCAACTCAATAACCATATCGTTTCTTCGTTATCTCTTACGATAAAGTTTCCTTTCGTATGTTTTGTGTATAGATATCGTATGGACACAACTGTTTGTTATTTATTAAATATCTGGTAATTTACTCTGTTCACCATATACTAAGTTGAATATAGATATAACTGGAATAGCTAATGTAGTAAAGTCTCGAACTATAAAATTTGATAACATGGTATTTAATTCCATGTGAAGCATCAGTTCTCCAAATACTGCATATAAACCTAACTTATTTGTGGTTATGTGGTATTTAACCTACGCCGATGCAGCATTTCCTGTCGATTACCTATAATCAAATAACAATGATTCAAGTTGCTTGCCTTGTTGTGTCGTAGCGCTGTATCAAATGAAACATCATGACAAGTTTCACTTTCAGAATGCATCTGTTATCTTCTTTTACATTTAGTGTCAACATTGTGCAGCAAATTACTATTATCAAATTACCAAGAACAAAATGAATTGTGAATGCAATAGACGAGCTTTTTAATGCCTGACTGATTATTATTAGGATGCTTAATTCGCTAGTTAGAATCAGTTGCTAGAGGATAAAAGATTTTTAATGAGTGACGATGAGAAACTTCTAATTATAAATAATAATTAAACTGATTCATCACTCAGTAAAAATGAGAGTGATGTTTGTCTAATCATTTAAAGATATTGTACCTACTATGTTATTATTGAAGGTGGTTTAGGAGTAGTCTAAAGGATTGCAGTCAGCCAGAAAACATCAGTTCACTTCAAGACAGCTTGCAAGTCTTACTGACAATTACAAAATACCTACATATACTACCATTTGTCATTGATTGCTACCAAAGTACCTTCAAATTGTCGGTTAGTTATATTGTGCAACATAAACAACCTAACAATTTCGTCTTCATAAACCATGTCATGTACACTTCTGGTGTTATGATCATTCATGTGGATCCAGCTATATTGTACACTTTCTTTGATTATTTGAATTCTCAAAAGATTAATGCTGATAGGATACCACTAAAATCAGGGAACACTGAACAGCACGTTTGTTCAAGTATAGGGCTTCTTAGCAATGTGCACAATCGATCCCCCTCCAGCATTCGAACCAAAGTCTTTATACTGGCAAGCGCCCACCCCTCTACACCACCTGGAAGGCGTTCAGTGGTGGAAATCCCACTTGCTTGTTTTATTTTCAAACCTCATGAATCAAACAAACCAAACAGTCACAACTTACACATGATTTTTGCCTAATTTTTTCGCTTCCAAATCACAAAATGTAACTCTTGGAAAATGCCCTGAATGGTGCCATTCTTGACCTTTAATTAAATCGATCAATACTTGAGCTCCATACATTGTATATTTCGTGCCGATAAAGTATTGCATTAGATAAATTTGTCCAATAACATTTGATAGATAACCAAGTTTCACAAGCATATAAAGAGTGACAAGAAAGTTCCCATGCTCTTTACCACACCAAGCGAAGTTACATTTGAAGTTAGTGTAAGGTGATAATTTTGCATCTTTCATACCAAAATCTATTGATTAAAAAATAACAAAGTATATAAATATTTTTGTTAGAGAATTTAACGAATCATTATAATCACATATCTGAATGGAATACACAAACTGTTACGAAGATCCATCACTAAAATAATCATTGAAATATTCAAGCTACCCTACTACTGAAAGCCAAATTAAACAACTGATTACGTTATATAGATGAAGAAAGAAACTCGAAAACACTTAGAATTTAATCAGTGTTATATTTAAGATCATCACATCTACTGGAGAAGAAGAATCAAGAAACGAAATGTAATTCTTGTATACCATGATTGACCAATTCTTGACCAAAGAATGTTGGGTACAAATAATGTACAGGAACCCTTAAATCCAAATCTTAAATTATTACATCAACAGTAACTTGACACTATTTAGAAAGAATTCAAGCCCACTACATCACTCACAGGGCAGCTAATAGTTGAAAAAAAGCACAGATGTTTGGATAGCTGTAGATGTTCATTAGCAACTTTCTAGTATGCTGACTTAAAGTCATCTTCCTGTACTAAAATTTAATATACAAAGGTACATGGAAAACATTTCAAAATAACTACAAAGTTTTTAGTACTTTTCTAAAATGATACTTTACCCAAAGCAACTAAGTCACATCATTTTACTAGAATGCACTACAGTAAAACACCATAAGTATGTAATATCATTTGTAATATAGATTGCATTAATTGACAAATACATCATATTAAGGAAAGTGGACATCCTCTCTCTTTGACTTATATAAAGACAGAGGAGCAGTAAAAGTCATAATAGACTATCACATAATTTAATATGCGTAGACAACTGCCAATAATAGTTTAAATGGAAAAATGTTAGCGTTATCGCTCTAGAAAATTTTAAAAATCATGGCATCAATTTCTTTACAAAGAGGTCTGTTACTCTCATGGTGAGAGGTTAACTTGACGAACTTTATATAAACAAGAAAAAAACATGAAGATTAATAAAATTCATGAAAACATTCATCATAAAAGATTGGTGTTACGCTTGTAGAAAAATCTAAGTGCTAACGTCTTTGAAGTACATTCTAGTAACGTTATTCTCGATGAATGAACCATCCACTTCAAGGAATATAACGTTGTCAAAAATATTTACCTGAGTTACAGATATTCATAAAGTAACTAATCTAATGACAATGAAGACGACAGGTTTCTTGTTAATCATATGCCCTAAAAATGTTTCAATAATGAAGTTGAAAAGTTCTACATAATGTGAGGAAAACATGGTAATCTGGTATAGACAGACAGACAGACACAACGCAGAACTTCGTACGTATGTACATTAGTTCAGGTTGCCATACCACATCAGCACAGAGACGCAACTGTCAGTTCAAATCCAAGAGTGATAGCGATAGTAGAAGTATTAGCAGTAATGCAGAAAATTAGGGAGCGAAGATATGATTCGAGAAGTATAATTCAGTGAGATAAATTTGAAAGGAGAAAGATAGAGAATTCGGAAGGTTAAATTTTGGGAGAACACAAGGAGTGGATGCACCTGCGCCATTGCAAACGATTCTTAGCCATGTCGTTCAAGGTCTCTAACCATTGGTGACTTTCGTCTCGCGGACCCCAACCACGCAGCCTACATCTACCAACATGACTTAGTCCACTTGTCAGTGACTTCATCGATTTCTGCCATGTATTGGTTTGGCCGCCCCTACCTTTCTTCCTACCTATTCCTACGCCGCAAAGCATAGCTCGTCGAGGCAGACGGTAGTTAGACATGCGTAACACATGTCCCAACCACCTCAACTGATGAAGTTTCAATACTTCATTTATTGATTTGCCCTCCTTTCCTAGAACCCGTTTCCTAACGACAGCATTGCTCTCTTGGTTGTCCCACGATACTCGAGCAATGCTTCGGACACACCTATGATCGAAGACCAGTAACCTACGAATGTCCTCTACTCTTAACGGCCATGTTTCGCTACCGTCCTACTATACGGTAGCGAAACATGGCCGTATAGTTTTAATTATTAAAAGTAAAATCATGTAAATTAAAGATATCTATTAAATAGTGAAAAATAGATGACTTCGTCAACATAGGAAAAGATTAATTACAACAATTACTACATAAACATCTCTGTATATTTATCATTGCCTCTTAAAAGGTTGCTAAAAGTTGATAATAACATGTATTGTTTAAGTTGGATTGTGACAGCGAAGGAGACTCCTATACGTGCGTTCCATCCTATTTGGGACTCGTCTGTTGCATGTAACTGGATCCTATTGTTGATGTTCATTCCGGGATCCACATACGCCACCGCGTTAACCACTAAACTACTGAATCCAAAGAGTCACACATGTACTACGAGTGTATATGTAATTAGGATGAATTTGTATCTTCCATTTGATTTGTCATGAACTGAAACTGATCAGTCTTTATTGATATATGTGCATCCTAAGCGAGCTTTCTCGATATCACGATAAATCACAAGTATTGTTTGAGTTGGACAAAACCTTCATCCTGGATTCCACTTGTCAATTACATTCTAATTTAAACAATACCTGTGATTTATCATTATATCGAGGTAATTCACGTAGGATGCCAATGTATCAATAAAGAATGACCAGTCTGAGTCCATGACAAATCACTGAGAAGATATAAATCCATTCTAAACTGATTAATGACATTCCAGTAGAATCATACACTATGACATACACATATGAACAATAAATCAAATATTTTATTCCATCAATAAATCATGACTGTTTCACAGTAGTATTCAATCACATTTCAATAAAAAGAAAAGTGGCGTACAAAAAGACAAAAATAAAACGGTTTTATTTATTGTTTTGTCAAGTTTTTTTTCTTTCTTTCTTCTTTTTTATTCATTCAGCGATTTAATTAATTAACTAAAAAAAAGTTTATTTCAAAAGATTCATAGTTCAAACTTTTTTTGAAAAGCGACTCATCAAATTCGCTAGAGTCAATACAGCAACTGAATGATAAAATTCTTTTCACTGAATACACAAGAAGTAGATGAGATTGTTTCTTTTTTTTATTCTCTACTGTATAACCTCAACTCATGGTACCCCTTTACTTTTACATTCAATTGATAGATGATGATGATGATGATAATAAAGTGCAAACTTGACAAAATTGTCATTATGATGAATTGAATGAGTTTAATATCAATAGAATTAAGTGAATAATGAGTAAAATAGTTGGTTCTCTGTGTTTTTTAAAAATCTTTTACAGATTGATATTAAAGAAATTTTAATGAACTGAACAACTTTTTTCATTCAAATGTAGAATTCATATGTCTCGTGTGCTGTCTATCTCGCTATGGAATTGAACCGACGGTTACACGCTGAATGTTACTGTTTGAATTCAAAACGTGTTGGTTGGGGGGGGAGTTGTGAAACAGTCATCACTGATCGCTATGTTACATTACAAACTAATGAAAGTAAAAATTATACTATTCAACACCAGTTTAGTGGTGTAGTTAGTTAAACAATCAAAATGAGGCACGAAGGTCTAGGGTTTGATTCCCTGACTGAAAAGATAGTGTGCACTTCTGAGGAGTCTGATAGTAGTACAAAACAGCTCCTTGTTTCCACTAGTTACCCAACAGACACTAATCTGTGACAACTAAGAACCCTTGAATTTATTACAAATTTTCATAAAAAAACAACCTTAACTTGTAAAATAAATTAAAAATTGTTGACTGATCCTAATTGTGACCAGAGCTATCATGTTAAACATCAATTCCTGTTTCATTACCTTATGAAATGATCCTTTTTCTTGTAGTATCTGAAAACTTTACTAGGTTTAAGTTCTATTAGGACTCAGTAGTCTAGCGGTGAATGCGGTAGCGTTTAGCACGAAACATGCTGAGTTTTAATCCCAATGTGAACACTAACATTGGGATGCAGATATATCCAGCCGACGAGTCCCAAACACGAAGAAAAACGCGCGTTCTGGATTCCTTTCGTCAGTCACGATTCAACTTAATTAAAACTTGGGTTTAATTTCGTTTTAATAACCTGCGAATGCTTGCAAACAATTTTTTGAGAAAGGTTTTCACTGTATTAGCTTTATAATTTTATAAGCCTTACCATCATTTTTGTTATGTTAAGAGAATAAATTTATCACAGTTTGACCTTTCTAATAACCTTTCTTTTGTTGTACGGAGGTAGCATCGAAGTAAATACTAGTCATCCAAGGAGTACATCATCTCTGATTAGCTAAATGTACGAAATCGAGTTTACTAGAAGATAAATGATAAAAGATGTTAGTCGATACAGTAGTCCTCAGTATTCTATGTACTAAGTCATAATTCCATAGAAAACTACATTACAGAGAATGATTGAAGTAAATTGTACTTAAAACACAATCCAACATCATTCTTTTTTATTTCAAGAATGAATTCTACACAGTAGAGTGTTGTTTTCTACTTTCAATAAGGAATTACTAATTTAAGCATTAAACTTTAATGGCACCTTTAAACTCTAAATAAATAATGTAACCCTAAATCTCAATCTAGAAATCTTATACCAACCCTAACCATAAAGCATATCTCTCAGTATTAACCTTACTGAAATGACATTAAGTAGTCCGTTTTCACGTGTTCTTTTCTTGTAACCTACACTGTGACTTCACGGTAGCTTATTGAATGATTGAAAAACAGTAGATGATTATTCTAAAGAGCTATTAAATGACTTTGTATATCAATATGTAGAGTGAAATTTACTAACTTTATCCACGATCTTCACATCAAAGTATGTAAATGTTACCACTGATCACTATCGAAAATCTCTGATTAGTGAACATGTAGTTAAACTCTCTAGAAAACCCTTAGAAGTGTATGCATAGCCTATTTTGTATCAAATTGATTTGAATCAAAGCAGAAGCTGGATTACTAAAATATACATTTCACACGTCATTACTGTAGCTTCATTGGGAAATGTATTTCGTAAGTTAAAAGGATTCTAACTGGTGAGTGTAGAAAAGACAAGTTGGTTCAAATTTGATATTACCAAACAATATCTATTCACTTATACACCAAATTAAAGGATTTTGTCTATAAACATATGTCGTCATTAAGAAATATTAGTCGAATAGCACTAGTAATGATATCACAGTTAGGTAGAAGCCATAGTGTAGTGAATATGGACATCAATGACAAACTTACAAAGATGAAGTAAATTCTAGATGACCAAGTAGAATTCAAAATGTATGTATATAATAGAAACATAGAAACAATATTCTATAGAAAAGAAATTAGAAACGTGAAAAGAGAATTTACGATGAAAATGATTGGTAGCTTCACCTACAGTGATCTGAATTCTCAAGAATCACGTCTGTGTTGTGCATATGAGTGATACTTTATGAAAGCCTATTTTACAGTGATTAATTCACCTTCTCACAAAATATACATTAGATGCCAGTTCGTCAGTAATCAGTAATATGTACATTTAAAGATTCATTTCATTTACTTGAATCACAACCTAATTTCTAGAATAACTTATCTAAATATTCTAAATTTACTCACCTGAAGTAAAATGGTAATGTAATCTGACGAAAAGCCATAAGATTTAGTGCGAACCAAGCTCATTGATTCTTAGTATACTTACTGAAGTTGATATCAACTAGTCATGATAAACTACATTTCGAGTTATTCGATCGTTCATGACTTAATTGATACTCCGATGATATTTGCAAATTTTGCTCCGGATTGTCAGAAATCTATCGTGCTCAATAATATATAAACATTACCTAATTTCTTCACAAACTTATTCTACCGTTTTCAGTTATTTTATAGTTTACATAAACTACTACTTCTGTAAACGTATAATGCACAAACAGCGATGATGAACGTTTCTTACTTACTTACTTACTTACAGCCTGTTACCCATCTCGGAGGAGCATAGGACGCTCACCAGTATTCTCCATTCAACACTGTCCTCAACAATCCTTTTCCAGCTGTCTCCAGTTACTGTTCATCCTTTTAATGTCTGCTTACACCTCTCGACGCACTGTGTTCTTTGGCCTTCATCTTTTCCGTTTTCCAACAGGAATTCCAAGTTAGTGCTTGTCTCGTGATACAGTTTGATGATTTCCGCAATGTATGTCCTATCCATTTCCAACGTCGTTTCCTGATTTCCTCTTCAGCTGGAAGTTGGTTTGTTCTCTTCCATAGTAGGCTGTTGCTGATAGGTTTCCGGCCAACAGACATTCAATATTCTACGTAGACAGTTGTTGATAAATACCTATACTCTCCTGAGGATGTTTGCAGTAGTTCTCCACGTTTCAGCTGAATAGAGAAGAACTGTCTTGACATTCGAGTTGAAAAAGTCTTACTTTGAGGTTGGTAGACAGTTGTTTAGACTCCCATATATTTTTCAACTGTAGGAATGATGTCGTTGCTTTGCCAATCCTTGCCCGTACATCTGCATCGGATCCTCCTTGTTCATCGATGATGCTCCCCAGGTATGTGAAGGTATCCACTTCTTCCAGAGTTTCACCATCAGGTTCATTTGGGTCGGTGCTCTCTGTGTTGAATTTGAGGATCTTGCTTTTTCCCTTATGTATGTTCAGGCCTATTGATGCTGAGGTTGCTGCTACTTTGGTTGTCTAAACTTGAATTTGCTGTTGTGTATGGGATAGAAGTGCTAGATCATCCGCGAAGTCCAGATCATCAAGTTGCATCCTACTTGTCCATTGAATCCCGTGCTTACCCTCAGATTTTTAGGTTTTCATGATCCAATCAACCACTAGGAGGAAGAGGAATGGCGAGAGCAGACAGTCTTGTCTGACACCGGTTCTTACTGATAATGCATTTGTCAGCTGTCCTCCATGCACAATTTTGTACTGTAGTCCGTCGTAAGAATTCTGGATGATAGTTGACGAGTTTCTCTGGTATACCTCTTTCTTACTATATTTTAATT
This sequence comes from Schistosoma japonicum, assembly GCA_025215515.1. NCBI lineage: Eukaryota > Metazoa > Platyhelminthes > Trematoda > Strigeidida > Schistosomatidae > Schistosoma > Schistosoma japonicum. Next base: position 21,953,205 of record CM046067.1, read on the forward strand.
AGTTGTGAAGGATTGTTGGAATAAATTTTATGAGATCGTTATTTAAAAAGCAAATATTCATGAGAACCTTGATAGCGACAATCTAAATCTAGTAACATCAGAGTTCAAATGAATGTTATTTATATTCACAGTTTATTCAAACAGCTTGACAACTACCATATTACGTAAAACGGTAATTAAATAATAAACTTGGTATTATATAGACATTAACGTAGAAGTAACCAACAGAGTAATTATTATTATTATTATTAGTAGTAGTAGTAGTAATAGTAGTAAACCTTAATCCATTTCATAGATATCCCTATCAACTTACCAATAAACTCAGTCTACTATCACTGCAATAGTTGTACCTTTTACGACATTTGATAACTAGTAGAAAAATTTTGTCATTTACGTTACCTTTAGAGAAATGAATTAGTATATTCATAATTGAAGTACTTTATTGACCGGATATTTATAGGGATATTTTTTGCCTATTAATTATTGTTATTAGGAAGGCAAAAGTAATCTGTTACTCTAAATGATTAATTGAATTTTGATGGTACACGTACTACTCAAGAAAATCTTTCAAGTAAATCAAACTCATTGATTGAAAATTAATCAATGAATTTACATGAAAAACTGGTAAAATTCAAGTTATATGAACCTTCATCAGATACGTATGTATGTATGAATGAAGTAGAGGGAAATATTGTTCAGTGTGATGTTTCGTTAAAGTTACACAAATGTAGCTACCTTCCTGTTGTGTAATCATATTACATAAGTGATTACCTTAAGAAAAGTAAACAACGAAATAAACAGCAAAAACTTTGTGATATATAGAAGACCTTTCTCCGGAGGGATAGGAGACAATTTGAGTAAGTAAATGTAGGAAATGGCAAGACGTTAACCATTTACTGTAGAATACAGATTTGATGATACTTAATTTACGTACCAGTATCAAGAGTAGACATAACAATTCAGACAAACCGTTGGTTCAGATCCTTTATGTTTATTTATGTGATATTTAAAATGTTCAAATGTATTTAAACCTGTTTAATTCATGACGTTTCACTGCTATAATACAAGTTGTTCCTACCGATAATGAGTAAATAAACAACTAAATTAAATGATACATCAGTTTAAATAGTACCGGGAAAAAAATCAAATATTTATTCAAAACAAAATAAAAATAACGACTGATTTAATTGTGTGAGTGTCAAACAGGTTAAAGTTGAAACTCATTTGAGCTTAAATTGATCCTGCTGAGGTAGGAGAATGGTAAATACTCATAATGTGAATGGATAGGGATTGTAGATGAGAACGTTTTATAACGATTAAACTAATGATTTACCGATAACCAACACATTTTAATCGGTACATAGATATCACATCCAAACATCCTATCAGTGTAAGAATTTCTGTCGATTTCAATTCATCCAGAAGAACGATAAGAGTTTTAACATTAAATGATAATCAAAAAGAGAAGATGAGGAATATAATAAACATTTTATGGTTCAACAATTTTTGCGTATTCATTATAAAAACATTGAAAAGCCAACTAATTCACTGATAAACTAAGATTTATGTGATACTTTATGGATTCCTGTAGTGGCTCTATCCTAACGTTATGAAGAGATCAAGAAGGTATAATATGTTCTCAAAATATACAACGAAAAAGAATTTCATTAAACAACTAACACTGTCCAGATCGCTACATGTTTAGAACGAAAGAAAATATTCCTTTTACCTTTAAACAAAACTATGCCTATAGACTAGTCTGTGTCGACTATAACGCTTTCTATAATGAAGAGTCCTCTCATAAGATTTTGATGCAGGTTACAATAGAACATCACCAATTAATCCAGTGGAAACTGATAATTTACAAATATTGCCGTTTCAATTTTAACTAGGATGAGTTCATACACAAATTTCACTCAACTTTGACCTACAAGACATTTACGTAATTATACCAATCAGTGTCTTATGATTTCGTAGTGAAGGTATTTCCTGCAGTTCTAGTGTGAAGACGTGACCGGTCGAGTTCAGTCGTGTCAAGTGTGAGGCAGTTACGCACCGATGATAATGGATGAGGTCGCGCAAACAGTAACACGAATTGACTGAATTAGAAATATCAACCAGTTAGGAGCCAGCTCAAGTGGTTCCAGTGGTAAAGCGCTCGTCGTGGAACCAGAAGGTCCTGGGTTCGATCCCTCAACGGGGTCGTGGATGCGGACTGCTGAAGAGTCCCATACTAGGACGAAACAGCTGTCCAGTGCTACCAGGTGATCAATGGTTGTCTGTTTCAGAACAATTCGTGATATCAGGTTTCACAACTAACTATCTCCACAACCTCCAATTGTAAATAAATAAATAAATTGTTTCTCTGTACTACTTAAACCTCTGTTCATTCGCTTTTCAAGATTATTCAATAATTTATATTATTCTGAATAGTACAATATGACTGACGATATTTTAGTGATATCCGATAAACTACATGATAAGATGAATCAGGCTGCAATTCACCTAGAAAGTATGGATCCATGGATGTGGATTTGAGTCACTCTGCTGAGGAACGTAACATTTAGTAATGTTACTCAGTACTCAATAAATAACATGATGGTTAGGGTTCAAACTGGTGGCAGCCTGCTTAAAATTCGAATACGTTGACAATTGTATCACCAATTTATAGTTCAATATTGACGATTACATCAGGTTAATCCGATACAAATGATAAACAGTTAAAATTATGCTAAAAAGTCAATACTCACTTTTAATGGTTTGACTTAATTTTCTATTCTCAGTTAGTAGTTTACAAGTTGATTTCTTTTTATTTTCTTTTGAAATGTTAACATTATCTGATGATTTAACATTTTGTACTTCCAACTGCGGTCTTTGTTGATCATACATTGAATTAACTGAAGTGTTATTTACTTTTGGTGGTGGAGGTGGAGGCGGTTTTCTTCCACGTCCTAAACATTTATAAAACAACATTTACTAATGTATACATACTACTTATTAAGTTACCAATAAGAAGTTATATCAGTCAGTTATAATCAACGCAGAGTATTAGTCTAAATTCTTTTATTACATTACAACAAAACTAATGGAGTATAACAAATGGAATTGAAATAATATAGTAACAATAATACTGGAAATAACGTAAACATGAGAATATAGTTTGACAAAGGCATGAATGAAGAAATACTAAAACTCAAAATTTAAAGTTACTAACGAAGATAAATTCATTGTAATTAAACATCTCCAAGCAAACACTGATCATGGTTGCCGTGACTACCTAAAAGGGGACGTTGGCACTTTTGTAACATGGTCTTCATCAACAGTAAGTGACTGACTTAATAGCTCAGAAACGTGTACATAAATTAACTACACAACGTTGTAACAAATATTTTTCAAATTTTACAGCAGAAATCACCATGGCAATTATTGTCTAGTCACTTAATTGATTCAATGAAAAAGATTAGATATTTCGTAAATGGCTCAGAAACAAATCGTTAACACCCATTTATATTAGTCAATAATCACATAATTCAATTGAGATGGTTATTTTTTGTGGATATTGGCAATTAAGTTGGTTAAATATATCACAGATTGATGTTGGCAGGGTACCTTTGACTGGAGGGATTCAGAGTTGTTGGGAGTGAGACATTTATCACCAATGACAATGAATGAATGTCGCGCTATAAATATCACAAATTAATGAAGGTGGATATTCCATTATTGGATGCCGACCCAGTGTTGCAGATGGTTAGGCGCTCGCCGTCAACCCAAAGCCTCTAGTGAGGAATCTGGGGTGTACACTGCTGAAAACTTTCACACTAGAACGAAACGGCTGTCCAGCGCTCCTTGATTTTCAATTGTTACAACGAGCTGTGCCTAAAGTAAATAGATTCTGAATAAATATGATCACTGATTCGTAACACATGTCATGTTTTTCTAGTATTTAGAGTTGACTAATCGATTTCTAGTAATCACATAGTAATTTATCCATTCAATATTTCATTAATTGTATTTAATTTTAGTAGGTTAGAAGTAATTGATAAAAAGTCTAAGCGATAATTATCTTTCAAGACTCGTCCAAAATCTTACGACAACCAATAATACCCAACTTCACAGTCTGAGATAGTGCCATTTATTTCCTGGCCAAATACATGATAAGTAATAGTTGGCATAAAAGGTTGGTCTTCGATTTCCTACCATTTACCCATGATCACCTAGTGTCATAATATAGTTAATTAAACCAGTAGTTTGATAGAATTTAATGAACACTTTGGAATAGATTAACATGGTTTTTGTTGATGCTTATTTGTCAGTGAAATGCTGTTATAAGATGTTTCTTCAAATATTACACAATACAATGTACTAATCATTCATTTACCTTTATGTAAAATTTCTGACGATGAATCTGAACTTATAGAATGTTCTATACTTTCATTGCATATAATTTGCTCATTCGGTAGTTTTAAAGTACTAATTGCTTTACCATTTAATACCTTTGAAATTGTATGAAAAGAATTTTCATCAGTATTAACATCTGTTTGACAGGTAATATTTGTTGAATAGAATTGACTTGAATGAATATTTCTTAATATTTTATCTTCATTGTCTAATGGGCATGTATGAAATGACAGTTCTTTATCATTTGATGCATCATTCTCCAAACGATTATAAAGTCCAAAATTTTTGTAATTATTAGTATATCTAAATAAAAAATAAATAGATTATTGAAAGAAACACTTTTCAGAAAAATAAAGTACATTCGACAATCATTGGAAACTACAAACTAGCACTGGATAGTTGATTCATACTAGTATAGGCATCATGTGATTACTTGTGACTATCTCCGTAGAAACCATGACTAGTGAAATTCAACAGTGTAGGACGTAGGGTTTATATCACTAGTGGTAATGGATAATGACCAGAATCTATATCGAACTGACTGGAGTTAGGAATGCAAAAGCCGCTCAATACTAACTCAGTGATTTAAAAGTTAAGGTCTCACTATAAGAATATAGCGTGCCTGAGTAAAATGGTAGCAGATTTGTGCAGCTTATGAGTTTTTTTATGACAACTGAATGGCTCTTAATTGCATTCTAACTTTCAATAGTTTTCTAGTCACAGTCAGTTCAGGAAGTTAAATGATGTAAGTATATGCGATTTATAATTAATGTCGATCGATTGTAAGTGTTTGTACATCGTTTCAGTTTTAAAACCATTTACGATTTACGTTAAGTCAACCATAAAATGATTTATTTTAGAAGTTAAACCTTCCCACTAATATCGGTTTGCGAGTGTTACATGACAGTTACATGAAAAATTACACATCTAATTTCATATCTATGTAGTGAAAGCAAAGGTGAGGAGGGTTAGACGTTTGCCAACTCAAGTTTCATTTCCTCTTGGAATTGATGGTGCTAAATTATGAAGGTCCCATATTTGGACAAAACACCTATCTAAAGCTCCCTGGTTTATGGTAGTTTCCCTTACTAACATCAATCGATGATGAATAGTGACAACTAAAATTAATGTATATCTGCACGAAACTACCTCAGTTCATTTACAATAATCAGTTCACTAGCATAGAAATGTCCCTGAAGTTCCAGTAAGAGGTCACGATTGATAGGGTTCACACATGTCTGGAGTGAGACATTTTCACCAGTAAATTCTCATTCAAATGTGACTTTAATATTCACCAAGTGTTACATTAATTAAGTCAAAAGGCCACATTCACATTAAATGTGTATGAAGATAAGTTGCTGTGAGGTTATCATCGAAGCGGATATAACTGATTAAATATATTTTACACTAAGAAAATCATTAAAAATTGTGCTACTATGATAATATTAGTGAGAAAAATCATGTGAATTAAGGCCATTCAAGAATGCATCATAAGCCATGGAGAAACAGTAGCTACAATATTCAAACTAAGTTAATACTAAGGCCAAATAAACGTATACATGCATAATGCCTGATGAGTAGACTAATTTTTGCCAACTTAAAGGGAGCAGCTAACATGATTTGTACCCATCTATGCTATGTTAATGCTAACGTAGCTTGAAAAGTAAAGTAGAACTTAGCAAGTTCAATAAATAACACTGACTAAATGCCATTTGTAAACCTCATACTGACCATCGCAATGAATTTAAGTAACTGCTAATCTTAAATATATTTAGCTCTGGTGTTAATAGTTAAAGAAAGACTGGAATTCATGACTACCGCATTAAATCCTGATGTCTAATCTGCTAAGCTACTAAGCGTAGATTGGGTACTGACTTGCTAATATAGTATGAATTTATTAGCATGATTTATGATTTATCGTCAGTTGACATTCTGAACTTGAATCAGTCACTCATGTTTCCCTTTGAATATCAATACCGAGATGCAGTACATTTGGTTTACGAGTCTTAAAAAGGATGAAATTTTCAAGGATTTCTACGTCAGGCACTTATCGAAGATATTTAAACATATTGCATTAGGCTATATCAAGGCTATCGGTTAAAGATGAGCATACTTATGGAAATCAACGTGAAAAACAATTCAATGGCCTGCTAGTAGAAGAATGTGTTCATAAATACTTATGCTAAACAATAAACAAATCTAACTTGCTAAGTTGTTGATGAAGTCATAATAGAACTTATACAACAGATTCAGTTATTGATATCTGTCAGTCTCTTTTATTATAGTCTTGTGTGCATGTAGATATTATGTGACAGATTACTTCAAGCGAACTCCAATTGCCGAGGAGAATCATATTCCAAATTGGTTTAATTAACAAGAAGAAGATAAAATTATCACCACTGATGTATTTTCAAAGTTTAGGAATAAGAAACTTAAGAATAAGACAATGGGGTAAATTTTATTTCGCCCACATACACAACAATCAAAACTTTCTCAAAATGAAAAGTATGACGATATAACAAGCTATTTTGGGTTTCTAATAGAATGATCATGAATGACTGACGAAATTGATATTTAATAATCATTGGGGATTTTAATGAACTTTGATCCTGTTAATTCTGTGTCACATATATTACATATAAGTGTATTATCTTAGTTATGAAAGACGACTAGTATCTATCAATAAGCTATTTTGACTTTTGATATCCGTCTATTAAAGGGAGGGATTCAAATCCACTTATCAGACTTGTAAATAGTTATCACTCAGCCATGATCAGTGCAGCATATTTAATACAGGCCTTCCCTTCCTATACAACAGTTTCGGTTATCGAAACGTCATTATTGTTCATCGTGTAACATATGAAGCAATTTCAGTTACTAATGTGTTCATTTAGTAGGTTATTACTGCATTTAAGGGGGTAATGTTTACTGATGATTTTATTCTAAACCACTATGATTGGTGTATCTGTATATTCTAATCTAACATTTTAGCTTAAATTATGTATAGTAGATAGTTATGAATAACACGGTTCACTTGAAATGACAGTTGTGATGAAAGCTGCACTCTGATATATAACACCCTTTTATTAAAGCTACGGAAAAATAAGCAGATTTGCTGAATACACCATTCCTTGCGGACACTGAAAGCTGATGATAACCTCAGCTTCTCCTTTGGCAGGACTAACTGTTTTAACTAAAAGTCAATTTTTATCTTGTTTTGTAAAATATACATATTATCCTTAATGCGATACTATCACACAAGGAACTTACTTATACAATCTCTGTCGTTGTATACAACTTTTCATATAGTAAGAAAGAATACGTACAGTTTTAGCCGTTGCTTCTGGTAGCATTTCATTTGCTTCAGCTGCCATTTGCAGAACACGATGTAAATTAAATCCGGAATGAGCCATACCTAAACGCCATATTAAACATGGTAAATAAAATAGAAGTGCTTGTGCAGCCATTACAATTGGTGCCCATTGATAATAAACTAATAGGGATTCACGTCTATCTGGAACTGGCGGTAAACGATTTTCAACTGGTGCAAAATACGTATTTGCTACCCAACAATAATTTTCAGCATATTCTTCCCATCCTCTTGTAAACTCTTGTGGTATCCAACACTGAATCGGTTTACCTAATAAAAATTTCAAACAATAAATTGATTGTTAAACAAATAAGATTTAAAACTAGTTCTATAATTTTCTGATAAGAGATTAATAACATGTTTTTTCCTAGTGGTAAAACCAAAAAACTGAGTAGTTTGTGTTGGAGTATGACTGCAAAGCGAAATCCAGGACGCGCGTTTCGTCCTATTCGGGACTCATCGGCTGGATGTACCTGCATCCCAATGTTCATGTTCACAGTGGGATTCAAATTCAGTCCGTTTCGTGTCAAACGCCACCGCGTACACCACTAGACTACTGAGTCCAGGACGGAACGCGCGTCCTGGATTCCACTTGCCAGTCATAATCCAAATTAAATGATACTTGTGAATATTCGTTATATCGAGGCAATCCGCTCAGGATGCACATATAGCAACAGTGACTGACCAGCTTCAGTCTATAACAAATCAATGGGAATATACAAATTCATCCTAATAAGGAATGTAGTTTGAGATCTATAAAAGGATAATACAAGGGACGTTTATTATGTAATTTCATTAATCTTATCATGAAAGTTCATTCATCTCTTACGCGTTGAATTCAGTCGAACTAATTATATTCTGTTGTGAGATAAAATAATTCTATGATAAAAGCGCAATAATCTAGTTATTCGTCAAGTTTTTTGTCTTCTTTTTGATGTGTACTATTCCAACTGAGCTGTTACACATTTTGTCCTTAGTTTTATTGAACCTGAATTCCTGTACGAGTCATAGCCTAATTTAAAATGTCTACTAAAATATTAAAAATATTCAGTAACAAAATCTGCTTGATTAGAATGTACATGAAAACATCAACACTGAGATGCTCATACGTCTAGCTGAAGAGTTTTAAATAAAACGAAACGCACGTCCTGGATTCCGCTTGTCAGTTACAATCAAACTCATCTACTTACGTTGAAAAATACGTTTTTTATGACCTCACATCGTTTGGGGTAAATTTTTTCACCCACTAGTCTTATTTGTACAAACTCCACAGATTAGTTACAATCGGTTAATAACTTGTGGACTAGTTCTAAAGTAGAATGTTAAAGATCCTTTGGAAATTTATGACATGACGTTGTCTCTGCATGTCCAGATTAAGACGGTTGACACCGATAATTAATTGACGCATAATGCATACATTCACTGTTTAATTATAAGCGATTGCTATAAAAGTAACGTGTACATTGTGCGATGCGAATTTCCTGGGTTTCATTTCATTTTCAGTATCTGATATACATTGTTTAGAAGTAACATATTGAAACGAAACGTCATTCTTAATCTTTCGGCGAATGAATTATTTTCCACAGCATGTTAGTTAACGACTAAAACAAACTGATTTCGACAAGTACATAATATGAACCGACAAACTAAAAGTTACTATTAAACATAAACCTAAGAATTCATGTTTACATTGTATTTTGTGATCTATTCTTAGCAAGTTTATAAAGAGCTGAGTGATTATTAGTGTCATTACATAGTGTAACAATTGTACTGTTTAGAACTAAGCAGTGGAATTAAAGTGAATTGACTTATAGTAAATGTTAACTTAATGCTTTCATCCAGTGCTAGGAAATGTTTGTAAATTGCTTCGATATTGATTACGGAAATACTCATAAGAAAGCACTGAAGTTATTCATACCTTAACCTTTTTATCTTCAAAACGATAAAATAAGAACTGAATGTATTTAAACTCATGATTCGTGTTTATCATGGATGTAGAAAGTAGTTGCAACGATTGAGACAATTCACAACTCTCTTAAATGATGACGATCTATTGATATCATCATTGTTAAAAAGATACATTTGAATAACTACAATTTGAATGTAAGTTAAACAGAAGCTTATTACGTAACTGGCCTTGAGAACTCCTTACTGTAACAAAATTTATGGTAATGAATAAAACTGATATTATTTGCATTATTGGCAGTGATTCATACGAACAATTTCAATACCATACAATGTCGAATTATTAGTTTGAGGTTCTAAGAAAATTTAAAAACTTAAGAAAGTAGCCAAATCATGTATAAAGTGTACCTGACTTGTTTACTGGTACACTGTCTATTCTTAAAGATAAAAGTTTTTGTGTAACCGCTTAATTACATAATTCCTACAACTTACCAACATATTGACGTACACCAATAAGACCAATAAATAAGAATAATAAAACACTTGTATATTGATAATTCAATCGATCAGCGAAATCATCATCAAATTGTAAACGTCTAGATCCAATACGACCAAGTTTAGATAAATTCCAAATAAATGCAGCATCCATTTCTTTAAAGTGTTCACTTCAATCATGCGTTGTACTATACACTTAGTAATACGAATCAATCAATCTGATTGGTTTGAATAACGATTTGATTTCAGTTACACGTTGCCTGATGTAATAAAGAAACATGGAGTAACAATTAGTTAATTAACGTACAAAGTAAATAATATTGACTCTTTTTAATAAACATTTAATTTTGAAGTTTAACATTACGAAATGACATTGGTTAGGGTTACAGGAGTAGATAGATATTTAGTACTAATACAGATTATCATACTAGTAGACATCAGCTATTCTACCAAAGATCTAACTCTGAAACTTCGAATATAGAGAATGGGTTTCAACCCTCAGACTACTCAGTCGATATCTAATAGTTTACATTTGTGACTTCAATAATTTATAATTTCGTCTTCGACGTAGTTTTCCAAAGTATGTTTAGCTAGAAAAGAAATTCAAGTTGTAAATGTGACTATACGTTTAGGCTAATTAGGCTACGATCTGACTGACTGAAGTGCAAGTATTCTTAAGAAAGTAAATTAATGAACTTGATAAACCTGTCGATTTATCGCAGTACAGTTTAAACGCATTACTTTTTAATTACTCTATCGAAGTTATGTGATAAAACTTTGAATCTGTAAGGTGTATCAGTTTCCCCAAGTTTTCATGCACTATCTTCTGACAAGAGTACCAACTAGCACGAAACTTAAATTAATAAGGAATTTTCTGACAATTACTTTAGACCACTTATCGCACTATCACCTACATGGCTATACGATTGTACAGCTTGATAATTAATTCATTGAAAAGAGTTCCCTTTACTGAATTTACTTATTTCCATTTAATAGATATATTTAAGCCAATATTATAAGCATATATAATATAAGTAAGGATATGCCTAAGCTTATCATCAGTCCATAAAATTTTTGACCCTCTAGTCTGTGTTATGTAATCAGTAGATACAGACCATTCTATCAAGGTCGGCACGATCGTCTAGATAAATAGCCATAAACTGTGAAAGGCATAGCCAAGATATTAATCACAGAAGAGGAGGTGCATTCATTCTATGTTTTTTTAAACATTTTGGTTACTGAATTTCCAATGTCGCGTTTGTTCAAAGAATTAGTTTTTTCCTTTTAAATTACATCCTGTATACTACATCCCTTTTCTTCCACTAATGTTACCACTACTACTTCTACATTTATCTAGTTATTCTGATGAGACGTAGTAACATAAATCGAAGAACATAGTCTTTAACTACTAGATTGTACATTATTAACTGAGTAACTGATGCATTAAAATAGTAAACATCTACATACACTACAACTTAAATATGAGGAGAATCTATCATTGACAAGTTTGTTGGGTTGTTTAATAGGGAAACAGCTAACTTTTCTGCAAGATTTTGATTTATAATAAATTTGAGGAAAATAATATAAATATGTTATGTAATAGGCGAAGTATTTTGTTGATTCATTCGAAATAATAATAATAATACAATAATGAAATCATCTAATAATATAAATAGGACTAACTTAGAGTCCTAATGTGTACAGTAAAATGCATTTGACAAGTACATCCATCTGAAGACAAGGCCTAAATAGTACGAAATGCACCTTCTGTATTCCATCCCACAACAACTAACTCTAATCATACTTGTTAATTAACTCTTTGTCAAGGCAATTAACTGAAAATGAAATAGACTGGACGAAAATGTGTGTTGGTGAGATAACAGTACAAAATAATCTAATATAACAGTTGAGTCAGTGGTGGGACGTGGTAAACAGAGAAAATGGACTGAGTTCACTCTCATGGCTTAACCTGTGTAAAGCGCCTAAAATCTTTCACTTTTAGCTAGTCAGGATTTGTTTTAAAATCAAGAAAGGTTGTGCCTTAATTTAACGTCTACTATCCACCAAGAGAGATGAGAGAAGTTACCAGTCATTTTCATCATTCTTTTTCTCAATCGTACCAGCATTTGTTCAAGAGAGCACAATAATAACTACCCATAAGTACTGCCTATGTAACTAGATCCACAGGAGCGGTTAAACTGGTATACAAGTACTGAGGAACTTGTTTCGTTAATCTATCTTAGATTTTTTGTGTAATTACTTGTTCGGTTGATAGGTTACGTATAACTTAACTTATAAGTAAAAATTTCAAGAATCAATTTAACCCAAAATGGCTTATCTGTTCTTAATAAACACGTTGTAACTAATATTAATATGAGATTTGTAAGTTATTACTTCTGAGTGATGACAACAAACAAGTTTGAATAGTTGTTGTTCAGTAATCAACACTCTGGTTTACACTACATTGATGTAAAACTTAAACTATGACAATATGATCAGCAAAATGATGTTAAACATCAATAGTTTTTAGTTAAATCACACAAAATCCTTTATAAAAAACAATAGTAGAGGTTATTATTGATTCCTGAAAAATTGAAACATTTTGGTTGTTTGTCAATGTTGATATAACGAATTGATCTGAACCAAACAACTATTGATCACCTGGAAGCACTGGACAGCTGTTTCGTCCTTGTATAGGACTCCTCAGCAGTGCGCATCCACGACCCTGTTAGGGATCGAACTCAGGACTCTCTGGTTCCGCGACGAGCGCTTCACCATTGGACCACTGAGCCGGTTCCTAATGGTTGATATTTCTAATTCAGTCAATTCGTGTTGTTCGCGCGACCTGATCCATTGTCATCGGTGAGTTACTGTCTCACATCTGACACGACTGAACTCCACTGGTCACGTCTTCACGTCTTTTGGTTATTGTTAAAAGTGAAATCTTAAACTAACGTTTCATCCTATTTAAGACTCGTCAGTTATATGCAAAGAGATATTGATGTTTACACTGGAACTCAAACTAAATACCTTTTACTCTAAATGTCATGTGTATTGAGAAAAGAAAATGAATAATGAAATCACCTTGTCTGTGTAATAAAAATTCTCGAAAATATCTAACTATAAGCCATGCCTAAAATCAAATATGAAGAAAATGTTCTATTTGCAAGTAATAAAACTATAAAAATAAGAAATCTATTCTCATGGGTATAGCAAACTGACAAAACGACAAAGAAATGCAAATTAAAACTAACACATACTAACCAGTAACTTAATTTAGTATACGATTCGAAGTAGTAACTAATTGATAAAAGTAGGCGAAGAATGCAAACGATGTAGATTTCATTGATATACAAAATCTTATCATTGATTTTCATATAGACAGATGAAAATACTAATAAGTATTGACACATGAGCTTAATAATGAAGCTAATAGATGATATTTTCTTTATGTAACGGTTAAAGTGAACTGTCATAATTGTTAGCATGTATACACCATTTTCATAGTTATCATTCACTGTATGTACTTGACTAGAAATGCAGAACCATTCGGAATTTAGATTTCGATGAGGTTCTGCTTTCTGATCTAAGTAGTCGAATCATGTAGTTGTCATCGACTTTCTAAACAAGATGAGTAGAATAAATCTCAGATTAATATCTGAAAATGTAAATCATCTTACTGAATAATAAATAGTCTTCATCACTTTGATAAAGAAACGATGTTGTACTTAAAGTATGCACTTCACCATCTTATGAATACACTCGGTTAATAAGATTATACACTAATGAGAGTAAACAAATCATTGGGTTTTCTATGACAATTATACATTCAGTTCATTTTGTTTTTTTGAAAAAAAAGTATGAACAACGAGTTAAGCAGAAAAAGGATTATTGTATTTCACTACGTTTAGTACTCATCAATTGTTTAGACTCAATAATACTTTAAAATCGACATTACGATGTAAATTGAATGTACTGCGTCATTCATGTGTAGCATAAAATCATTTCAAGTTGTAATATCCTATCACCAAAGTTAAATGAACACTAACATAGTTTGGAATAAGTACTGAAATGAGTTTAGCTGGGTCATACATCAACATACTATAGTTAAATATATAACTAACATGAAACACTAACTAGAATATTGGTTATGAAAAAGACAATTCTTGAACATTAATAGCATGAAATGGTGGAAATAGTTGGAAGCAACAAGGTTGCTTAACGAGAGAATACATCAATGATAAGTTGAAATGAAATACATACAGTTAAATTCACGGCAAAGCTGTCATTTAGAAGTATTTGAATAAATTATAATGAATGAAATCATTTTTCTAAATAAAAACATTACTAGGTCATTCATTAAAGTTCTAAGAGAAGTAAATGCAAGATTTGCTTCTTAATATCAGAGTGACTGTTGAATTTCATTCTATATGTAGGCCTTCTTCTTGGTAATGTTTTGTTTGTGTTGAGAAGGTTTTATTTTCGTTCCGGACAACATAACTACTGCCAACTTGATGCGAAAAATGAAACTACTCTAAACCTCTTTCCTACAAATAGGAGGAGCTGATTTTGTCCAGACAAACAATCAAAAGTTTGCAATTAGGTTGTCGATTTCGAACAAAATACCACATTGTCTTAAACTAAAAATCTTCTACATTATTATCTACACCATTTACTCCCAAATTATGTAGACGATAAGGAAAGTGAGCTGTAATTCAACAAGTAAATCTAGTTCAGATGGTTTATGAAGACAAGGTTTATATTTTAAAATATGTTCGTCAAGAGTTGACCTCGGTTGGATACCATCAACACTGAAGGACATAGAACATCATT
This sequence comes from Schistosoma japonicum, assembly GCA_025215515.1. NCBI lineage: Eukaryota > Metazoa > Platyhelminthes > Trematoda > Strigeidida > Schistosomatidae > Schistosoma > Schistosoma japonicum. The sequence continues at coordinate 21,968,206 of CM046067.1, forward strand.
GACATCATAATGTTAGAACATCATCGATAGACTTCACACATATTTGAAATGAGACAGTTACCACTAATGGTATTCAATTACATCATATCACAACTTAGTAAAGTGCCACTAGATACCGGCATAGTAACTTTAATAGTTATATGTTTGCTTAGGGACTTGAATGTCCTGGATTCTACTCCCACTATGAGATCGAGAAGTGTGCTCGTATGAAATAGTGCTATAGTTGAATAAAACATTTTATTCATTTTTTTTCTAATTTTTAGTTAAATTCAATCGAGAACAAATATAATCAATAAACAATTAAACGGTACAACGGCGCATGGTTTCATACATCAATGAGTTTGGTAAATAAACAAGCAAATGTTTCACAGAGTTCTTGTAGTAGTAATACAAAGTAAATGTGTTTTACAATACAAATTATGTTCCTTTATTTTTATTCCCAAGAGTGATGTGATAAAAAGAGTTGGCAAGTTTAAAATAAAACTTGACATTGAAAGTCAGATTTTAAACTTGGCATACAGTAACTATTGAAAGTGTAATTAATTGAATTATTGATGCCTTAATTAAACTTCATAAACAATAAATTAGAGTATTAAATTCAGTTATTCCTATTAAGGAAAAATGAATTTTGCTATTGAAGGTTTCAAGTGTATCTGTTCAGTCAAAATTGTCATCATTTGCCTCCAACGACATAATATTCTTTTATGTTGTAAAAGTTATTCAATAAGTACCCTCTTTGTATCAGGCATTTTTTTTCATAGGAATTCCATCTTATCTAGTTATTTTATCCTTTTCCATATAGGAATTAGTTAGTAATCATATCACTTATCTTCCACTCAACTCATATCATTCTATACATTGCATAGTGCTTCATCAAACATTCTATGGGGTCATTTTCTGCGCTATTTATGTGTTTGACAATTACTATTTACATGACTCTAAGTAGTCCAAATATACCGTTTTATCAATTACGTGTTCCGATCATTCCATCAATGAATGCCAGCCTTGTGATACTGATAGTTATATGTTCACCTCCAGGTCTGAAATTATTGGGCCTGATTCCTTGATGTGATTATGGGTGCTCACTGCTGAGGATCATATACTAAGACAAGATAGCTGTTTAACGTTTCCTAGTTTACAGTGGTATCCAACGGAAAATAAACTGTGGTGAAGAAAGGACAACAAATTGTTAAGCATATTTTGTGACTTACGTCACATACAGTATTCATACAACGGTTGAAAATCAAAATATACTGTTAAGCTGTTGTTTCTAGTGTGAGACCTGTCATTATTATGCATTCTCAACACGCCTAGGATTTAAACACATGAGAATGAAATTTTGAATAGGTAACTTAACTATCAGATCATTCAGTCGACATTTCCATTGTTTTAAGTCTATAGCTGTAGTCAACTCAGGATAATGCACAACAATAAATTTGTGTGACTTAAAACAACCCTAAACATCACTGCGTGTTTTGATTACTTCATTAGGCTGTAAAACGTGGCGTAGACAGGAATGAAAACAGCAATAGATGCTGTCTGTGGACATCTCAAGTGGAGCTAAACAATAGTCATCTTAATTATAAACTGTCAGCTCCTAAAATTATTGAATCTATTGCCGTTAAACCCTTCTAAGCTTAATTCAATCATGCAAATGAAACGAGTACTTCTTTATCATGGTAACTTTACTCCTTATTCATTGTCACTTTTTGAAAATCTATTTCCATTTTTTTACATTGTGATATTATTTTCATTTCATACATTCTTTTTTTGCTGACCGACTTCATTTCATATTATCTCATCACATCTCTTCACTATGTAATCACATTAGTTAGGCCTCATGATCTACTGTTGTTACTCAAATTAATATTCCATGATCTCCTTCTGAATCTTGTGTAACATACAACAATTAACTGAACATCTTGAAGTGTGTATGCGTGTGAATGTTTACTACACCGTGTTAATGTATTTTCTTATCTGTTACAAACTGTATCTAAAAGGTTTAACTTTTGAAATATAACAAAACGTCAATGGTGATGAATGAAAATCAAATGATATGAAATGAATTTCTTGTATTCTGTTCAATTTGTTGATTCTGTTCTTTCAAATACTAGAGTCATAGTTTAACATCAGAATTACTGGTTACTTCAGTGGTATTGTGATAGTGCAACGTGAAAACAAAATTAATCTGTAAATAGTGGATTGTAACCTGATCGCACACTGAATAACTGTCAAGATGATACGTTCAATCATTTCATGCACAACGTTGATTTTGTTTAGAGCAATTTAAAATAAACATTATGTAAATGCAATTATCATAGTAACTAAAGAGTTCACCACCTCAGAGATTAGTTTAAATTGTCGCGCAACAAAATAAAGCTACAATCTGGAAGGGTTTACATTTCACTGTTGATGATGTTAAGGGCTGAAAATGATCTGTCTTTGTTACCAAATATTCATCCTAAAAGAATTGTGTCAATATGACGTCAAGCTATTAGTTATTCTATAATTGTAATGTACCTGGCGTCTATTTTTGTCTGTCACACCTCAGATGAATGTATCTAAAGCGATATTGATTTTGTTAGTGGAACTCGAACCCAGTTGGTTGCTTCCAAACACCACTGTATTATCTAATCAAATATAACTTAGCTATGATAAAACTTTTGATATAACAATTTACAGGAGCAGTCTTTGTAGGATTCATTTAGCGTCTTAATGTGAGTTACTTGTTTAGAAAATAATATTAATCTATTTTCAAATAGAAGAGAGGAACATATTTAATGCAATCAGTATACAAGTCTGATAGTCGTGAAGTCATGTAATTGTTTGGTCAAGTCGATTCAAAATAAGGCATATTAGTACGTGTTTGTATACCATGATTTAGGTATATTTGGTGTCAATTTCATTAAGAAAACTTCTCAAACAACATAAACTTTAAATATCGTAAATATTGATTAACGCTTTTTGATTCATTAGGTAGAATAAAAAAAAAGTTTCCGTCTGCTTCTGTTCAGAAATGCGTTTGCAGGTTATGTCGTATCGACCGTGATGCCTTCAACGATGGAGAGTCTTCGCGAGAATGTTCTAATCATAAAGACGGAAGAGTAACTCAAGGTTTACACATGTTACTAGACTTTAATACACACGAAAGAAATACAGGCCTTACCATCCATTTAACATGGAGTATCCATTCAAACAATTGAAATAAAATTAAAACAAATTTCATGCATCTTTAGCACACATACAAACTATTTTTGTCTTCTCACATCACATCAAACACTTTATACCCTACTTACTGTTTACATCACAATTATAAATATGTGTTGCTTTGTAATCGCCTTGATCCAAACAATGACATGCCTTCAACACCATCAGACTTTTATATTGATTGTATTAAAAGTTTGATTTACATCTGTTGCTTTGCTTCATTTAAAAGTGGGTAAATGTAATTTGGCTATTTGATTATTCTCTAAAGAAGCAGCTTACCCTATGTAGCGGAATGACAGTACTAGTTTATTATCAAAATTTTTATTCTTCTTGATTCAAGCCCTCCAGTATTTCTGTTATTCAAAAAGTAATGTACAAGTCTTACAAAATGACGTAGTATAGACAACCACTGAAAGCAAAAGCTAAAAATGAGCAACTGTTTCATCTTCATAGTGAACTCTCCTACATTCCTTACGCATAACCCCACTGATAGATAGACCTTAGAACTTTCTGATTTCGTTGTTAACGCTTACTTTTCAAACCACCAATCTGAAAGGCAAGAGTCAATTATTATTTTACAACTTTAGCCAACTAGTGACATATTTGCTTGATCCATTTCAGCTATCATCTATAACTTAATGTCACTTATCGAACATGATTTTAATTCATTGACCTCTTATCACTACATTTCTAAAATTTGCCACTAATCAGCTCATAACTGAGTTTTGTGAAGATTATTTTTATTGCAAAGTTTATATGCGAAATTAATAGGATACTAAATGACACTTGTACGGTTGAAACAAATTGTATTTCCACGGCAACATAAATTACGAAGTCTTAAAAATATTATTGAGTGGAACGCATGATTCGTATTTACGCCTTGCTAAATATACCAAGAGATATTAAAGTCACTATTTATAACTGAATATCAGTAGTTGAAGGCTACAAATTTTACAAAAAGTAATCGATGCTCTAAAAGGAACATACAATTATTCAACTATCATTTTCCTTAATATTGATTGCAAACTTGATATATAACTTGTAATCTAATAGGAAATCACTGAATAGTGATATTCCTTCATTCCTGTACAAGAATGAAACTAACTAATGTAACTATGACATACTAAAATAACCATGTCGTTTATTTTAACCCATTTGTTTATATTTGAAAGCTACACTTAAAAATAACTACTCTCCACTTAGATAATTATCATTATAAACATAACATTTGTGGATTTCATACAGAGTTTTTTAAACTGTTTTCAAACATACGTCGATTAATCACTGCAAAACTTCTATGTGAACATCCAGTGTATTTTGATTAGTCGACATGATTATCTTATGATTATACAGTGAGAAATATGATAACATCAAAGTATTGGATCAGTGTTTAGGATGTTTTGTACATAAAATTAGTGCACACTACTTTTAATTTCAAGTAGATAATGAGTATCATTAGCCCACCCCTGTCACAGTGAATATCATTGACTGATTATTTTGTTTAAATAGTATACTCATCCCCTCTCCCCTCCACCCCCCCCGCACACACGCATCTCTGTAAGGAAAACTAAGAGGAAGAAATAAAACATGCGCACATAGTGATAACATTTTTTCTTTGGTATTTGTTACGGTGTTACTATGAATGGATTAATATACCCTATTTTTTTAAAAAAATGAACTAAGAATTAAGTGAATTCAATTAGATTTTTACACTAACTCCAATACAATCACTTATCTATTGAATAAAATGTCGAGAAAAAAACAAACAAACATTTTTTTTCTGTTTCATTCATTTGTAAATTTATGTTCATTTCTATTCATTATAATTAAATTAAATGAAAATTTACTGCCATGGTAACAATAAATATAAAATTATTTCAAAATTATCAAGTTAATTTATGTTCTTAAAATTCAATTACATGAAATAAAAGAGATTTTTTCGTTTGTGGGAGGGGGGGGTGGATATAGTCAGTTAGTAACTAACACTGATATACTGTGTACTTGTTGAATTCATTTCTATTAGCTGATTATTTATAAAGAACTATTTAAGATAAGTATGAATAGAATTATGAATTACTTCTTGTGTAGATTAAAATTATATTTCCATTGGCCTAATCAAACCTACAGATCCTTACTTTTTAAAACTTAATTTATAACAACAGATATTTTAGTGTTAGAATATAATATACGTAACTAGTAATGTCTGTCGAACTTGTGTACTTAAGTGTCATCACAGAGGGTAACAACAACTGCTGACTTATAAAACCTAAAGAGTAGTACCATTGTGATTTATATATTTTCATCCTTCAGTGTCTCATAGAGACAAAAGTGACAATTGAGGAAGAATTCACATTGAATATAATCGGCTAACGAAATAGGTATATCATGGAAGCAACAACGATTTAAAGCATTTACCAATTAACATAATCTTGAATTCAGTCACTGTCTGAAAACTGTGAATATAAATATGCATTCCTTTTTGATAAATGCTTGCCACATTTTATATTTATGAATCGAATATTAATTAGTAAACCAGATCGAATAGCTAAGTTCAAGGTGGATAGACCTTCTAAATTAGACTTCAAAATATACACTTCGGATGGTTATGAAAAAAGTAAAAGTTTCACTGTCGAAATGACTAGTTTATGATATTAAATTCATTCAGTTAACCGGTCATTTGAAATAGATAGGATCATCAGTATCTAAATATACTAAGGTAAGATACCGATAAATAATGCATGTACAATACTGCGACGAAGAAAGACAAATTGTAATGCAAATAGTCATATGAAATAATAAAATGATGTAACTGTTAAGTGAAATTATTCACTCGATCATGGAGTCCATAAAAATAATAGTGATAATAGTAATAATGTAACGGAACGAGTATTAACAATTAAATTGCTTTAAACAGAAAACTTTTCTCATGTTATTAAGTTGTGATAGGTTTGTGGTGAAACGCATTAAGTATTGTTGTTTGCATTAGTCACATATTAATTTTGGTTGGGAGCTGCTAATATCTAGGAAACACTGGACAGCTTTTCCGTCATAGTAATGGAACTCCTCCTCAAGTCTCAAAGATAAACGCTTGACCATCTACACGATTCAGCTTGCTGATGTCCAGTGGTAGAATAATTAATACCTATTTACACAAAACAACTACAATCCAATTACAAAAAAAGACTCACTAGTACTAAGTTTAGGATGTTCAAAAAGTCCTAATAAGAAGTATTGACTGGTAGAGTTCAGACTTGTTGGGATTAAGACAGTTATCATTAATGACAATGGACGATCATTGAGCTCAATCCAGTGCTACAGAGCATTAGGTTTCTGCACACCTGAAAGCCCTATGTTTATTTCCCTCATAGAGTCGATAGTGTGCGCTGATGAAGAATCCCATAATAAGGCAAAACAACTTCAATGCTTTCTGTCTTACAGTGGTACCTAACCAACATCAATATGTGACAAGACCAAACAACAAAATCTTAATTTGGGAAGATGCAAAGAAGAGGCGGATCGGTATGTACACTATCTAAATTAGGCCATTTTTGTCACTAAAATTATTAGTAACTTTATCGATTTGATGTTGGCTGTGTTAAAAGAAGCGGTTACATATATTATATGTGCATGCAAAACTTTGTTTTCTTATTCGAATAGGTATTGCATCTGTTGTTGAAGAAATTTTAATCCATCCGATTTTGGTAAACAAATGCTTACGTTGTAAAATATTGTAAACAATTGTTGAATGACCTCAGAATAGCCTGCTTTAACCTAAATAGATAAGTGATGGACTGTTAACTGCTATAGCAATGCCTTCACTTAGACACGCAAGAATATGTTCACAAGTACGGGAATCTACATTCTTAGAAGATCAGTTTGTGCGACTTGCTCTTCAGGCTAATAGAGTCCATAGATGTAATGGGTGGCCAATTTAGATAATGTCTTTTGATCTCTATGTACCCTATGGAGAGGTTAATAACAACAGAACTTGCTTCCTATCATTAAACACTCTTTGGACTATTCTGTGTGACCTCTGATGAGAGACTGTTGGCATGATAACATTAAAACCAAGGGATATCGGACAGCAAAAGTTGCGAACCCAGATTCTGCCCCAGGACCTTTAGGTTGACGAACACCTGACCGTTTTCACCACTAGACCTAGCCAAGGGAACAATGAAAGAATTTCTACTTCTATCAATTAGTGATAGTAGTGCGACGATCATCCATTCTCATTGGTAATAAATGTCTCACTCTCATCAAGTCTGAACTTCACCGGTTATAACTTCTTACTAAATCTTCAGTAACATCATGAGGATAGTTTTGCTGTATATCACAAATTCATGGAAGTATTAATTCAACCATTACATTCTAGCCAATGTAGAAGGTTAGGTGTTTGCTAAGTTAAAGCTCCCAGGGAAAGAATCCGGAGTATGCACTGCTGAGGAGTTCCACACTAGAACGAAACACCTGTCCAGTGTTCTCTTGTTTTCAGTATTATCCTACCAACACCTGTCTGTGATGTATTTAATCAATTAATTATATTTTAGAAAATTTTATTACATAATTACAACAATTGTTATTGATTTAATTTGTATTGTGACTGGTAAGTGGAATCCAGGACGCGCGTTTTGTCCTATTTGGGACTCATCGGCTGGATGTACCTGCACCTTAATGTTGATGTTCACAGTGGGATTCGAACTCAGCAATTAAGATTAATTACTGAATAAATTTATGCCAAACATTTATACATCGACAGTTGTCAATAACAAGTAACTAATGTCAATTTAACTTCTATTTGTACTAATTTATTTGCATTAGATAACAATGTTCATAATCTACATTTTATTATGTAAACGGAAATAAGAAAATGCATTACATTCAACTACTCTACTAAACATGAAGTGAAAAGAAAAGAAAATAAAAAAGTGAAAAGAAAGAAAAATTATAGTTGAAAGAAACTTCTCTCATTGATTCAATTCAACATTTCCTTTGAATAAAAAGCGAAAAAAAAACTTTGTTTTCAGTTTTATCAATTGGTTTCTATGATTTTTCAATGGTTATGATACAAGAGATGAGAAAAATTACACAGAAGTTGAATATTTTCATGGTGTACTACTATTGATTATTATTCAATACATAAAGTAACTAATAGATTGTGATGTGATATGCATGAATCCATTGAATGATTTCATAATGATCAGTAAATGTAATTGAAGTTAGTAGTTGAGTAAATAATTGAAATTGTTATTTATGCTTGACAATGTTCAACAGAGATAATAAACAATTTCACAAATCTTCCAAGTCTAGTAAAAGCATTGATGTTTATGTATTTTAATGTAGTACTATGTAATTTTCATAAGGGTTATTGAAACAATTCGAGGTTAACCTGCTTTAACAAATGGATATATGTAAAGCATTTTATCATGCATATTCATTTCATTGAGAAAATTGTACCGTCAAATGAGTCGTCCATTCTGTTATATGTAACAAATGCAGGGTATTTAGCTTCAGTTTCATCTCTGGATATTTTATGTAATGTACAGTTTAAAGTGTCATGTAGGTTACACCTTACACGAGAAAATGCCGTAGCTATCCATAACTTAAAACCTCAGTTAATATTATAATGAAAACCACTTATTCATAAAACACAAGGTGATATACATTTTAAACTTAATACTCATCACATCACTCAGTAATAGTCAGCTTGATCTCACTGGTAATCGACTTTACAATGCAACTCCTAGAGCCACGATTGAGAAGATCTAACAGATGGAATTCATATATTTCGGATGTGACATAATTACCTACCAACGACAGTAAATGAATTCTGTCACTATATATTGCTAACTAGCTGAAGTTAGAAATAACAATGTTGCATATAGTCGTCTAAATGGTCTAAGAGTCAGAAGTTCTCACGGTTCCGGATACAAACACTGTAAGGGATCCACTGTTTATACTTCTAAGGATTTCCATATTATGAGAAAACTGTTATCCAGTATCACAATCAGGTTTTCAATGGTTTCTTAACGAAGGTCTCTTTGTGACAAAACAGAAATTCAGTTATAAAAAATGGGTTTCGATAATCCATTATAAGTACACGAATCCGATAATGTTAATGTCAATGTGATGGTTTACAAATTTCGGTAATCCAAAATGTGATTTCATATGCAGTTTTCTAATCAATTTCTCCACTAACTCGAATGAAAACACGAAATGGATATCATTTTATAATGAATAGTTTTCGGCTTATATTAAATAGAAAGTAATGGATAATTTTGTATGTTTTTATTACCGTTTTGAAAATTTTTCCCAAGTGTACTTTAAGGAAAATTGAAAATATCCTTCACGGTAAAACGGTGACATAATTTAATAACCGAAGTGATAATCAGTTGCCACAACAATAAACCTCCTACAAGGTATGACTTACACAAACTGTGGTAACATCGATTTGTTTTTCTTCATGGTAACTCTTAGATAACCATAAAAACTCTTTCTTCTTTAAAAATCTTATTACTCATAAAAAAGAAACAAAATAAACTCGTGTTAAATGTCAGTATTCTATTGAAAAAAAAATCAATTATTATTCACAATTCAGGAGAATCTCTTCTCCTAGTTTTAAGTGACTACCGTCAACTAATTGGAAACCATTCCTAGTGAAACTTTTAACTGATAGTTGTCAATTTCATTCCATAGAGGATAAGTAATTGATACTTTAAAAATCAAATATCGTATGTTGTTAGGTTACCAACATGAATACCTTTTAAGCTGGATTGTGACTGGCAAGTGGAATCAAGGACGCGAGTTTCGTCCTATATGGGACTCATCGGCTGGATGTACCTGCATCCTAATGTTGATGTTCACAGTGGGATTTGAACTCAGTCCGCTTCGTTTTAAACGCCACCGTGTTCACCACTAGGCTACTGTGTCCAGTTGGTCACACTTGTGCAACGGGTAGATATGCAATTTAGAATAGGCTTGTATGAATACCTTTTGTAAACAGTGAATCTACGTATAGCAGAAATCAGTGAATCTTTAAAAACTTTGTAACATAAACTAGAATTTGTAATAAGAATGTCATAAAGTTTTAGAAGCCATGTAATTCATTCATTACAATTTGCAACTTCTACTTTGTTTCTTTTCATTAGTTAAAATGATCACATCTTTAAGTATAAAAGGAGTTATTAGAATAGGCAATTTATAAAGTTTGTCAAAAAATTTGTAAACAGTTTACATCACTCGTTGACTTTAATTAGATAATCACTAAGATGTGAGTATGTTTTTCTTAACTTCATTGTCATACATTAGAAGATACATGAAATGAGCACATTAACAACATCATCAAATATAGAACAGAGAATCTAAAAAATCTATCAGAGAAATATAGTTTCCTTTAAATGCATTAAGTTTGCATCCATCAATTTACAAGTTTCACTTTAGTTATATTTCTATAAAGATTCTACTAGTTAGTCTCTATGCAGTCACTGGTTATCATTATTTCCACTACCCCCCCACCCCTTCCTCACCTTCTGAATTTCACTGAAATTGTACCAATTCAATATGATAAATAAATTAAAATTGACGATGTAAACAGTTTTGTTTATTAAAACAAAAAATGTTAAAATCTGCTATCAAGGCCAATATTCCATAGATAAGTTATGAAACAGCTAATACAAAAATTGTTTATGTTCTTACACAAGCAAACAATCATAATTATACTGGTAAATAATAAACAATAAATAATTAACAATTAAACAAGATACATTGACAGTATATTCAATGATGTTGTCTTCTATCAATGGAACAATGTCAAGAAACTAGACTGAATAAGATTTTCTTTTTCTTACTTTACTGAATTCTTACAGTTTAATGAATTTCTTCACCAGTAAACAATAGCAACTAGATCGATTACAACGATGTAATGATTTGATTGAATAATTTTAGAAATTCGTTTTATAGACCTTGTTTATCATATTTTGTTGATTTATTCAAACAACTACAAATAATAATTACATGAAAAGTTTAACAATCATATTGATTCATTTGCATGACTTGGAAACAAGCTGAATAACCATCTCGGATGGTACAACGTTCAAGTGTTATTGTACAGTTAACTTACTAATTAAAGAAGTTTGAGTTATTGTTGATGGCATGTTTATAGTAACTTTAATAAAATTTCTATGCAAACGATGTAGGCAGTTACATCATACTGTATACACACTTCATTCTAAATCAATTGATAAAGTCATATGAATAGCAAATACCATGAATAGTTCAAAATGTTCCTTTCATTATTAAACGAATGACAGATAAAAACTAGATTGTTTTCATAGCAGATAATAACCTTAACATAATAGTTAAACATAGAGATAATCAATTACTTTCAAATCACCTTCTCATACACTTTGATGCACACCAATTTATTTTATAGCTCTGATGATGAAAACAATACTACTTTAAGTAGTACAGTATCTGTAGCATAATAATTATGACTTTTACGAGTAGTTCAATAAAATCATGTGTAGTTATTTTGATATTCATCGGCTAGTATGAATGTAAAGTGAAGATGCGTTTCGGGAAACAACTCAGTATTAATACAGAACTATTAAAAATAATAAACGTTAGTAGTGTAATCACTAGACACAGTTCATGTAGAAAGTGTGATTCATTTACTAATACATAAGATTCATCGAAATGTCTGTAGCAACTACTAAGATGCCGTTTTTCTATTTGTGAGGGTCTAATGCACTAGAAACATCAAAGCCCATTTGTTTACACAAAGCAATTTATTCTACTTATGAATACATCCAAGAAATCTTGATTGCATTTTAATACGTGGTTAGATATTAAAAATTCGTTGTAGTTTTTATTTTGTTCTGTCCGTGATACTTGCAATTCCAATAAATATTTGGTATTAATTTAATCCATTATGCAATGTATATTCATTGGCTTTTATATTAAGCAGCTCTGAAAGGCCAAAGAACACCCTGCGTCGAGAACTGGAAGCAGACATTAAAAGGATGAACAGCTGGAAAGGATTGCTCAGGACAGAGTTGAATGAAGAATACTGGTGAGCGGCCTATGCTCCTCCGAGAGGGGTAACAGGCGTAAGTAAGTAAGTAAGCCCTGAAAGGTACATACGTGATCAGACATTTTGAAGTGAATTACAAAGATACCTTCCACTTATCAAATTTATTGTATCTGCTTACTAGACTACAAAAATGAGCGACTGCTTGATAAAGAAGAATATAAAAGTTATAACTACTTATTGCATTTCATCGTATTTATATAATAAGTATACATTCCTGATTTATTAACCTCAGTTACACTGTTTACCATTATCAAGCACTGTCAAGTGTGCAATTTTCAGCAAAAGTTGTTTTATGAATATGTGAACAATTCGCTGCTAAAGTCAATATGTTGTGACGAAGTATTTGATATGGTGATCAGTAATTTACAAATGACCGACAAAAGTGATATTTAATGATGGTGATATTTTACTGAACTTCAACCCTGTTAATTCTGTATCGTATATATAGGTATGTTATTTTTGTTATGAAAGACGATTCATATCTGTTGATAAGATCATTCAATAACTATTCATTGAGGTTTGGGGGGAGGGAAGGGGGGGTAATTAAGCTGTTGGATTGGTTAGTCGAATTTATGAGTAGTTAGTTATCACCCAGTTACAATCAGTCCAATATATTTCATTCAGCTGTTGCCATGTTATATAACAATTTTCTCATTTATTCCACTCGATTACATAATCAAGTCCTTTTTTTTTATTGAATTCATTAGCTGAAGCTGAAAATACTTTTAGCTTTTTTTTGAACACTGTAGAACTGATGTGATAGACATTAAATTTTATAAACGCCGCATTTTGTATTTTAGAATTCATTAAAAGAAAAAAGAAAAAAAACATAAAACAAATAAACAAAAAAGCAACATAGAGAAAAGTGAGAAGAAAATATTCAATTTCTTTCTTTGTTTGATCCCAAATGAGTAAAAATTTAATATTTTGATTTAATTTTCCCAGTAAACTTATTAATGATTCAAAAAAAATTTCGAAAAAGTCAACGAACAAAAAACTTTTATGTGATTTCCAACTATTCTCCTCTACATTAAACGTATGTATGTAAGAACATTTGAATTTTTTCAGAAAATTTTCTGACTCCTAACGGTTGATATCATCCATTGTCAGCGGTGGTTACTGCCTCACACCCGACATGGTTGGACTCCACCGGTCACATCTTCACACTAGAACTCCAGGAATTACCTCAGGGAGCTAGTCACTAGTGAATTGATATTTTAGTTACAATTGGGGGTTGTGGATCACGAATTGACTGAATTAGAAATATCAACCATTAGGAGCCAGCTCAGTGGTCCAATGGTAAAGCGCTCATTGCGGAGTCAGAGGGTCTAGGGTTCGATCCCCAATGTGGTCGTGGACGTGCACTCCTGAAGAGTCCCATACTCGGACAAAACAGCTGTCCAGTGCTTCCAGGTGATCAGTGGTTGTCTGATTCAGATCAATTCGTGATATCAACATTGACAACTAACTATCCCCACAACTCCCAATTGTAACTAAAGAAAATTTTCTATTTGTCATTCATACGGAACACTGTGATTGTTGAAATTTTGTTTATATTTGGGAGTTTGAAATGAGTATACTGTGACTAAAGTTAACCAAACCTGCTTTTTTTTTCAAATGTTTATTACACTTTAAAGCCAACACATCAAGCAATAATCATTGCAATTTGGTTGACAGGTAGATTTATGTTACTTTTAAATATAAAATTATGCTACGTAGAGTAACCTAGAAATGCTTCCAAGGAAATGCAATCAGAAAGAAATCGTGCTTGATCTAAGTTTTGTTCTAGTCACCAATCACTTCAGTATAGTGTATCACCATTCTTAAGAAAACTGATGCCCCCCTCGTCCCCCAATAATGTTAAAATGCACATCATCCAGCATCATAATGGGGAACATCACTAGTAAACTATTCAAAATATAATACAAAGCAGGTAACCTTAATACTGAATATCATATTTTAGTTTATAGTTAATCATGGATAGAAATTGCAACAATGTGTTAACCATACAAAATAGAATTGGTGTAAAAAAAAGTAGCAGAATTTATGTCATTTTTTTTAATTAAAATAAAACAATGAGGAAAACATTTTTACTTGATAGAATCTGATTAATACTACAGTCTAGACAAACATGACATTAGTAATTATACAATGACAAGTTAATGCAAATGTCTTAGTCACACGAAAATTATTAGGCACTCAAAGAGTTGAATAGGTAATAGCTCAGGTTGTCTCATTTCCGAAAAAAATATTACAGATCTGCCTTCTTTATCGATTTCAACGAGCACAATTTATGGTTTATGGTATCATTCTGTCTACTTCTAACAACCTAAGCAGGGGCTTTTAAGTATACTACTAGTACTACTATTAAGCGAAAAATTTTCTAAAAACCAGGAAGTTTCTACATAACCCATCTTTAAATTAGCTGATAGGAATAGCGGATTCTGAAAGTGTATGTAACGCTAAAGTCATGCAAGTCGAAAATTATATTTCTGTGAAATTTTCATTATCTGATAAATCTACTACGTCTCTAGTTGTCTCAACCTATATGAGAACACTAATAATTCATATTATTATTCGGATAAAAAATGCTTATGAAGTTTTACATTATGAACTAGTCTTACTTATACAATCACTTGGAACCAAGAAATACTGAATCGCTTTATTAATCTAATATATTTCTTCAACATCACAAATATACGATCTTACAACAAATGAAACTCAGGGGCATCAGGCTTTTTTGCAAGTCATTAGATATCTATTCATTGTTTTAATAGTTACGCTGTAACCACTAGACGTCAATATCATGTATCCGATACCAGGTGAAATCGCTGATGACGGCCTGATGATTAGTTCCCACTGCCTAACACTCTATGGCTTACAATGGTTATTTTATGAAGGTTAATTCGTATTGTGAAACATTAATCTTAATGATTTCTCTCAACAGTCAATAGATACACTTTCGTTATAATTAAGCTTTTTACTGGTGATTGCAAGTTTCTGTTGAGCATTTCAAATTCTACATTGATAACTAGTCATCGTGAACAATTTCTAATAGAATATTTCTAAAGATTCATATTGAATCCAACAGAAGGAATTTACATTATTTCAATAGACGCCTTAAATGTGTCTTGAAATCGCATTACAACTGAAAGTAAGTAATGAATTTCAAAGAAATTAACAATTTTATTTCATCAAGTATCAACAAGGCAGCTGTAATACCAGTTGATGAAGTCAAAAGATCAACTTAATAACTCATTAGTTAATGACGTTATTTTTAATACTACTGATAAATGAAAAGCATTTTCACTTCACTACAACTGACTTATTTTATAAGTAAATTGTTAAGTGTAATTTTATACCAATTAACTGAAGTATAAATTGACTTACAGCAAGTGTTATCCAAAATTCCGTTATCAGTTGTATGAGATTAAAGATGTTTATTAGTAATAATAATAATAATAATAATAATTGTTACTATTATTATTATTATTATTACTACTACTACTACTACTGTTGCTATAAGTACGTTTATTTTCGTAACATATAAATCATTTCCTACCGCCTGTTAGTAAGGTCATAAAACAATAGATTAGTGATTTCTTCTTGTTATCTTATGATAAGTGCTTCCTGAATGCAAAACTACATACATAATGCATATATATAACCTGTATACTTAGTTTATGGTTAACATACTGTATGATATTTACTCAACCTTGCTTCCAAAAGTACTTTGTACAAAAGTGAGATCAATGATTCAAGCTATAATTACAGAAAATATAAAGAGACAAAAATATTGGAGCTGTGCAACTTGATACTGTAAACACTAACCTTACTGAAGAGATCAGTCAAGTAGCTAAGACCAACATCTTCTACATTCAAAATTAAAGAGATTCTGTAGGAACGTGTCTTTGATCAGTACAATGAATACTTCACTTGACTGAATTAAAAAATATTTGTTGCGTAACGAGATCACATTCAATTTATTGTAGATTTAACATTTATATGTTAAGCTTAATGTTTTTATTTTAGTAAGCCATGTATTATGGCCAAATTTCTAATGTTTTAGCATTTATCAGTTTTTTCTGATCCCTTATCTGTTTAGATTAGTAAGCCCTTTTCATATTAAGTAATCGATTTATTCCAAACTGTTTCTAGAACTATCACTCATTCTACTTTATAAATACTCCATTGAAAACTCTTTATTTCATCGAAATGCCAATCATGTGTATCACTTTTAGTGAACAATGCATCTCCATTAGATTCACAGTGATATGTGCATATTAAACTAATTACAATTCAGTAGCTGAAGAGAATGGAATGAAATCCCTGATTAATTCAATGTATTAGGCATATAAATGTCGTGCTAGAACTATTTAAACTTCGACTATTTAATGAAAGTAAGAACCATGTAGACAAACAATCACAAAACGACTACTAATATGAAGTGGTTTAACACCTATGGGATTACAGAGAATGCTTATTACTGCATAAAGTATGTGCTTACTGTCTTGTCCAGGAATGACAATGAACGCCAAGTAAATAGACCTTTTAACCAATTAATCACAGAAACAAAGCAATACATAAACACATATTGAAAAGTTTGTTTTGAGCTACATTTAACGTAACCTACTGGAAAACCTATAAGAGACAGTAAAATGTTCAAGGTGAGTTAGATATATGAAACATCTGATATACACTGAAAATTTCCAAGTAATAAACTCAAGTATCTTAGGTTTCTTTGAGTAGCGTAATCAAGTATATCCTCCACAATTGTATGTTAGGTTATACATATAATGTCATATTCATTAATTAGCATGAAATCAAATGCTATTTAGAAATGCCTCACACATTCAACTTATGTTCACTTAGATTGTAATAATTTCATCGGTACGTAATCATCAATTCATCATATTCTTACATCAAGATATAAATAATGTTAATAACAATGAACTCCTGAATAGAATACAAATATTTGGAATCATTGTAGTCTACTAATCAAATAAAATATACACTTTCTACACAACTGATGGCGTTTCAAGTTAGTCTTTATAAAAAGGATGAAGTTATCCACAGCGTTTGTCATTTTTGCTGTATTCTCTTTAGCACTTATTGCATTTATTACATGGTTACTTCACATTGAAAAGGAACTTTCACTTAGTACTTTATTTGAATAGACTTGAGCTAAATGTAACTTTCTGATATAAACATGCCAGTGTAGACACAGCCTAAAGTGTACATAAATAATAGAGAATAACGAGAGAAACATCATCTCTAATGACAATTATACATGAATTAACCCATTAAATGAATTGAGAAGTGACTGAATATGTTGCCTAAAACATGCCTTATAGATGATGAAATGTTGATGCTAATATCGTCTTGTTAAATTGTTTCTTTTATTTAAATACTCTTCAGCAACTTTACTTTTACGTTGATTGCAATCACTTACTCAAGGTGATTTAAGAAACTGGCATAGGTCAAGTATTCAGTTTAAAATGTGTTATAATGCATATGCTGACATTTGGTTAACTAGTAACTTATAAGTATAAAATATAAAAAGCAATTAGGTGTCAAACGCTACCATATAGTTTTGTGAAGATAAAACTGGAATTACTGTATCACTTGGCAAATATACGAGTGTTATACAGCTTGAGAGAGAGAGAGAG
Source organism: Schistosoma japonicum (assembly GCA_025215515.1). Classification (NCBI taxonomy): domain Eukaryota; kingdom Metazoa; phylum Platyhelminthes; class Trematoda; order Strigeidida; family Schistosomatidae; genus Schistosoma; species Schistosoma japonicum. Next base: position 21,986,170 of record CM046067.1, read on the forward strand.
AGAAGAAAGATTCAAGTAGAATAGTATGACGATTCCTTATGATTTGGTTGATTTCACATCATGTGCTACTTGCAATCTGTAATATTTTAAAATAGGGAATCAACGTACTTTTGTAATGGAGTTATCTTGAAGTAAAAAGGTGTGCTACATCATCATCGTCTTCAACATGGAAAGAAGATAAAAGTAAAGTTGATAAAATTGAATGATGGAGCTCAGATGACACGAATGAAATTAGTGATTGAGTTGAAAACATTTGATTGATATAATAAAGTACCCTCATTATTATTAATATTATGGTAGACACAAAATTATTAATGAATCTTTTTGAACACAGTGATCCGGTTTTAAGCCCTTCACTACCATGTCTCCAGTAAATTACGAAGTAGTCGAACTTAATTGTTTGTCAAACATTTCGAAGTCTCCTACATAATAATCTCGTTTATTTTGTCAAGGTGCACTGAAAATGTACTACTAATGGTCTTCATTCCGAATAGTCGGTAATTTGAGAAACTATTTCATGAAATTGAATTCTTGCTTTTCACTTTATTTTGTACAAAGTAACTGCTTCGACAAACACACAATCATTTAGTCCATGCGACTAGCGGCAACATGAGAGAAATACCTGGTAATTGTTGATTACACTGCGTAACATATTGCTTACTTTACACCATTTACTTGGTTTCAGATTATATTTTGGTTATTCCAGTCTTAAGTCTTTAGTTAGTCATTTTTGAGGCATGACTATCATAATTCATAATTCGTGGAAAATCAGGTTAATTCCCAACATTATCTGTTTTACTAACTTTTCCCTCATCAAATGTCCAGTACTTGTCAAGAAATTTCCGGGGATACCTATTACACTTTAGACTACTGACTTTCGTTAGCTATTATAGTGTACTAGTAATATATCTTTATTGTTCTGTGTTTTAGTCGATGGTTTCTTGTTACTAATTAGACGAAAGGTAGCACAATTCAAATAAACTCTATTCCATGCATCTATTAGAAAAACGTAACTCTAGATCCTCCCATTCTGCTTTCTTTGTATAATTACACCAATACAGCAGAGCCTATTGAGCTTCTAGGTGTTTCATAGGAAATTAAACATTTATCTGAAATATGTTGAAAAGCTTCTGAATGTTGGTTACACAGTGATTATCGTCACATGCGATGTGTGTATAGTAAACATGCCGGAGATGTGTTATTTCATTCATTTAAGTATGACAGTTTCAAGGTTCACCATATAAATAATGCATATTGACAAGTATGAAAACTAATGTACACTTCATTATATAACATCATCATCGTGGAATACAAGTTGTAATTTTCGCTTATTTCACAAAGTAATGCCTATAATTCTAATAAATTAAATGAAAATAATTAGTGATTTCATTCAGATACATTTATGTTGATTCGCATAAAAAAGGCTGCATATTGAACGATTATAGACTTACACTACACAAAAGAATGAATAGCAGATACCGATATTATTTCTAACAATTGATTAATCTATATGTGTAAATTTGGGTTATAACTGGTAAACGGAATCCAAGACGAAGCTTTTGTCCCATTTGAGACTCATCAGTTGGATGTACTCTAGTTCATAACAAATCAACTAGAATATTGAAATACATTCTGATTAGTAATTGGTTTTACAGATGAAACATCCAGTCATCGATGAATGAATAAAAAGAATTATTAACCAAATCGCCCAAATTTATTATCCTATTCGACTTTCTAATGACGCTACTTCACTTGAAGTCAATCAATTAAAGAAAATTCATAATGAAAATTACTTACTAAAACTGGAGGTAATGTGGAGAGATCGAATTTTTCCGAATGTTAACATTAAGGATAATCTTGAGTGATTTGTCTCATTACTGCCTATAGTTACAAGTTACAGTTACGTTATTTATTAACATATTTTGAAAAGCAAATTCAAAAACAGAATCCATTCACAGATGAATAGTCAACTCTTATGCATAAATGATAATCAATTCATTACTTACTTCATTATTTCTATTAGTAGCATAATCAGTAATATATCCTCTTCAAATAGTTACATAACATCTGTTACTTAATGACTTGTATGATAGATTTATGTTGTTATTATTACTATAATTAGTATTTTGATATTTGTGTTCTGTTAATCCAAACACTTAACAATCTTTTACAAACATAATCCACGTTAACTTTCTCAAAGTAAACAAATGACCACTAGTCATCAAAAACAAATGAGAATATTAACTCAACAATTTTTTTCGTTAGCCAGTTAGAATATTATGGCACATTTTAATAAGTAAATATTACAAATGTAATGATAATGATAATAATAATAAGAGAGGAATTCTATGATCTAATAAGGAAAGGGGAAGAAATGATAGTGAGTTAGACATGCTCTCGTTTCCATTCAGAATGTATATTCTTCCATTTACATAGAAACTACTCACTATATATATATACATATTTATATATCCATATATACGGATATATTCAACTCGCAATAGAGTAAGTATAAATATATACGGACCCTTGACTTGTTGTTATGCATCTCATAATATGATGTTAATGTATATTCTTAGTAGAATAGCACTTTACTTTCAAAGAGACTTTTCATTAAATTTCGAAGTCATGTAACAAGAAATAAAGTTTGAGTAACAAAAATACATTTTCAATACATACAAGTTTAACTAAATTTTGATGCAGGTAACATGACAGAAAATTGGTAGTTGGAATGAAATCCTCCTGTATCAAGATGTTATGCTCATTAACAATAAGTAGCAGTGCATGCTTGAAATCTTGAAAGAAATCAAACTCTTTGTAGGATTCCAACATACATCGATTAGTTTTAAATTTTATGACTGTAATCACTCTGCTGTTTCTTACATTACTAGTTTCCTGTAGACGTGAGATATTTACGCTAATCTGTCATATTTGCTTGACTATTCAGTATTGATAAAATTCTGCTGATCAATTTTGCAGTGTGGAATGGTGGCTTAAATCAACTCTGCATTCAATTCTCAATGATTAAATGTTAGGTAGTTGAACTTGAAGTCTTGTAATATACTAAGCATCGTACTAGATTATCATTATCAGCCAGTTGTGTCTAAAATATTTAAGGATACTTTGTATGGGATTCGAACATGTACTACTCAGATTTATTATCAACTACATTTTAGTGTTAGTATTAGCTAAAGATTCAAGCAAACTGCATTTTGATTATTCAGAATCTACATTCAATTACATTTATTAGACTTGAGTCAGTAATTAATGTTCTACAATATCCACAATTAATTATAGAGTTATTTATCGATAATTTTACTAGTAAAATTAGTTAGTAGTATTTGGTCAACATAAAAGTGATTTAGCAACATGTCAGTAAGTACTTTCCAATAACTGAAATGATTGAAGCATCAATGGTAAAGAAGTCGAAGTAAACTCGTGTTTCCAAAAATCGTATGCTACTTTTTATACTTGAAAAGTAGTGAATTTCACAAAATATTCTTTTTATGAAGAGATACATCTCAATCTCTTCTATTTAACTATGATATCAGTGATAAACTCAATCACAGTAATCAGCATACCCAGTTAAAAAAGCAAAATGTGTTAGCCAGTCATTTGCCTCAGATTTTTCCAGAATTACATACTTAAAATACATTACAGTAATAAACGCTGACATTGCTTTTTAACTATGTTCAGTTGTTAACGAGCTACAAGCCACTTCAAGCTGCAAAATTTTTTGACGCTATATGGTGATAGATTTATGAATACACAAATTAAATCTCACACATTATCGAATTATATCACAAATTAATTAAAATGGGAATTCTGCTATCAGTCACCGACGCAGTAATGCCAATGGTGAAACGTTTCCTGCAAAACCTGAAATGTCCTGCTTTAATTCGTTTGGTGTACTGTCTCTGCGGATTCTGTTACTGTGAACAAGGAAATATTTAGCACTTTTTGTTTCCAATGAAACTCAAATGAAAAGAGTTTTCAATGAATACAAATAATAAGCAGATTAAGGTTGGCATATTATTGATTACACAATTTTTCATAATGTACTCAAATCACGATTTACTTACTACCAAGGCTGTTACTTGCCAATGAAATAAACTTGAGAATTCGATAAAAAATAACTAGCCATATACTACTTACTACGAAGTTTTAACGTGCTGTGGAAGCGGCAAATAGTTTAAGCAGTTATTCCCTTAAAAGAAACTATAAAAGGCTGAAACATTTCCGAAAAAGCGAGAAACATTCTGATTAAGTACTAATCACTGAAATAAGTAATAACTGATTACATAACTTCATTATTCTAAAACTCTATTCATGAAATAATTAAAAAGATGATCAAAGAAATTTATCGAATGTACGCGTTGTCACTGATAGAATGTTTTTGTCACACACGTATCAACAGTAAGGCAAATGTATCTCTTATTAAGTGTTTTTCAACTAGTCAATTAAAGCTGGAAAAGTTTGTTCTGTTTAGCTAAAATACATTCTTACTTGACATCTTTGTTAATACTTCAAACTGTTTTCCTTAGGTAGTTTAATTCAAATGAGTACATGATTGAGTCCTACTTAACACAATCGTTTTATACGAATTTCCTGATGATGCACCATGTGTTAAATTAGTTGATTTTTTTTTTCATTTTAAGTAAAATTTAAGTAAATGAGTTAGTTACTAGCCATCACTTTTTTTGTTACCTATTTTTATGCATAATCCCACCTGTAAAATCTATCACTACTAGTAAATGGTTACTACCTGTTTAAGTTACTAATGTTTTATGGTCATAAATTAAATTCAGTTAGGTACTATTGAATAGCAGAAGAAGATTGGACATTTTTGTATTATCCAGAATGAAATTTATTACCAGTTCACAATTTATCAAGTATCGAATTCATGTTCTTTGGGTCCAACAGTGAACACAATCATATGTCCTACTGACTTAAAATCTAGTGCTTTGGCATAGCGAAGGGAGCTTAACATTTCAATAACTAGGTTAGCATCTACTCGTTTACATTTCTTACTTTCTCCATTTATCAATATTTAGACACCTTAAGGTACTGAGTTAGGTTAAAAATACTCACTTCTATAATGTCGAATAGTAAGACGAAACACTTATCAAGTTCCCCCCTACTTTCTAGTGGTTTACTAACTAATGTCAGTCTGCAATATTGAACTACATATTTAAATTATGTCCGCAATCCTTCGACAATGATGATCTTGATTGATAATTTGCGTAATAAGATTGAATCGTTCTCTAGGACAACTCCTACTGTCATTTCAGTACGTCACTTTGAGTTTAGATTTGTCAAATATTGTTCGTAATATATTGAACAGAGAGATTGGTTAAGTTACAATGAAACCTAAGCTACTTTACCAAAAGATTCATTTTAGTTTGTGTATAAAAAGTAGTATCTACTGATGTAGTACTTAGAGATTGATTCATAACAATATTAAACACTGATCTCATTCTGTTAATAGGATGTTTTAGGAAATACAACTGATCATAGTTCATTTTGCATTTGTAGATTGTTTGAGTTATAACGGTTATCCTTACTAATTTATACACAAGTAGGTGAAAACCATTATGAATGAAGTGTGATCAATTGCTGTCTGGAAAAATACACCTTCCTAAGACTTGAATTTAAAGATGACGAAACAGCTGGGAAGAATAGATTTAAACCAAAATGCATTTTGAAGCACATGTATCTAACCACTAACGTGGTTTTTTTGCAGCAGACAAATGTAAACAACTCCACGTCGTAAATTTTCTCCTAGTGCATCTCCTAATTTACATTTGTTTGTTGAAAGACATAAACTAAAAAGAAGCGGAATGAATGATTGATGCATACAACTTTGATCATATCCTATAGAATATTTCAATTGTTTAATATCTCATTATCAAGTTGGTAGTGAATATGACGATTTTGTTTTGAAGTAAGCTGATAAGCTTATTAATCATGCAATGATTATCAGTCTTACTTGCAGACACTAGTTTTAGAAGTTCTTTGAAGTCATCTTCTTTCTACCTTCATGAAAGCAGTTTATTCACATCTTCTCTTTGTCTAAGCTTTATACATCCCAATGAATCAATTCTGCACTTAGTTCTACGCAGCTTACGATATATAACTTTTATGTTATGAGTTTTCTTGACATCATTTTCTCAGTTTGTTCTTTTAAAATATTCATATAAATGATCTATAAATAGATAACTGCTTCAATGACTTTCGATTTTTGCCCAGTATCGGTGATCAACATTTCAACTTTTAACTTATGTAAAACTCATTACATAATACTTGTAACCCTGCTTTTGTCTTTTATTACTGTAAGTTATTGTTATTTCACGGTTGTAAACTATTGAAAAAGACTCGGAAACGTTCAGTGAATTCATATCCTGTTCATATATGATTGTTGCTAGTTCTTTGTCAAAATGTAAATTATATCTTGACATTTTAATGCAATAATACTGTGAACTAACGAGGTTGAGAACAATAACTATGAAGTTAAACAAAGATTTTACTGGTCATTCATAATCTATGACGTAATACACTAATGATGGATATTTCCATCACTCATAACACTCTATGCTAATGAAATCAAAGTAACACAAGTTGAACACAAATAAAAATGACAGTATTTATTCACCTGTTATCTAACTATGGATAATAAAAAGTAGTAATGGCAGAATGTTCAACATTTTTGTTCAATCCACTATCAGCTATATGGTTAACTGATGTTGAAATATGAAGGTGAATTACAAAAGAGTTTTTACAGTCATTAATTACGAGCTAACAGTCAAATACTTCTAATGTTCATGAAGGTGTTAGTATACAAACAAGGTGGAAGGGAGAAAGTGCTTCATTACTGCTGATATTCACAACTCTAAATACTACTGGTCTATCCAATGAAATTATTATTGATACATTATGAATCACATAATATTATGAGCTACAGTAATGTTAATTAAGTTCTTCTGTATAGAAAAAGCATCTAGGGCTATTCTACTGATTAACTAAATAATGATAAGTAGATAAAATCCCCTGAAGTAATCAATGATGTCTAGTTAATCGTATCTGTTTATGACAGATTACTGACAATTCAGAAAGTAGTGCATCATATATCAATCAAACATTAAAATATACTATTTTTTTTCTAAAGAAAACAATTTTTTATGTCCTAGATGAGTTTCATTAAATGCATAGATTGATTGGAACATAGAAATGAATGTAGAAACAATGAATTCTTAATGGATAAGTAAGATTAACTAACTAACTAGCTAACTATTCACACTTATGAAAAGGGTTAATTTGATGTTATCAGTAAAAAATCTCATTTAATGTCAATTTATATGAAAATAAAGAAATCATATCAACATCTTAAGTGTGTATAGAAATCAATCCGTTCCTCTAATATTAGTACATCACTATGAAATAAAGTTCTAATGCATATAAACATTTACGAATTGTGAATTACTTCAATGTTCTTTGTATATTTTTGTAGCATATTTTAAACATCAAGTAATGAAGAAGCTGTTTCAAAGTGTGATTGAAAAGTATCTTCCACTGGGTCTTAAGTTCTTGTTAAGGATTCCTAATCGCTAAAGATACAATGATTGATTTAATTAAACGAAAGAAGTTGTATTGATTTTTTGTAAGCTTCATTTGTACACTTTCATCACATGAATTTGATTTCAATGTGAATCCTACTCCTGAGTACAGTTTGACAGTATTTAATTGTTTTAATTAAATGTTGATGACTTCAATTAGTGAATAATCACTGTATATTTCGGCTTGGGACTCAGTGGGCATAGGGCAGACGCGTATTAATCAACTAGGCACACCTCATTTAGCATTCGCTCACCCCCACAAAGCAAATTTCACACGTCATAACAGTTCTACTATTCGTTTACAAGCGCATCAATTTCTTCAACATGTTTCTTCTTCAATTCAACTCTTGTGTTTATCATTTTTACAATTTAATCACATTGTACTAATGTAGTATGAAGACTTAAACTAACGTGCATTTCTACTTCGCATATAAAAAGTTGATTGACCATGTAACTGCTGAGGAGTTCCACAGTAGAACGAAACAACTGTTCAGTGCAATCTTGTTTTCATTGATACCCTGTCAACATCAAACTGTGATGCAATCAACTGATTAAAAATATCAAACTCTACAAAAATAACCACCTCAGTTCAATATAAAATTTGCTTATTTTAGGTTGAATTTTAGAATTGGTGTATAGTATTCAATGTCATGAGTCAGTCAGTCAGTCAGTCAGTTATAACGTAGAACTTGGTACATGCGTACATCAGTTCACGTTGCCATGCCTCAATCAGCAGATAGAGATTAAATTGTCAGACCAAATCCCAGAGTAGAAGAGGTAGTAACAGAGTAAGTACTAGTGGAAAGGTATAGGGATCAGAGATGAGATTTGAGATAAAAAGTGACTCAGTAAAGAAAAAATTATGAGAAGCTCAAAAAAATAGAATTTGAAGGAAGACAAGGAGTGGATGCACCTACGCCATTGCGAACGATTTAGAGCCATATCACCTGAAATCTTTAATTATTTGTTACGATCATCGCGTGGGCCCCAACCAGGTAGTCTGCATCTATTAACATGGCTCAGCTCAATTGTCGATGACTTCATGGATTGGTGCCATATTTTTGTTTGGCCACCCCTAGCTTTCTTCCAGCCTACTCCTACAACAGACAGCATTGTTCATGTGTATTGTTTGCTGAATATTCAATTTTCAGCATCTGCTTGATTGTAAATTGTGTATTATTGGGAAACAACCAATGAAAGTATTATTTGTGTGGTTACATATAAATGTGGATCAGTATAAATAGTTTCAAATTAAACTCTCCTTCAGATTGATTGATTTCCTTTAAATATTTCAGCTAGTGAGTTAAACGATAATCGAGTAATAAGTAATTTCATTTTTGTATAATTTTTAGGGATGACTTAATTCTCTCAACCATATTTAGTCGTTAGTAATAAGAATAGAATGTTTAGTGACTTATATTAAACATTTCAGTAGAAATCTAGCTTCCCGTTGAAAGAATTCACTGGCAGAGATGATACCATAAGCTCGAGTAACATGTTCCTGTTGTTCACCACTGGTTGTGTAAAGCAGATTCTCATTATGAGTTTATTTGATCCCTGCTTTCTAAAATTTTTGCGATAACCTCTGAAATGACTAGTTCCCGAGGGATCAAAAATGATTAGTCATTAACAAGCGAATCACTATTAAAAGTATGGAATGTCAATATAAGTTCATCTCATGTTCTACAATGAGATTAAGGGGGATGATTCAGGCCTTTCAGACGCTTATCGTAAGGGAGGTTTGAAAGGCTAAGTACCTAATTGCTGAATTCGCTCAAGCGTCTTAACATCCTCAATAATTTGGGACTTGCTGCTGGGATACAGTATCCAAGATATGGTTTAATGTACGTGGGATATAAAATCCGGAACAAATCTTCGTCAAAACATTCGAATGCTTTGCAGAATGGCCAAAACACTCCAAAATCTTTATCTGCTGCTGAGTTACAGTATGCACTGGTTTTCAAGTTATGACTTCAAACTACTGCTAAATTTTTCAATTCATCGACTTGTATTAGTGATGCATTATTGTAGATTTAATGATGGTAGTTACTCCCCGCCGATGTTTAATAGTTCATGCCTGCCACAACTGATTTTTGACCGCCTGTCTCCCAATGTTATCAGAATTGATTCAGTTCGCCCAAGACAGATCAAGCTGTTGATTAATGCTGTTTTCAAACTTCTAACTTTACTACAGAATAAAAGTGTCTCTAATTTTAGTTAAATTGTCAATTCATTAATGTAAAACAGGAATAGAAGAAGACCCAAGATAGAACAATGGGAGAGACACCGCTTAGTATAGGCTTCCATTTATAAAGTTGTTATGTCGGGAGACTATAGAATTCTAACAAATTCTCGAGCTTGTATTTTAGAATAATATTCCAATTATTTTTACTGTGGGTAGTGTTAACATTTCATTTCTACGATTGTTACTTTCCTCTTACCCTATCCTTTCTTTATATGTATTACCTGTGAGTATATTGTCCCTTATTACTAACGACAGTTAATTAGTTGTGTACAAGTTACCCCTAATCACTGTCACAATCTCCTTTGTTTTGTATTACTATGAAATTCCTAATTGGTTCGATGTGTGGTCTGATGTTGTATATATATATATATACCCTAAACCTAACCAGAATATATTTAAATATATTAATTGGTCACGGAGTCGACCTTGTCAAAATTTAACAGAAGTGTTCCGTTAACTCGAACTTTGCGCCTCCGCTCTCATAGGAAGTTTTTTTGATACCCAACTTTCAATTGGCTTTATTATCTCTAATTAATATTGTGACTACCAATTTGAATGTTTGAATGACTAAAATAAATCAAGTGATCAAGTGAAATATAACTAGTAGCCATAGTAACCATATACAATGTAGTGCAATAGGCAATATAAAATAACCATTAAATAAATCAAATATTCATTCGTAAATTACTCAGTAACCTAAACCAAACAAAATAATTAAGTGAACTAAAATTTAATTATTCAAAAAAGAAAAAACAAATAAAATCAAATAATTCCAGGTTTGAGAAAGACATAAATAAAGGCGATGTGTGCATGGAGAATTGCCATTTAATAGAATTCCGAACCTAAAAAATCCATCAAAATAGTAAACAAAACTCATTCTCTTACATATAAATCGATAAATGTTATTACGTAATTCATGTTACAATCAATTCCATCTTTTAGGAGACTGAATCCTCAATTTTATTTAGGTGCTTTATTTGTTTATCTAATGTAAATTACTCATTCATTTTACAGATAACATCATCATAGTACATCACAGTGATGATTATAGTGATTTTACTGAAATTATGCCCCACTTGAATACACAATTGAAATAGTATTCACTCTTATTACATTACAGTATGTTGAATCTACTAATGTGAATAACTAATCGCTTTTTAGCCCCTTCAGGCTTTCTATTATTGAGAAACTAAAAGTCAGTTATGCCGAAAATTCTTACTTTTGCAAGTTTTTGAACAGAAAACAACGGTGTTTACACGATGCCAATTGCCTTTGACATTCTAAACACTTTCGGAGTGCCATTTGAAATTTGTATTAAACACAAGAATTTTTCATTCAGAAAAATTGAAAAATAACAGCTTAAGTCAATTTCAGCACTCTTCAGCTCCCGAAAACCTTCCAAAGGAATTATCCAAAACTTTTAATATATTTTGTTATGTTATTTGTTATTGTATACATGAATATAATTACGTGCATTACAATATGAATATGAAAGTATCTAAATTGCAAACACTGTTGATACATACTCGCATCTTTGTAATCATTTCATATACAGCTAAGAATTATAGTTTGAAGATAAAACTGACAAATAATTGACTTTTAAATTATGTAAAATACCTTGTATCTAAAGTTGCATAACTCATATAATGTGAACAGCCCTTTGTACCGTCCAAGATACTCTGAATTTTAGTTTAGCGTCGTTAACTTCTATAGATTTTATGCCTTGAAGATTGATCTCAGTTAGAATACCATTTCAAAAACAGATAGAAGTTTGCAGTTGTTTCATCTTAATCAGTAAATGTTTTAGTAAGTGGAACACACAACCCTGTGAAATACACCTGACCATTTTAATTACTTCGTTGATATTCAATAATATAAATAGAACTTTAATGAATTTGTTACATAGATGTTTATTTCTTACGTAATTTCAGTGATATCCATAATGGCAAATAACCCATCTCTACCATGAAATTTATTTGTTTCATAAGAACCTTCCATGAAAACTATAATTTGTGCTTATGAATATCAGATTACACTGAGGTAATCTGTCGTTATTATTCATGGAATAATATTTCACTGATGAAATTTAACAATCCTAATCATGTTACTAAATTGTTCAATAATTCATTCCGATCCCGGAAATATTAGAATCATGTATCAATTTCTTTTTTGTTCATTCTGACCTTAGGAAACAGTTTGTGTTTTGTTAAATAACATTGCATAAGTTCAGAGTTATTTTTCATATTCTATCTCTTTCTTACTAAGTAACTATTAAACAAAATGCTTAATGTTCTTTGTAAATATGCAGAGTTTATGTGGAACTGTGTTGACCGGTTAAATCAATTTCATTTGGCAACTAAATCCTGTTTTAAAGAGAAAATTATTCGAAGAATCGTAGTTGAAACTGATTATCTCACAAAGTTTATCAATAAAAAAACTATAGTCCTTTAGTATCATTTAATTTGTATTGAGACTGGCAAGTGGAATCCAGGACACGCGTTTTGTATATGACAAATCAATGGGAATATACAAATTCATCCTACTACCGATTCGCCCATTGCACAAACTTGTCTGTCTGGACTCAGTAGTCTAGTGGTGAATGCGGTGGCGTCTGACACAAAACGGACTGAGTTCGAATCCCACTGTGAACATCAACATTGGTATGCAGGTACATCCAGCAGATGAGTCCCAAATAGGACTAGACGCGCGTCCTGGATTCCACTTGCCAGTCAAAATACAAATTAAATGAAACTTGTGAATAATCGCTATATCGAGGCAATCCGCTCAGAATGCACATATGACAACAGTGACTGACCAGCTTCAGTCTATAACAAATCAATGGGAATATACAAATTCATCCTACTTTAGTCCTTTAGGAAGAAAATCTTTCTAAAACTTTTATTTATAAGGAATATTCCTAGCTCTCAGATATTTGTTGCCTGTAGGCTTGCAATGCACTAACCTTTCCTGCAGCCTCATCGATTACTTAACATTAAAATGACTCACTTAGAGAAATTAATTTAGATAACAGACTTTCTTAAGCTACCTTCATTACTGTTTATCAAATTAACTGTGTTTCTGGTGGTATGCACGTTTTAAGAACAAACCAGATAGTACTAAAAATAACCTTAACGCTTAATAGATGGTCAGTAGACTGCCCATTAGCCCTATGAAATACGTGCCCAGCTACGTGTCATTCAGTAGTTAATAGTACTTATTTTTAAAAAGTAAGTAGTCAGAATAGCACTAAACATTGATCTTGCTCAGAATCAATAGCTTCTTGTCATTCCAACCCTAAAAAATTTATTCAATTAGAATTTTCATTTCACCTGAAAAATATCCTGCTGTTACATTCATCATTGTTGTTGCCTATTCTCATGTTTATCTGTAAACAATTCGTATTGTTTGTTTGACCTATAAACTTTGCAGACATTTTGTATCTTTCATTGTAAATTTTTAATTAATCTCTACAGTACATTCATTCTTTATGTTACTTACGTTTTTATTTCTAAATTATTATCTTATTACTTTATCATGGATCGACTAAGTAACTGATCACCAGTCGATTGACTTTGTCATTCAAATGGTTATATATTACTTAGTAACATTCATGTGTTATTATCATCATTACTATTTTCATTACTTTAATGTTTTCCTTGGTAAGTTTTATTAGTTTTCATCACTCTGTCTATTGTAGTCATATCAATGTTAAAAAGGTTTTTTGTATTTGATTATTCGTAGTCGTTTTATTTGCCAGAGAATGATTTTGGTAAATTGGAGAGTTCTAGATAGCTTCGCATCTTAGTATTTGATCCCTCAACCAAAGTAGTCATCAACGACTTCACCATTTAGTGACCAGACATTAACCCCACAGGTCTCATGGTGAATACCTGACTATTCGCACCACAGGGTTATTATCGAATGATAAGATCCTCACTTTAACTGGGAATGTTAACGGATTGTCTTTATAATACTTCATACACCGACTGCAGTGAAAACCTTACAGTTGGGTGTCAGTCTAGGGAAGGTGATGGTTAAAGATTTACCTCGAAACCTAAAAGTCCTGGATTCGATCACTACATATGGTGTGTACAGAAATGAATTTATTTACGACTGTAAACAAACAAGACAAAATAAAAATGATACAGTAAATATTAATATGGTGCAAATACATTGAGTACTTGCAGGTAGTTGGTAGAAAAATTTCAGCTTCACTTAAGTCTCATGCTACCTGGTACTCATAGATATAGTGTACATGATTGTTTAGGGATCTAAATTCAAGTCACCGAACTTCACAATCTGCTACGAATGCCGTACATAGAACCAACCAGTGACTGACGTACAGTAGGCTTAAGATAATCAAACTGAGTCATCAGTAATTACAAACCGATTCTTGCTTATTTGATACTTTGATAGTGATTAAACTTTATCAATCAGACTGTAATATAATAATTAGCCTAAGTGACTACAGTACTTAACAAGAGATGACTGATTTGATTAATAAATTTATGACCATTCTACGTCTTTAAATAATTTGACATCAAGCCAAAGTTATTTAGTATTCATCATGATTAACTAATTATTGCCCAGTATTGCTTCCATACAGAGTTAATCAGATTTATGTCAAATGTTACTAGAAGAATTCTTAACTCGTCATAAATACGTGTGATCATTTCAATACGTTAATCTTCTTAACAACAGTCTTCATGAGTTATTCAGGATGATGATCTACAATGTCAGGAATCATAAGTACACTTGCTGAAAATGCAATAAAAATTGTATTATTTATAAATTTTCATCGTTTACTAAATTATTTTCTATAAGTGAAATCTGTTGAAACTTTCAAATGTTCCTAAATACAAATCTGATGTGTTTGTTTTGATTTGCTTTAGCTTTCATTACAGATTGATTTTAGTTAAGCAATAATGGAAAGCAGAGTAAACATTTTGACAACTTTCATGTCCTTTTATGTAACTCCTCAGTAGTAAGCACTATTGGGTCAACTAGACAGTGATTGAATTTCAGAAGTTCATCGTCTAATGTCTAACTTTTAACCGCTATCACCACTGAACTAGTATTCAACGGTAAAACTTTTACCTTAATTAAAATTATGATATATTATGATAACTGTTCAGTATCATCGGTGGTAACTGTCTCATTCCTGACATGTTTAAAAATACCTCCAAGCATTTGACATATAAACATTAACTAACTGATTTTTTTTAATGTTACTTTTTATTTACCGCGAATTTAATTTAACAATCAATATTTACACAGTAACTAACACTCAAGTTTGTTTAATCTGGTTAGCGTTTTTTTTAGCAAACTTGTATTTTACGGGATAGCGGTGTTAGCCCTATGCCCAACCCTCCTTCTGTACCCGGGCTTGAGACCGGCAACAACCCTAAAAGAGCTGTGGGCGGAGTTCCTACAGTTGAAAAATGTATGGGACTCCAAACAACAGTCTACCAACCTCAAAATTAGACTCTTCAATTCGAACATCAAGACAGTTCTTCTCTATGGAGCTGAAACGTGGTAAACTACTTCAAACATCCTCAGTAGGATATAGGCATTTTCAAACAATTGTCTACGCAAGATATTTAATGTCTGTTGGCCGAAAACCATCAACAACAGCCTACTTTGGAAGAGAACAAATCAGCTTCCAGCTGAAGAGGAAATCAGGAAACGACGTTGGAAATGGATAGGACATACATTGCGCAAATCATCAGACTGTATCACGAGACAAGCACTAACTTGGAATCCTGTTAGACAACGGAAAAGAGGAAGGCCAAAGAACACCCTGCGTCGAGAACTGGAAGCAGACATAAAAAGGATAAACAGTAACTGGAGACAGCTGGAAAGGGATGTTGAGGACAGAGTTGAATGGAGAATACTGGTGAGCGGCCTATGCTCCTCCGAGAGGGGTAACAGGCGTAAGTTTAGAATACAACAGAAAGTATTTTTAAGAAGAAGAAAACAAAGCAAAACCAACATCATAAATTCAACTTAGAAACTATTAATTCTTATTGTTTATCAAATAAAAAAAGTAGACTTTTAACAAATAGATTATTCTGTAATTATGTCATCATTCACTATCATTCAGTTACAAGTGATGCATAGATTGTTGTTTATTTTGTTTTTCATTTTCACATTGAAAAACTTATTCATTTCGAGTACTCGTTTTTCGTTTCCTTTTTTCAATTCAATGATGTAAACAATCAAACTTGTTTATTTATTGTTTAATTATTTTTGTATGACCTTAGTAGATGAATTGATCAACTGATGGTTTATTCATTAACTTGGTTCCTTTTTGTCTTTTCTATTTCATTGAATAATTATTGATTGTTGTCAAAGTAGGAAATGAGCAGTTAGAAAATTTGAAATGATCAATGGACATAGATATGCCTAAAGATATACATAACATGAGGTCATCATGAATAAACAATAATGAATAGTTGTGTTTAGACTGTTAGATCTTGACCCTAACAAACTGTTGAATAGAAAAGGTTCATCATTTCAATTGACTTATGACTTATGTAAATATTCAATAAAATTTTCTATTGAGTTGAATGAGTTATTGAAATGTTTATTGTTTTTTCAATTTGAACAGCTGTAATGATAGAATCGACCTAATTTCAATAGATAAAACTCACATTCAGTTATTATACGATGATGAAATTTAATATTCACGACCGACTTTAATCATGAAACAACTTAAAAATGAAGAAGCATTGAACAGTTATTTCATGTTTGATATGAAATTGTTACTCATCAATGTCAATAGATGAACCAACGCTTATGATGAACTGAATGATGATAAATATGCATTATACTTAGTGTGGTCTGTGGGGTAAAACAGCCCACTAACTAATGAGGAACCTCATATTATTATGAAATGTTTTCAAGTGCCTCCTGATTGCTTAGTGTCTGTGATCTAAGACTTTATACTCAGCATTCTTAACAATTAATTAACGAACGGAATATTAAATGAATCTGTTTAACTGATTGGAATTTTATCAATTAAAACTTTTACGTAGGTATTTATAGATATTAGTTGTGAAGTTTACTTTTCAGGTACATCACATGTAATTTGCATAAACGAATACCATTTGATGGCGACTTCTTCACTGTTGAGTACAGCAATACAAACAAATTTTTGAAAACAATCACATATTTTCCCATCTTATAAGCTTTCCAGAGTCACTTAGAAATCCTCTAGGTATCTCAGAGAGCGAGATACCAATTAAGTAGTAATTCAAAACTTTACAACGAAACCAACACGACGTTTATTTGATTGCGATGAATTTTAAAGCAGAATAAATTATTAATATTAAGAAGTCACGTGAATGATCTTATTTTCCATAGAATTTATTTTCAAGATATACAATCGCATACATAATGGCATGTATAACTTCAACGCTTTATATGATGAGGAAATATGAGCAAAGAAGAAAGTTGATAGCATATTAATATGATTGTAGTCAATAGAATCTAATCTTCACTGAAGTGATAGATAAGCACGATAGTATTCAGTGTCTAGTTATCAGTCAGTGTAAATACGACAGTCCTACAACATGTTATTCGAGTTTCAGAAAGTTGCAGCAGTTGATTAATAAACTTCGGTTTTCTGGACTTTATGTCATCAGTAAACGTCAGCTTTGCTAAGATTTTAAGCACATTTCAATAAATTATGTTATTTAGCCTGAAATCTATTTTAAAGCATGATTTCCTCTCGAATATCAACAATTAAGGTATTTCTGAATGAAACAACCCCATATTTCATTCTCATTTTGATTGTTAATGAAATAACACAGTAAAGTTTTCACAAACAAGAAGTTAGTGGAGACTAAATTTCTTAAAATCGATTTCAAAAACAATTAATGGAGTGTAATAACAATGTCTATACGGTATGGTATTTTGCCTACAATCGACTTTATTTATGACATGGTTAGCGAATTATGTAGAGTTGCACATTATTTTTCATTCGAATTCAGTCATGTTATATAGTTTAATACCATACAATAAACTTAATGTTACTTTAGTAGTTATTCTCATTTCACAAGAATTTACTAACACAACAAGTTGTATCAAGTATGATACTGTTAGTAACAAGTTATTATTAGTTACACTAGATTGACCAAACATTCAGGAATTTGCTTTACAAGGTTAGGATCTATTGGTCTAATTAGAACGCACTAATTTGAAGTACTGTTATATCACAAAACAATTTATTTCATGTTCAATAGTTAAAGTTTCAATTTTAACTAGGAAGCAGTCGACTGCATAATTTTCTCAGATGTTAGATATACAATGCAATATGTACTGAGTTGAAATAACAGATAGAATAGGCATTTTGTATTCGTCTATAGATGTTATTTCTTATCAATAACCTGACTTTGAAATATCTCCCTGAATGTTTAAAATGAACTACGAAGTTTCTTATCTTCACTCCTTATTCATTAAGTTTATGCCATCGTAGATCCATAATGAAGATATTCTTTAGAAAATACATGCATAACAAACTATTTGTGATTTTGGCTTAAGAAGTCTAGAATACATTGTTTACAATGATAAATTAGATCACTTGTTAGGTTTTTAGGCTAAGGAATAACTACATGAAAGACGAATAGGAGCCTAGTCATCATCGATTTGATAGCTTCCAGAAGAAGAAGGTTTTAAATTTGTTAAAACAAAGATAAAGAAAAACTTTTAGAATAAACAGAGTGCATGATTTGGTTCAATTGGTACTGTACAATCCCCAGAAGCACAAAGAAAACACTTTTCTGTTATCACAGTTTCCCTTTTTGAAAGGAGACTAAGATTACAAGTTTCAATTTCCTTCTTTATTGTATTCCATCATGTTTTTACCAATAAATATTTGCATAACAATAGACTTCATGTTATTTTTGATCAATGAAAGTATTGATAAGATAGAATGACTGGCATAATAACTTTGTTGTTGATAGGTAAGTGTTATTTTGTTTCTTTTTTACATGAAACTAAAATAATCTGCCTAATTTATGCACATTAAACTTTTCATGGTAAGTGTTAGAAATGACTAGTAAGTATCCGCTACTAATCAACATAATTTTGACTATTAAGTAAGTAAATAATATAATTTATTTATAGGGAATATCAGAGAATTTAGCTGAATGTGACATTCAACATTGTTTGAATAAGCCAAGCGACAATAAACATGAAAGTTACTTTATTCTACTGTGTTGTTTCTTGCTAAGGATTCGCGAGTTTATGGTGACACCTCGATACCTGCTAACGAACGTAAGACCAGTGACACAATAACAGGAAGCTTAGCTATTCCGCAGCGCCCCAGCCCAGCTAACTAGAGTAAGATGTCCAAATACAGCAAGAAACGTTTAATTCCACAGGCAGCCTGTCACACAACATCAACACTCACAACTCATGCGTATATATATACAAAAACAGAGAGCGTCCTTGGAATGTCATAAATGGCATACTAAAATAAACAATGAACCAATAAGATTTAGCGTCTTACCAACTG
Organism: Schistosoma japonicum; assembly: GCA_025215515.1. Taxonomy (NCBI): domain Eukaryota; kingdom Metazoa; phylum Platyhelminthes; class Trematoda; order Strigeidida; family Schistosomatidae; genus Schistosoma; species Schistosoma japonicum. The sequence goes on from CM046067.1 coordinate 22,005,548, forward strand.
GGAAACACGAACTGAAGGTGAGAAAGGAACCTTTTAGCGCGAAAACAGGAAATTTAAATTTACACAATAAAACCACAAAAATAACAGGTTTACCAAGTGAGTTTTGGGGATCTAACATCTCCAACATTTCTTTTAATTGTTATCCCTATTCCATCCATAATTCAGAAAATTTGTATACATTTTTCTTATAGAATTCTGGTATATATTAATCGTTAGTATTATTAAGAGGCTCTGTTGATTGCTAAGAATTTCCTTACAATAATGAAACATCAAATTAATGTTCCCTGGTGTTTTAATGGTATTCAATCAAGAAAAGTCTGTGACGAATACAATTAACACTAAAAATTAACATGACTACCTCAACTCATGCATGATTATCAGCTTATTAGTAAGTAATTCTAAAATGTTCCTGAAATTCTAATGAGAAATCATGACTGTAAGAGTTAAGACATGTCACGAGTGTAACAGTTTTCACAAATGGCACCGACTAATCGTCAAACGATTTTGAAAATCAATTAAAATAGGACATCAACTTATAAACACTATCTCAATGGTGCTTACTGTTAGGTGTTTGCAGCGAGAACTCAAGGTCCTGGCTTTGATTCACTGGTGTTATCGAAGGTATCAATATATAAATGATTTAATAGTCACACGTAATGGAAGAACGAAAGGAAGAATTAAAGCTTACATTTCACACAATTTGATATTAAATGGTCAACAAATTTTTCACAGTGCATTGCAAAGGACTTTTATGTTGGCAGGTATTACACCGACGGTTTGAAATCTTACAAGATGATCAACAAACGAAAAATCTGATTTTATTGTGTTTCCTGGAAACAACTGCAATTAGGCTTTTTAAACCAACTGTGTCCTTAGAAACACAGTTTTATAAATGATACTCATCTTAGGGAGTTCTTTTTCGTAAAATTTTGTTGCTTAACTGTCCTTTTTTTAAAATAATTTTATTGAATTCACAAATTTGTCTTCTTATCTCAGCCTTACACAATTAGCGAATATTTCTTCCATTGTTATGTAACTACAGCATATTTTCCATTTTGTATTTATGGTCCTTTAGAAAGCTCCTGCATTTCTACTATAAATAAGTAACAATCTACATATTTTTTCTATTCTTCCATAGTTATTATTCGACATTCATGTTAACATCGAAAAACATTCTGATATAATTTACGTATACTTTCTTTTCATTGATTATGATGTTTGTTTCGGGGTTTTAAAGCAGATGGTGAGAATCCGTGTAATAAATGAATTCAACTTACTCTTTTACTCTTGTTGACCTTTTATTGTTCTTTTTTTAAAATTCTGTTTAGTTGTATTTTAAATTCACAAACGGCACAATTTTGATTTTAGTCGATACACATATGCCTTACGTTGCTTATCGTATTACAATATTCATGGATTTCCAACTGTAAGATTCTGTTGACAAAATTCATAAAAATGGTTGTTTACTAATGAATCTATTTGTATATTCACATTTAAAGTGTTTCATGATGTTCATATAAAGCAAAAAATTAGTCATGTAATCATTGTTGATTTTTGTTATGATGATCATATTACTCATGAGTAACTAAACAATTAATGTGTAATTTTCGCTCTCGTTATAAGTATACTACGTAAACAGTTTGTTGTCTCTTCCTTATACTACTAAATAATAATTTATCTGATCCGCCATCTTGATCAAGTCGGTTTTACACTTGTGTGATCAATGAGCAAACTTTTATGACTGTTTTTACTGTTGTCTAATCACTCTAAGTGAAAGATTAAGGGAAATTTATTATATATATATATATATATATATATATATATATATATATATATATATATATATATATATACCTCTGTATTTTAACATTCCAAAAACCTAAATCTGTTTTCAGACTTTACCAACCTAAGACACGTTAGTTCAGTTAATTTAATGTGATGTTAATTGAATTTAACAATCTTTTTTTCATTACTGATTGAGATCTCATTAGCAAAATATCCATTTTGTGACTGGTAATAGACACAGGCAAATATTTATGTAAGTCATGATGATGAAGTGTAGACCCTTTTTTTCTAGATACAAATTCCTAATATTCATATACCGAGTATTAATTTATGGTATTTCATAGATAACTGTGTCATAAATTTCTTGTTGGGACGTTACTAATCACATCTGTTGTTAAAGTGTTTATTTTAACGTTTGGCGAAATCCTCAATGGTAGACACCTTAGTAATCATTGAATTTTCAATATTTCCTGTACTTTTATGAAGTGAGGGGCGATCATACATAGACTCAGTTTGATATCATAAAAAATGTATTTAGAGGAGATCAAAACATTCTCCAGATAGAAACTGATGGTAGACACTTCCAACAGATTTGTATATTCTACATTCAAAAACCAAATAAAAATTTTAAAAAATGTGTTACAATATTGAATAGTTTGTTCTGAGTGTCCATGTCTATATATCTTTCATTAGAGTAGTAATAAAGGTGACTTATATGTTTTTTTCAAAGCAAGTACTCGTTCAATAATAAAAACGTGAAATAATGCGTATGAATATAAAATGTATCTTTAGATATTGTTATAAATGGGTGTTGTGGTGACTGTCGAACATCAAATAAATACCTTGAATTGGTTTGAATTAGACAACTATTTATCACCAGGAGGCACTGGGCTGATGAAGAGTCTTATACTAGGACAAGACAGCTATCTAGTACTTCCTGATAATCAATGGCTGTCTAATTCAAACCGATTCGTGATATCAAATGGATGAAAATTATTAGCCTACTTTTTAAAAAAATTCAGTAGTATAAAAAGGTAAGTCATACTTTACTATGGTTGAATCAAATGAACTCCTCATATGAAATTTATTTGACAATAAAACATAAACAAACTTCAACTTGTAAGTGATTTAAAGATTAAAGAAACTTTTATTCTAACATTCTTCTATAAATTCCAGGCCTAGATGTTCTCCGGAATAATCTACAAACGGATGTATCGGAAACATTCACTTATCTTGTTATGTCACCATTCATGTCATTCCATGGAAAAGTGTCTGTATTCGAGATAAAAGTAACAAAAATTGAATCAAAAGATCACTGTACAAATGGATGCATTGAAATTAATCAAACTACTAAAAATATATTAGTCAAGTACCCCTTGATAAAATGGCAGTAGATCGATCTAAAAGAAATAAAATAGGTAATAGCAATGTAAATACACCTGCTGATGCATAGATTACTAGAGCGCCTAAATAGAAACTTCTTGATAGATTTTTAATCTTCAGATATTTTTTGCTTCTAAACCCTGAAAAAAAAATAAAAGAAATTATGAAATGTGCTTTGGTTTCTGAAACTTCTAAATTTTAATAAACAGCTGATTGTTGACATCATAAAAATAACAAATATTAGTTATATTTATGATTCTTCACGCTACTCTGTTATAAAACCAGTTTAAAGTCAATAAAGGGCTACAATTTAAAGAGATATTAGGGATGAAAATGGTATTTTTGACTATTTGGTTTCCTATAGATTGACATTTATTAAAAGATTAGTTTATGTTCAGTAATCAGGATTATTTATAACTTTATATATATTCGTGATAGGCTGTTTGGAACGGGTTAGGTTAATCTTCAGGATATGAATCTAAGTTTAGTGCTGTTTAGTACATCGAAACTTCCGACGGATTTCAACGGATTCCAGCTCGAGTCACCCTGTTTCAATCTAAAACTTTTTCCATGACTTTCCATCCTTACACAGTGCAATGATATGAAACCGTCTAGACTAGTGGACACATTACAACCAGTTTAAGAGATTTCAGTCAGCACTATAAGGAATTCGATGAGCATCAAATTGGTTGCTACACAGTGATCAACCAATGTATAGGTTTTTGATAATCTCAAGGCTTCTAGAAAACAAGAAACAGTAAAAAACTACGTAGTTATTTTAAATCTGAAACCTTCTTGGAAGTTTCTACTGAACACTGATTGGTCAGGTATTTTTATTAATTTGTAAATTCTATTAGTTTTTCAAGTAATTACTGATGGCTTTCATTGCATAAAGACCTAGTATCTACGATGACAATGAAATTCTTTTAGTTCAACCTCTTTAATAGAATATTACAGTCGTTACCATTGACACAGCTTAGAGGTCATTAGAGAGTTAATTAGTACATTTTTCGATAGAAATGTAATACCCTTAATTAAATTGAAAACTGTTCAGTATTAGTCAAATTTTGTTTTATTAGATAAATGTAAGAACATTTCTGTTAATTTACCCATGAAGAACAAGATAAATTAATTGTGGATTATTTATCATTTCAAAGAACATCGTAAAACGTTACATTCTAAAGCTTCACAGAGTAGCATTAAAGTAGTTCCATCTTTGAAATCTGTAATCTGTAAACATTTCTGAAGAATCATGTAATTTGGATTATGACTTGCAAGTGGAATCCAGGAAGCGCGTTTCGTCCTATTTGGGATTCATCAGTTGGATGTACATGCATCCCAATGTTGATGTTCACAGTAGGATTCGATGGGAATATACAAATTCATCCTACTACCAATTCGCCCATTGCACAAACGTGACTGTCTAGACTCAGTAGTCTAGTGGTGTACGCGGTGGCGTTTGACACGAAACGGACTGAGTTCGAATCCCACTGTGAACATCAACATTGGTATGCAGGTACATCCAGCCGATGAGTCCCAAATAGGACGAAATGCGCTTCCTGGATTCCACTTTCTAGTCACAAACCAAATTAAATGATACTTGTGAATAATCGCTATATCGAGGCAATCCGCTCAAGATGCACATGTAGCAACAGTGACTGACCAACTTCAGTCTATAACAAATCAATGGGAATATACAAATTCATCCTACTATTTCTGAAGAATGTTTTATTTTGTATTAAAGTTAAGTTGTACTAATCTTGATGACGATATGTAAAAGCCAACTAGACTATGTGTGATGCAGTCAGTTCATACAAAAGAATTTTCTTCAAAATCAACTTATCCCATTTAAGGATCATCATGTGGCTAAATTTTTGTTCTTCATTACTGTATAAAGAAGTTTTGATTATTGTTTCTGTTTTCTTGAAGTTTTGACATTGAATTTTATATCAGAAATTGTATTTGCCTAGATACATTGTAACTTGTTAATTACTGGGATTTGTTAACAAAAGTTTCGATTATTCTCAATTTAATTATTGATTTCATTGAGATCTTTGAAAGACTATCTGACGTATGTTTAGTTCCATCGTTTCATTAAACGTTTTCGATTGAAATTCAACGACATCGATTATCGTTTATATAATGATGGTTGAACACTTAAACAACATGAGCTTCGTCCCGAAAAACAACTTTAACAAAACCGCTAATAAGATAATCGAAGTTGTAAAAAATAAAAATTCATAGAAAAAGGGATTCATTATAACTGCTTAGTTTAGAGTCTATGAATTATTAAGGTGACTTACTGATACATGCAGTGAAAGTTCATGGTGCTCTCTTGAATGATAATGAAGACTTCGAAACTAGCTCATGAGTATCATTAGGTTACCCAAAGATGATAATTTCAAAAAAAATTAAGCATTAATTAGGTGATTTATAGAAATATAATGTATATATACGATATTTTGAATGTTGAAATTGTAATATCTGACATTTCATGACTACTATGTAAGTTATTTTTGCATTGAATACAACATAACTGAATTAAGTTAATTCAAGTTTGAATGTAACAGTGGAACAAGTTAGAATCAGAATATTTAGTGCTATCAAAATTCAAGCCTGATCAGGCACATGACTGAAAGGAAAACCATACTATACACCTAACACAGAATATCTATCCAAACAACTACAACTACTTTTCACGCATCTTCATCTCCTTACACACATCACACACTTAATAATCTACTAACGATTCACAGAACACTTATATATATGTCTCACTTTGTAATCGCCTTTACCTGAACAATGATATGATTTTAATACGATCAAACTCGTATTTCGACTGCATGAAATATTCCGATTGAAATCTGTTCCTCCACTTTATTTGAAAGTAGGTTGATGTAATTCAGTTATTTAGTTACTCTCTGAAGAAATAACTTGGATTAAGTCACATAATGTCAGAAATTTTAAGTTCTGCTTATTGGAATAATACAATTATGTCACTTTCTTCTAGCCCGTAGAATACAACACGACCATTTGAACAATGAATCTTCTCTATGTTTGATTAGGTAACTATGATTCTTCATAGAAACTTACTGGTAAATTATTTAAAAGCCTGTAGTCGAAAATAAATTGGTTACTTTAATTTGTTATACTTATTTAGCAATTACGTAATACATAAAAGTAAATCTCTTCGACATTGTTTTTATTTAGATTCATTAACAACAAAGTTGATACCTTGTGTTCTCTGGTTTTGAGCGGTACCTAAAAAAGATTAATTTGTGAAAAACAACAAAATTAAATACCAATCTCTACAAAACCACCTCAACTAAATTTTAATAACTTGTTTGTTTTAAAATATGAACTCGTGTATTTGCATAGAGTTGTGACAGGACATTGAATAAAAATGCACAATTTATTGGATGTATTTTCGGTGATATCTGTCATTCAGTAAACGTAACACTTGTATTCCTTAAAATGCCAGTCTTCTAGACACTTATTACTTATTCTCATGACTATTCCCGTTCTCAGATTATTATGGTTTTAGCATGGGCGTATAATCCCGACTTCTTTACACACCTGAGGTACTTCAGCTTCTTCTGTATTCCATACTTCCCACCATTAATTGGCAAGTGTGTGTAACAAATAAAAAAGCTTTTGTTTTACTCAATAAATGACTTGCCTCTATTTCTGTTATATCACTCTCTAACTTTGGGGAGAGTATTAGTGATTCCACCACAGCGTCAAGGTAGTCAGGTCGTAGTTGTAGTGCAAGTCCCATTAGTTAGCCTTGACACAACGTCATTATTTACTTATTTCGGTCATCCCTATATTATCGTCATTTCAGCATGTCTAAGGCCATTTCTTATAGATATGCTTGATGAATTAAACATTTCGATTTGTTGTGGTGTTTAATTTACTTCCATAGTTGCAAAATTTATGTAACAAAAATAAGTTATTATTAGTAAGAATGAAAAATATATGCTCATTAGAGTTAACAAAGTAACAGTCATTGTCGTTAAGTGGAAACAAAACAGAACAGTGAATGATGAAAAAGAAACACGTGGGGAGACAAACTTCAGAGTAATATGCATCATAAAACTATACAGTGAAACTAAATGAATAATTTCTGTAATCCAAGGGAAAGGAAGAGAATAAAGCGAGATAAATTGTTTACCAGAATACATATTTAGTTTCATTGATAGAATTACTATAAAAAGTGGCATTATAGATGGTTTTCACTTACTTTATTAGTTTACATAGTTTTCGGTTTATAGCATAATTTGTAGTATCCAATTTTACAACTAACAATGATAAAACATGTTTTCAAAAAGGCATTGAAAACAGTAACTTTTCAATAATCTGATGTAAACGAAATTATTGAAATGTATACCATGCTATGCCATTGAAATCTTTAGAAAGGAATGAATCAGTATCAAGCACAGCACTAAAGTATATAGACCATATGTAGGTCACATGTGAATAATATTTAGCATTTTTTAAAAATAAAACGTGTACAATGAAAGTATGAAACATCTACATAGATTTACGTTTACAAACTACTGAAGTACAGTGTACTGCTAATATTGATATAGATTATTATACGAATTGATGCTTATAGAACAAAAGATAAACATAATTAACACTGATGAATTGCAGTTTTGTAGTAAAATCCAGGATGAGCTTCCGTTGCAGTCACCTTTAATAAAACGTGCAATCAAATATTACTATTCAGAAAATATCCTTAAAATATCAGAGTGTTAACTGATCGGTTACATAAAGACCAAAATAGCAAATAATATACTTTTACAAACAGAACTAACTCACTTTATGGGAACAATTCACTTCTACTGATAATCCTAAGTGATTATAGTCAGACCATCTTGACTACACACGTCACACATATAATTTACTAGACTAACTTTGTAATAAAATGCAATCTGCATATTTATGTAATGTTATTTTCCTGATACTGATAAAAGTGAAATAACGAAATGCATAATAAAATAATTTTGCCATCATTCGAAGTGTATTCAGTGATTGATCACAGTGTCGTAGTCAATGCCTAGTTCCAAGTGTTTGAAATTTCATGCATCATGTAGAAATGTGGTCATTAGTCCAAATAACTCCAAATCACTAACATTGTGGTGAGCTACATTGAAACTTCATAAATAGAATTCTTATGGTATATATGAAATTGGCAATTACTCAGTGAATGAGTGATGACAATATCACAGTCTTATAAGAGACCTTTCACATCCTGTTTACTTCAGAGGTAAAATTTCTGAATTCGAAGTTGGGAGGATTAGAATCTATCAAGGAGCATCTGATAATGATGACTTTTCTTTAATTGACAGTAGTATTTGACATAATGGAGTGAGATGTTCTATGGCAGTGACTGTAGTTGAAAGGCATACTGTAGAAGCTTATCAACCACCTCACTTATCCTAGAAGTCTGTTCAGTCCTGGTGGATTGAAGTCTGAAGAAATTATGGCACAGATTCATAAAGGTTGTCTAGCTGTCGCTTACTGCGTAAGCGGGATATTCATTGATCAATTGAATGACGAGCATCCTACACAGCGAATCTGTTCTGTTTTTCAGTATAGATGTAAAACTTGGCTAATAAGAGTAAATAGCATTCTTAGGTTATTACTATTTGATCAATAATGCCTTCAAAACATTGTTCGCGTTTTTTTTTTTGAAAAAAGTAGGTTGAGTAATAATTGGATCATACTCAGAATATTAGATAAAGTTGACAAATTAGCTGATGTCTATGTGATTCTTTATCGGCTGAGGTGGTTGGTATACGTATTACATATGTCCAACTACCGGCTACCTCGGAGTACAATGATAAATGATGTTCGAAAATAACAGGAGAAAGACATGAAATGTCAAACAACAATATTTTATCAGTTCCTGATTTGACTGACTGTTGATATGATTCGTAGTTGACAGAAATAGACTGTTTGGTTGGGGTCTAATAGATTACCTTAAATGATGGTAGGTGACTCTTAGGTGACTTGGCTAAGAATAGACTACAGTGGAACAGGTGTATTCACTCTTTATCTCTCCTTGAATCCAGAAATTAAAATTATTTCAAACTTTTCTTTCGACAAATTAGTTTTCACTGACACTTATGTAACTCCTATCTCGATTAATACGATATTAATCTTGCTGCCTTAATGAAATGCAACAACTTGGATCATTGCACAAACGTGTCAGATTCTACCCTTTACATCACTAACTAGCAATTGACATCAGTTTCCTTAAAACTGCAAAGAGGCTTTTGCTGACAGATTTCAACTATGATGAAATCAAGCTTAAGTGTAGGTTACTGACTACTACCATCAACTAACTGACATTAAATGTTATCCATGTTATAACTTTCATCAATTTCATGCTTCAGTTTATGTAGAAATCTGATTAACTTAAACAAAGTTAAAATAATTCATTTTCTAATTGTTGCTACCTACAAAACTGATAAATAAACTTATCATAAGTAAACCGATGCAAAACGTCTTTACTGACTGATCTTTTTTTTCTTAATAATAAAGTGATTTTTGTATTTACCATTTACACAATCAAGAAGATAATCATCATTCATTACATAAACAACAGAAAACAATAAAAATTGATCATGAAATTACATTATGATAGTTGTTATTTGTTGCAAATGTGCTTACTTACTTACTTACTTACGCCTGTTACCCCTCACGGAGGAGCATAGGGCCGCTCACCAGTATTCTCCATTCACCTCTGTCCTGAGCAATCCTTTCCAGCTGTCTCCAGTTACTGTTGTTGCAAATGTACTACCTTTTATACGTGTACATTCTACATGAAGAGAATTCGTCTTCATGATCGTTTAACTAACATTTGCCTCACAATACACGATTTCAATTAATACGTTTAAATGACAGAATAACACATTACATCTATACAGAATTAGTTTCGTAAAAAATTAGTGGTTTAAACAAAGAATCTTAGTAAAGTGATCCTCTAACTAATTGACTGACAGTAGTATATACATGTATGTGATGTTATTACACTGGTAGAAACACTGTGATAAACAACACAGGTTATCTCCAACGATTTTAACTCACACTATATCGTTTTCAGAACTTTTGAATATTCTCTCTCTATATTTAGTGAGATAGAGTTTGACATAAAATTGTAATTCTCATGGATTTAGTTCATATAAATGTTTCTTTTTCAGAGATAACTATTTATTGATCACTGAGTTGGTGAAAGATTTCAATCTTTTAAGAATAAGTTCATCAGGTATAATGCAAAATTACCCTCACTGACAATTGTCGAAACGGTGTTAAGGATGGATCACATTTACAGAAGCCACCTTGGCTTTCACTAAGCGTGGCTAGATATAATGTGACGTTCCACTATAAACACTCACACAACAAAACAAATATACAAAACTGTCCACTATTGTAAACGACTTTTACATGAAATGAACAAAAATGCTAGATGATATAAGTACTACACATTGTGAAGGTGCCAAGTAGAGCCCATGATTGAGGACACTTATCCTCACGTGGATACTGTTTTTCACTACTGCATAGTAGGACTTTAATCATCTTATTGAGAATAGAAAAGTCTTTCATGTAACGAAAAATCTACACTATCACCATGAACTTCTTCAGAGTAGCTTGCTAAATGTAATTGTCAATCAGTCATCCTCATAATGCAAATAACTAGTTATATGGCTTTCTTTTACCTAATGTCTAGCTAAGACAAAAAAAGCATTTTCTATAACATAAACAGCCCTAACAGAGTTAAGTAGGGTATCTTGCAAATAGGCCACCGTGTTCACATTTGTTCAAATGAATATCAGTTAACTGTTGATTTCACAACATATTTTCAGTTTCTATCTGGGCTTTGTAGATAATTGTAGGAATGAATTTAACTAGAGAAACGTCAAAACCGTTGAAACAACATATGTAATCTAGACATACAAATTTTCGGAAACTTAGATCAGAAATTATTTAAATTATTGAAATTGACTTGATTTATCAATCAACTAAAATGTTCTGAACTAACTACACAGACAAAGCTCAGATCAAGGAAAGTGACTAAAATGACAGATGAAGTGTTATTAACAATTAATCAGATTGTAGATTAACAGATATGAGCTACTAGTTATTAATGAAGTAATTAGTATAGCAGGCTTCTGTCAGAGGTATAACTGGATGGATAAAGAAAGCTTTATAATTAAACAACCCAATGTGCAGAATGTAGTTTCAATAAAATTTGTCTATATCTACTTTCACAAAATTCACAAAAGTTCTTTTCTGATGTTGAATCAACAGAAAAGTTCAAAATGAAAATTCAAAGGGTATTTTAAACGACTATACCGGGACTGTCATAAAATCAACTCTAACGTTTTTTAACTGTTTTAATTTTGATTTACAAAAAAGAATTAGATTTCAATCTAATGAAAAGAGCATTAGCATTCCAGTGTTTTAGAATTTTGTTATCGGGGAGTAAAATAATTTCACCTCAGTGAACTTAAAGCTCAGTTATAATTATCTTTTTTTAAAATTTGGTTTCATTAGCTACGATATCATTTACTTGAGTTCCTGCCTATCTAATAGCATTTTCCAATAAATTTTTTCTTTGTAATTATTGTGTTCACACTGAATTCAACTATAGTTTTGATTTGTGAGATAAATAACGCCCCCTAACTTAGGGTTTACTATCAATAGAAGTTTGATAACTGAATGAATATATCTAGTAGATTAACAAAGTTGTTGAATTACATAGTCTACTTTATTAAAGTCAGATGAACTTCTCCATCCAACCAGGTGTTGAGTGATAATGCCTATTTGTTATTATGTTTAATAATCAATTACAAAGAATGGTCCGATTCATACTTCTCTAGGAATGACTTATTTGATTCATAGAAAGATACTTTCAAGTATAGATATATATTAGAATCCTTGCTTATTGTTTTAAGTCTATTTTCAAAATATAATTTATGTAAATTAATTGACATCAAACTAATCTACTTTATTGAACGTAATTTATGAAATAGTACTGTTGAGACTATGACCAACGGTGGAGTCCAAGACGATCGCTTTTTACCTAGATGCTTCCATATATTTATTTTGATGCTGAAACTGGGACCCTAACCAATTACCTTTAGGTTTAAATTCACTGTTCATTAACCTATTCATTGCCTAACTGTGCAAAAGCTCACTCTGAATCCTATTCACAGACACATTTCAAGTTTACTAAACCTCTTAAATGAAGGCATAATATCAACACCACCAACTTAGGATTCACATATACCAACAGACATTAATTGACTATAGTCCTTAAAATCGTCACTATACATGTATATATATGCTTCTTGAAATTTCATAACTTCGATCATCAGATATCCAAGTACATAGAATATTATTACTATTAATATTTCTACCATCATTTATATTCTTGTCAGTTATTTAAAGCTAAAACAAAAAGCATAAAATGCATCAAATTCCATGCCAAATTTTTACTAAAGTAAATTTTTCCAAATCCTTAAGCAATAAATTGAATGCCAGGACTGTAGTTCCTCGAACTTACATAAAATAAGAACTTAAATTAGATTTTAGCGACAGTTTTATTACACTCTATTTACTATTTTGTCGATGACTTGTGAATGAATGGAATTAGATCGATAAAGTTTTATGAGGTAGTTGGTCTAATTGAAACGCCGTGTAGTTTACAATGTTTTCATTAATGGTTGTATTCTTGTTGACGATATTATTAAGTTGACCCCCATTAAAATTAGAAAAAAGGATTTATGTTGCCATGTATATATGAAAGTATTGATCATCGCTAATCAAAGTACATACTACACTTATATCGTATACAATACAATACTAATATTGATCAGTTCACCTTACTATTGACTTTTAATTATTGACCTACGTCTATTCTGCGTTAAATTGGATACATCGACTGTTTGCATTCATTTGGCTTAAGTAGTATATTTATAACAAAGTGAAAATTCTAGAAAACACTTTCTCAAAATAAACATCTAACATACTTAATAAATCAGCTAGAGCATTTGCCTCTGATAAATTTTCATTATAAAAAAGAAATATTACACCTTATCATAGTAATTTGTATGATTTCAAAACGCACGATGTTGGACGATATTCACAGCTCCACCTCTGGAACTAACGAATTTCGCATCAATCTGTCTATAAACATTTTTGTTCAGAAGAAGAAACACTCCAGTGATAGGTCATCGATCTTGCTTAAATTTGAGCAAGTAACTTGTATGCAGTGCCGTTCTTCAACCATACAAATTAACAGTAGAATACAAGATTTTATCCCAGTGCATAAGTTGGATCCTTATAGTGATGTGTTTACAATGCAGATATTCATCATTCGCTTTCTAAATCTCAATCAACATAACCGATTCCTGTTGTTCATTTACACCGTGATCTATATTCACAGCTGAGTTGCGAATCACAATTTAATGAATCCTTAATTCCTACACAATAAGGCCAAATTCATGGAATAGACAACACTCCAAGGATAACTGATATACAGAAACGTTATGTAACAGAATTCAAAATGTATCTTCGTGGTAGTCGACCATTAGACTATGTGGAAGAAAATAATGCTCTTATCCCAAATTTCAACGAGAAAACTGGAGACCGGATTTCTTGTGTTAGAGCTATATCCGTTTAAAATAGTTACCAAGACACCCCAAAATTACTCTGAAGTGAAATTTAAAGGAAATACTCCACTGTTGATCAAATCAACACCTTACACTGTCTACAACGGTAGTGTGTCATTACTACAGTCAACTGTAGGAACTCAAGTTTGGAGTTACAGAAAGCAGAAAAATTTCCTCATTAGTGATAAAGATGATGTACATGTCGCGTTTAAAGAAATACATTTCATTATTACGAAAACACTTATAAAGAGGAGTCCTCAAAGTCCAATTATAAATGAACTACCGGTAACTTCGCATGAATTGAAATCAAGCTTATTAAACTCTGATGAACTGTCCGTTAAAAGGTTTAACGATTGCGCAGGCACTCAAATACAAATTATTCTTTAGGCTCTTATAAAAAATTAGTTGGTGCACAATTTGGATTATTTAAAAAATATCACGAACTAAAAGATATCGAGGTTAAAATAATTCATCAAGACAATCAGTCGAATTTCCAGTCAAAGGTAATTCTTTAAATTTATGTTTTTTTCACAAGTCATCAAAATATGGTAGCATGTATACATGGTTCAATTCCAGCTGAATAAATTGATTAACACTGTTAATAACTTCATTAAAGTCAGGTTATGGATGGTAAATGTTAATCAGGCATGAATGTTAAGTTCTATATAGAACTGAATTTTTCTGTATCCCAACAGTAAATTAACATGTGTGTCTGTTTAAACTAATTAAACCACTTGGCATTCGCAAAGGAGTTTATATGAATAAACTGAATTTGAGCATCAAAATCTGAAAGGAGGTGAACACGAGTGAAGAGCCCCAGATTAGACGTGTCCAGAATACTGCTTACCAGCTGTAATTCACTATTGGTCGAACCTGCCCTTTAGAGCTTAATGGAAGTCATCTGATCAGGTTCCACAGATAGCAACCAGGGAACTATTAATTTTAGTTCATAGCACCAACAAGAGGAAGATTCCAACCTTTATAGGTCGAATTATTGTACTTCATAAATTTATACGAAAAATACAATGGGGAGGCAGACGCCAATCTTAATATTAAATCAATATTGCCTAAATATGATTAATTTAAATACGCATTCCTTCAGAATACACTGGAGGAGTTTGACTATGGTTAGCATATAGGATTCGGTTAGCATGAATTGTCCTATTTAAAACTCATATGGATGTATGTGCACTTAAAGTGATAATAACATTAGGACTCAAACTCAGTGAGTTCATGTAGCACTCGAAGTTGTTATCCACTGAACTAGCATTACTAAACAACCTTGATGTGTATATAATTTAAATAAGTTGGTGCCTTCTAAATGGCATTATTATGGGCTAAATTTGATCAATCAAACATGTATATGAATGGAATATGGAGGTAATTTTCTCACAATGAGCATGTAACGTGATAGACTAATCATATTTAGATTTTAACAACATCAACTGTAAGATATAACTATTTTCAAATTGTACAACGGAAGAGTGTGTATTGTCTTACGACTAATGCTTCAGCGAACCTAAGGCGCTAACGACAACTTGAATGCAACGTACCGAGGTCTGAATTAAGATCGATCCTTTGACGAGATTTAACGATTGGCTTGATAGTCAAGAAAGACGAATAATATTGATTTATTTTAGTCCTTGGAATAGTATGATATATGATGTTCTTCTTTATTATTTCACATTTTCGTTAATATTTCAACTTACCGGTTGACCTTATCTATTTTTTTCATATAGAAGCTCCTCAACAGGTTAATGCCTATTATCAGATTGCTGTTCGAAACCAAAATCAGTAACTACATTATTAGCACAAATATGATCATAGTAAATGATTTTTGACATCAATCGTGTGTCATACAGCAGCAAATTTCTACTGAGTATAAATCAAAATTTTAATCGTTCAGGAAATTGTGCAAAATTAATTTTCAATACTCAGTAGTGTTAATTGTGAATGTCTTCTACCAGTTCAACTGCCACAAGTAATTTCTTTCCATTCATCGGATGTAGGATGGAATACTTGGTAATATATGATAAATTACTTGACAAGTTTTATTTACAGTCAAATCGAAATCTTGTGTAGGATAGAGTAGAAATTTAATGTATCAGAGTTGTCATTTGTACGATTAGGCCGGATTGTGTTCGGCTGTACGTTGGCTACTCTGCTTGATTGTAGTCCCCTAGAAAACTATCTGCAAAGGAGCAGCTGAATTTAATTATACACATAGATGAGGTGTGTCTAAGGTAGTTTGTCTTAATTTGTGGCAATCATTGGCCGATAGTAGACTATCTTATTAGGCTTATACCCGTTGTGTGCAATATTTTTCTTTATCTCTGTGTGAATGCATCGCTATCGACGTCACTTTTAGACTGTAATGATGATCTTACAGAATGTAAGAGTTTATCCATTTTTAGTTGGAATCTAATGATCAATCTTTAAAAATACCACTTTATTCTTATTGTTTTCAAGCTGACAACCAATAATAATAATAATGTTTACTGGAAGTAAATACTGTCAGGTCGTAGATCATTGTGGTAAGTAACTATTCATTGAGTTCATATTTTATGATTTCGAATATGCGTTAATTGAACTATCTTTTTCTGAACTTTTCACTATTTTACTGTAGAAACCAAAACACTTATTAGGTGAAAATGCCTCAATAGAAGACGATACCAATCAATTACATTTATTAATGAAGTATAATTATCCGGGAAAATAATCAAATAAATGTCCTTCAGAACAACAGGAACAGTCTTAACGATCAACATATTGTAAAATCATTAGTTGGAAACCTCCAAGTTGTCATATCATACTAACCAAACGAGGTGTATTCGTTTCATCTATAATGAAAACATTACCGAACTTTGAACTTGATAAATCAAAAAATTACAAAGAGTGTTATCATTTCAGTAAGACGATCTTGTTTCAAATGAAAAATCTAAGTATTTTAAAACTACTTAAAAACACTATTGATTCTACAGACAAAATAGATAATCACGATACTGTATTTTACATTAATAAAGATATATTACCAAAGCTTGATTTACTTGGTCAAGGAAGTATGGATTCTCTCATTTTCTATAGAAAAAAAACACTTTGTCAAGCCTAACAGTAAGATACACTGCGATAGGGATTCGTCAGGCTACAGTAACAGATAGCAAAACAGTTGAATGTAGCCGCTGTCATTTTGATTCCTTTTGTAAATAAAATAACTCAACTGTTGATATAAGTGAGATAGAAGATGAAAGTTTGACTGAAGATTGTTTGTGTGATCATAGATGTGAAATAGCTTGTCAGAATAATACTTTAATTCATCAAACAAATTCACAATATTTAGGAACGTTACAGTACCTCTCAAAACGATTCGACTCATACAAGTTGAATCTGAGAAGCGAATTTATCAATCAAATCAAATTTTATGAACTTTATATGTAAGTTAAAACAAGAACAATATTATTCAGATAGATTTAAAACAAACGAATATTCACATACAATGAAAGTCTTTCACAATGACTATATAGGAATAATAGTAGATCAACATGTAAAAAACTGAATTCAGACAAAATATCATACTCACTTAATAATCTAAAATGTATCATAAACGTTGAAGAGCCAGTTGACGAAGATATTAAAAGAACCTCTCGACAAAATAACAGAATATCAAGCAAACTAATAGAATGTAGTAGTTCACTAACTATATCTTTGAATACTGCAACACTGGTAAATAACATTCAACCAAAATGTAATTCATTTAACGATGATTCTAAAGGAATGAAATTACTATCAATAACCAGAATATCACGTGTTAATCAGTATAAGACAAACAGCAAACTCAGTCAATCATCATCACAGTCATTATTAATTCAACAAAATAATGTATCTAATCAAATTTCAAACAATGGAAAACAGAATAAACTTCTAGATTCCATTTCAAATAATTCTTTTATACAAGATGCTGAAGAGGATTTCAAAGTATTATACATATTCTTTTATAAGTAGTATCAATGAACTTAATATTCATGACTACAAAGAGTTAAGTCCATATGATGATTTAATAAAGAGCTACATAAATGCTACAGATAGAAGAATAAAATCAATTGCTACTAAAAATTGTTGTTTAATACAAATTAATGGACCATTCAGTGTAACTGGACCATTAAAATATGGTAGAGTTAATCAGTTTAAAACTAACTACTATTGTCAAATTTATGCTGTAAATGCAAAAATGCTTAAAAAAATGTATTCATTTCATTAAGGAAACTTTCCCTAACTCTTACTACATTTCATTAAGTGAAAATAATACGGAGCTTTGTCTCTCCAACGCCAACTCATTCAACAACTGCCTAGTGTCCTTAATGTTTTCTGTAGAATTACTTAGTACATTTTATGCATGCAAAAGTGCATATTTAATCAATGTAAAAATAGTTAATTGTCCCAATTCAAAATAACTTTGTTTATTATTATTATTATTGATTAGTTGTTTTGCATAAGAGAAAATTGTACGTGATCTGTCATTGAACCACTTGAAAATACACGATTTACTGTTCTTTTCTTCTAAATCAAAGTTATATTCATGAATATGTGTACCTGTTGGCAATAAATTCAACTGATTTACATTTTGAAGAGTGTCATTCAGTTAATCTAGTCACATAGAAGATTATGTCTAAAATGATTATTGAAAAACGTTATTTTGGTTTATATCACTATCATAATGTATGAATAGTCAGAATAATTGAATATGAGTAGGTTATATACAGAATGTTTGAATATTGTCCCATTCATTTAGTGGATAAGTGCCATGTACTGCTGTGTAATTTTCAATAAAAATACTTTTTAATTCTTAACTTCTAAAATATTCATATTTTTCATCCAACAAGAAACTCTGTTACGAATAATTTCAGATGTTTGATGAAAATCACACTCTCATCTGCAATACTCACTTACAAAAAATGTTGAAAAACTCCGGTTTACAGTAGACTTCGTAAATATTGATGAGGTTTCAAATGATCATAGTCGAATTCAATCCTTATTATCTAACACCACCACCCATCACCCATGGTATCTACATTTAGTAACTACTATTACTAACTGATTAATAGGTATATATGTACTAGTAACTGTTTATTACTCTCTTTTTTATTAGATAATCACATAATATAACAAAAACGCAAGCTAAATTCAAATAAATAAACTTCAGATGGTTGTTAGACAGAAATCATAATTCATTCAGTATAATTTCACCAAAATGTAGCGATCAGATTTCAGTATCATATGACAACCCATTTCACAAAATGAATCAATGTGGAATCAAAAATGCCTTTACAGAATTATAGTTGAAAAATAAAATAGCTTTTATTGAATTCAGCTTTAACTTCAATTACTGTTTAGCACTAAAAACGATAAAGTTGAAAAATTGAAAGATCAGTCATTTCTCATAGCGGGCTTTATTAAATCGGGAAAAGGGAACTATCATATTCGTTAGTGTCAATAATTCCTAAGTACTTAATGAAACCTAACCTTAATATAACACTTAATATACTTAACCTTTAAAAAAAACTTTTTATGTGAATATATTGAAGTAATAATCATTAAGATTAGTTAATCTGCTTTATTATAGCACCTCACTGAAATTCTTAGATCGTTTCCCTCACTTTATAAGTCGATGCATATTTAAATTTGGGAAATCATTTCGCATAAATAGGAAAGATTTTATAGTTTCTAAGGTGAATATTCTCATAAAGTATCTTATTCGGATAAAATCACTTATTACAATCAGGTGATATGATTCATAATTGTAATGGACAAATATAAATTGTACTTATTAAAGGAAAGTAACGGTTAATGTGAACAATCGGATTATCCTAAACACTTCAAATTCATTTCATGTGTTAATGTTATATCGACGTTTAAATTAATCACTGAACTTTCATATTCATTCATGCCTATTATTGGTATTTTGACCCTTAGAATTATGTTAAACAAATTTATAAGTTTAGAAAAATGAATATCATTTAGTCAATGAAAACTAAAAAATTTTAAAGGGTTTCATATTTGTTTCATTATTCTGAGAACATCTATTCTCAGAGTTATATCAAATGATTAACTAAGAAGATATGGAAGCTGTAAAGAAAATGTAACGAAATTAAAAATGAAGTGCACATGCTGACTTTTCCACGTTGTATTTTTGAATAATTATTGTTTGAATGTTTGCTATTCAGAAATCTGTTACAATATTCCTTAGTCAGAGCTGAAGATTTCTTACCGTAACATTATTTTTTATATTATTATTATTACCTGATTAATTAAAAATATTGAAGAATGCGAAGATAACTAATTGACAATGTAACACCTACAAAAATAATCCATCGAATTAACGCAGACAACTTATTCAAGTCATTTCTACAAATCGGTGAGTAGAAAGGTAGTTAAGAACAATTAACTATACCACCAGACGATGATACAGAATAATGGTGCATGTTACAAGAACTATAATTAATGCACAGTTATTTTGAATGACATTGTCTACACTTATTCTTAGTATTAATCACTTGGTTACACACAGTTTCCACGACACTCATAATTAAATACTTTTAGTTTAGTTGATTGTTACGGTCTTAAGATGTTGTGTTCCAATTTAGCAATTTCTGTCTTTGTACAACGTTTCTATTCAACTTCTGTATCCTCCGCTTCCCACCAGTCCACTAAGGAAAACCAACCTTACAAATAGGTGTAGTAATTAGCATTTCTTCATCAAACAGATATGTCACTGCGTATTCTAAGCGGGACAGAAATCAATTTGAATCATATTCAGTACTATCTGAAGACTAGGGAGAGGAAGAAAGCCTGTTACTGATTTCACGAACACCTGAAAGGTCAGAGGTGAGAAATGGAATGTATGAAAAAAGGACTAGGTAAAAATTAAATAAGAAGTCAATATGAGAAGGCATCCATCAAGAAGATAACCCTTCAATGCACAATATTATTTATGTAGCAATAAATTCCGTTTTCGTTTGGAAACAAGTCAAAATCTACTAAACCTACCAATCACGTCGCACTTTTGTCCAATGAAAAACAAACAATAGTTAAATTAAAAACATCGATTTTAAGAGGATATATAAAGAATTTATTTCTTTAAAAAATATTATCTCTCTTCCTAATGACGGCTAATATTAGTCGTGATAGCATTGTTATAGTGTTCAGTTCCAATATGACTATATCTACTGAGAACTTACAGAGAAGGGTATAAATTTTGGTTGTTTCCAACACTGCATGCATTGAATAAAGTGATCTCAGAATTCAAAAAGGTAACGTACTGCCACTTTATGATTCACGGATCCTCACTAAATGGGGACCCTAAAATCAAAGAAGAGGTGTTAAAAGGATATGCACACTTATCAGTCAGAATACAACAGGGGTATGTTGATAATTATATAGTGTTTCTGTAAGTCTTCTATAAAGTATGAATGTATGGCATACATATTTGCTATGAAGATAGATGTGATATTGGAGAGTCCGTTGAGGTGACTTCCAACACAATCACCTATTGCAAATCTTTGGTGCTTAAAAACAATTCATAGGATCGGAAAACTACAAGTCTGGAGTTTGATCTCGTAAAGTTTCTGCTGATATCCAGAACAGCAGTGTTTGATATTGTTGATATTGTATATATTCATTCTGAAAACGACTAATTCCATAAGATGTATGTGCGTCATAAAGTCTTTTCCTAAGTCCAACCTCTTTGATACATAATTTATCCATATTAACACGTATTATATCAACGAATGTAAAGTCAGTATTATACTCAGTAATGCGAATCGACTGTCATAATGTAAGTGTAAAATTTTCAAGACTTACATGCCAACAAAAATATATACAAGTCATACCAATTTTCTGTAAACAAAACAATCAGTATAATATTTCGACCTCATCTGATAAAAGGATTTAGTATAACAGTAACAAACTGATATGGACGAAATCACACAATTTTTTCCCCTGTTATCCAAGTTATAGTTGAAACCATAGATACACTGAACCGATGTATAAAGAAACAAATGTCATTATTATCCAAACAATAAAAGAAATTGAAAATCACATAGGTTCCCATTCGACAACTTGCTTAGTGGTCCGTGTATCCTAATAATTTGTCATTATCATTATCTAATGGTCGTATCAGACAGATACGGAACCATAATTGAAATGAAACATTGTAAAATCCCAAATGCTTTCCATCATTATTTTATTAGTAATTCTGTAAGTCATGTATTCGAGATAGTACGGAACACTCTTTGCAATCAACTGCAATCAAGTTATGCATTTAGAAATAGAACTAAATGGCTAGTTCTAATGAGTGACTGAGAATAAGGCAGGAATAACTTTTGAAGACTAACGATGTATAACTTCAGGATGGTTAGAGTAATAAAACTGTTAGCGATAAAATGACTACTGTGTATTGTTAACTTCAACAAATTTCTGCATCAAATGAAATAATAAACACACTTAGTGGAATAAATTTAAACTGCGCACAAACTTAAAAATTACTTGGTCGAAGATTGTGTTACATTAATTTTCTATTGTTGTCATCCCACAGAACCATCATAGATACTGTTATCTGTCTACATATTTCAACTCAGGGTTATATTCAGACAATCCATATTTTTACTTATATTAACAATATCCAAGCCTCACATAATATGCAGTGAATTTGGTGGAAGAGAGTCTTCTTGAAATTATTAAATCATGCATGCATCAAGTATGACTAAAATAACCACATCATCACCGTGATATTTATGAACCGCATGTACGTTACAATGGAAGTAGAAAATTTCATGCTGAGACATTGACTAATACACATCAAACTCGTTAACTATTATTCATTTCCTTAGCATTATCATAAAATTCATTATACTTCGTTGCCAATTGTAATTGCAATTCACACATTTAATAAAAAAACAACTGAAATCTATTTTTTATTAGTTTACAATAAAGACAAAGTCGTTACCAATCATTGTGCTAGTATGTTGGATTATAACAAAAACAAGTACTTATGTCTTCATGATGATAATTGCAAATGATTAACAAAAGGTAAGGTGGACAAGTGACTATTAATCAAAGGCTATAAATCATGGATAAATAAATAAGGATATGTTAATATGACCAGGAATTCTAAGAATAACACTGAGAACAAATAAAACATTGTGGATAACTTTATCAGCTTTACTTCATTGTTTATCAGCAGCTGTATATTTTAAAAGAAAGAAATTAAGTATATGCTTGATCATTGGTTTCTTTACTTATTCTCCATACTACTAACAGTCTATTGTTCACATTTGTACGCACTATACATTGGTTATAAGACAAGCTTGATGTCTCCTCATTTATCAGGAAAGCATCACGTAAGCCTTTCATATAACTAAAAAGTGAAGAAATATTAAGTAATATACGCGTATTCATATTACTATTAATAGCCTCAAAGATACACAAAATGTCTGACTGAAACGCCATACGAAATGACGCTAGAGGTCACGGTAAGCACTAGTTATGATAAAACATTTCTACTTCACTTATTACAAGTTACTTTTCAATCAAATAAAAGGTTTATATGATGCTTTGTCGGGGGGAGATAGAAACATCTGGACCATCTTTTAAGCCACATAGTTCACACATAGTTCTGACTTGAACTGAGTTTCTGCTGAAAGTTATCAATGAGAACGGTATAACGTGGACTGTTAACCTTTACAACTACTTCTAAAGTATTAAATAATCTACGTGTATAGCAATAAGTAATAAAAAGTGTCACTCATAGGAAAACAAAACAACTTAAATATTAATTGGTAATAGTAAGTGTATTGGTAGTACAGATGAGAATGGACAAAATGTTCATTGATTGTTATTATTTAAACATAAAATTGGTAGACAATAAAACTGAGACAAGCCTAAAATGTTGGACAAATATGAAATTGGTTGGCTGATTTGTCTAGCTATGAACACACATTAGAGATATTTTTTAATATAATAATAATAATAATAATAATAATAATAATAATAATAATGGCTTATTGAATATTGTATATTGGAATGAAGTAGGAAATGATATTCACTAGGCAGCTTTCTACCTGAATAATCTGTGTTCGAAGACTATACATGAACACCAATGTATGTAACTGATGTCGGAAGAGAAACTATTCGTTTAACATTATCAACAACGTAAGTAAGTAGTGAATATTTGCACAAAAGTCTACATTTCAAATAGCTAAAGTTAACTACAACTATTTACTACTAAAATGCTCTTTGTAGTATAGCCAAACATGTAAAACACAAACATTGTAAATGACAGAGTATATAATAATTGATTGATATAAATTATACTGTTATCTAGAATTCATTAAATCAACTGAAAATACTGTCTATAGCACATTTATTGATCACTGAAGAGGTTGCTAATCACCTCTTTACATGTAACAAATTCTATACCATCATGTTGACTAATTTTGTAATTTTGAGTTGATGTTTATTTTTCTGATGATCGATAAATTGATTGTTTAATATAAAAGTTGATAAATGTTCTCATTAATTTTGTTTTATATTTATCTCTTCACAATGAACTTAAATTGAATGAAACAACAATCATGTTATTAAGTTCATTAAAGTTTCATTGTCTAGTTATTTTGTAAATCAAACTAAATTCTATTTTAATTTATTTGTATACTTTTTCTTTAAATGAAGATTTTAAGTTACTATGTTGGACTAGAAAATTACTGTTGTCCTTTTGTTATAATTAAATGGTTTACATATAAACGACTGTAATAAGTACCAATTAACAGATTGCAATTGTGTGACTATTCTCAATTAATTTGACTGCTAATTTATGTTTAGCATGTAGGTCATCCTAGATGGACTTGATGGGATTAGGCTCATAATGGTTTAATATGACTTTTATCATATAAATTGTTTATTTTTATTGCCAAAACTACTTACTTCAGGTATCAAGCAAACTTTTACTGGACAAATCTAAGCTGCTTTCCTGCAATTTAGAGAGCCTACTATAATTAACGCCACAGAGAATTCAATCCTTCTTTCTCTGGTGCCCAGATCCCTGTATCACTGAAGAGTTTCTCAGTCATAATTTGTCCCTTACGTGATTATGATACCTTCCACAGATATTTCTCCTAGTGTAACAGAAGTATCTTGTAACATGCATATCACCCAGATCTGAAACCTTACCTGAAAAAATGGCTCTATTATTCGTTCATTTCCCATAACGAAGATACTGCCATCCTCATATTTGATGACACTGAGGACAGTTTGCTTTGAATAGAAGTGTGCTGTATAGGATCTTCTCGAAATCTGTTGAGTGTGTCAGTGATTCACGATGCCCATATTCACTTTAGGATAGTAGGTTGTTTTATTCTGTTTCCTATCTTGTACACTGTTCATCTCAGGCATGAAGGTCAAATAATTTAATTGTTGATTGAATGCCTACTAACCATGGGAAGCTTAATAATCTATACATTGACAAAACATGCCAATTTCACTTACAAAGCATGACCTAGTAATATGTCACATATCACTGGAAAAATCAATAATTCAACCACTATTAATTTAGTATCATTCAATAAATTGATCTACTAGGACAATGAACAAACAGCTGGTCTCCCAAAGAGGAATAGAAATCAATATACTTGAGTCATTCAAGTGCTTGTTTAGTCATTACGATTATGGCCACACCCATGGGTGTGAGAAAAAAAATTAACAATAAGTGGGAAGGGGAGGGGGAAATATAGGTAAAAATAATTCTGATAACTATGTTAATCCTAAACAAAAACTAGTAATTGGGAGATTTTTTCAAGTGTTTCTGTTCTGTTGTAAGGAACTTGTTGAGACAAGTATTTTTTTAAACTCATATTCTACGGAATATAATAAACTACTGAAATTATATTTCATTTCATTATGATACTTATCGTTTCTGTTTACTTATTGTTATTAATTGTAGTGATATATAAGATATTAACAATATGCCAGCTATTAAGGTGAAAGATCTTAATTGAGTGGTTTTCGTTTTGTATTGCTTATACCCAACTACCACCTATCTTAATGTGCAGTATTAAGTGGAGTAATGCTAGGCTGAAAGAAAGCTAAGGTTGCTAGGATAAAAATATCTCATCACTCCACGATGACATTGATTATTGATTTGACTCGAGTTGAAGGATACAGACTACTGGTTGGAGTAAGCGTGGTAACTGTGGTTAGTAAGTCAAATGTTAAGAGGCTTAGCTATAAATCGACTACAATGACGTTTATGTATCGAGGTTTCTTCCAATACATTACGAGTTTGAAAAGGATTCCTTTCAACATCATATTTTGATAATTAATTCTTCTTTTACAAATCAAATCGTTTATACTTAATGTATTTTATTACCACTAATATAACTAAAGCTTCTTCTTAACAGTTTTATGTGACTGTACTGACTTTATGTGACAATTTAGTTGTAAAGTGAATATGGTTGACTGATGCATGATTAGGATATTTTCATCATGTATCAATCCGATGAACCGATAGTCGAGAATTTCAAGGGAGATTTTCCATTTACATTCTAAATACGATAACTGAAATCACGTAAACTAAAAGAAGGAATCATGATTAATAGTTTCTAAACATTTTTTCTTATGTCATGTGGAATCGTCATAACCAGATGAAATGGTAACAGTAAGAAGTCATTGTTTTTAAACAATTCATTTCTCAGAGGAAATCAACTCTGTTCATTTAATTGTTATGAGGTATTTTTATTTTTATTCTTGAAGTTAACTGTTTTTTTCTTATGAAACCATAATTCATGTGTGATGAATCCAAATGTTCAGATGGTGAATAACGAAATTACTTCTAAACATATGTGCTACCTCAAAAGAAGAATAGAAATCCAAATCTTAATAGTTAATGTATGTGATTTATAGCGATAAATAAGCCAAAACTACAGAAATAAAGCCTAGTACAAACATTCACAATAGCAACCGTTCGGAGTCAAAAAACAGATGCTCAGTCTCAAGGCCAAGTTTAAAGTCTGAAGTTGAAGAAGGTAAATAAGTCAATCATAAATCAAACACAACATGATTTTATCGATATGGTGAGTTCACATTTTATTAACAAGATATATTCAAATATGTAAAAGATTCTCATATGAACTTCTAATTAATCATAATCTATA
This sequence comes from Schistosoma japonicum, assembly GCA_025215515.1. Taxonomy (NCBI): domain Eukaryota; kingdom Metazoa; phylum Platyhelminthes; class Trematoda; order Strigeidida; family Schistosomatidae; genus Schistosoma; species Schistosoma japonicum. Next base: position 22,032,600 of record CM046067.1, read on the forward strand.
TAATTCTAACATAAAATGTCCACCAAATGTCGAAGAAACATATTAGATTAACAGAGACAACCTTTTATTCAGCAATTACAAAATCACTAGTGGGATTAGCGATTATAGGTTATTGTATTTTATAATTTACATCAAGCACTGATTGCAGTCAGCCAATCAATGAAAAATAATGATCACTGAAGAGCTGTTTAGTCGTAGTTTTGGACTACTCACTGGCGAACATCCACGACCTCACAATGGATAGAACTTAAGACTTCCAGATGCTTTTCTACCTAGCAGTCTAGAGGTAAAGAGCTCATCATCCGAATCCTGGCCAGATTGTAAATTCTTGTATATTAAAAATGACATGAAAATATACGGGTGCACCAACGAAGCCTTCGTCAACTGATTTAGAGTCTTCAAGCTTGCAATTTACCTATTTTGCTTTATACATGAATATTTTTTTTACATTTACCTAGTGATGCAACATAACTCGCTCACAGCTGAGACAAAGAAAAATAAAGATAATTCTTTTGAAACACAACTAGAATTGACTGAATCAAAAATATCAACCATTCGGGCCTGACGCAGTGGTCTAATGGTAAAGAGCTCGTTGGGGAGCCCGAGGCTTCTGGGTTCGATCCCCAACGAAGTAGCGGCTGTGCAATGCTTAAGAGTCCCACAATAGAACGAAACAGCTGTCCAGTGATTTTTGGTGATCGATGGTTGTTTAATTCAAATCGATTCGTGATATTTGCATTGATAAATAGAATTGTTAGTAAATTAGGGATTCGATTTTCAATGGAATCCAAACACCATTTTTGAACGCTTGCATGCAAATGGTGACGTTGGCACATGTACTAAAACCTACTCACTTTAGTTCCTTTAAATGCCTACACGTTACGTACTTAACTGTTGAATCCATATAGACACCAGCTTCATCAGGAAGAATAAATTTGGGTTAGAATATTTCCGTTTCCGACGTTAAAGTTTGGACATTATGAATGGACTGCCTTGAAATTGAGATTAAATTGCAAGTTTTACTAAAGTTATAATATAAATAGCAGTAGAAAGCCTAGTCGGTGACACGGTGAATGGAACAAAATATACTGCATTCCAGTCTCAATGTAAGCATGAACATTGAAGTACATTTACGTTTGGTTTTAAATAGGGCGAAAATCGGGTTTCGAATTCCACAGTAACAAAATACCTGACTTAAATAACTGTTTAGTCAGTCCGTAAATATGCTAATAAGGATTGTTGAAGAAAAATATCAACAATGGGAAGATCCAAACTTTAACAGATACATAAGAAATTTACTCCTCCGCGCTCGTGACAACCTCCCAGTTTGGTTAATCAGAGGTGTTGTCATAAGCAGTAACCGTTCAACACTAGCTCACCTTATTTAAACAGGTCACGTGACGAGCATAAATCAGTCATTTACAATAGCGTTTTGTGTAAACAGTAATCTGCTAAGATCAGCTAGAATCAAAGTCTTTAAAACGAGAGAGGCGATAGATATACGTGTCAATATACCAGGACCGTGCATACAGATGGAGTAGGTTCAACCCCTTCACCTGCTATGGCCGACACAAAATCAATAAAACCAATCTCCACATTAATCATACGACGACTTAATTTCAGTAATGCATATGTATCATTCCCATTTTATGTGAATTTCTATAAATTAAGTCTACCCTATCCAAATACAACAAGAATGCAGAAATTAACTACAGCTGAACAACAACAAAGAAAATCAAGACACAAAGTGAATACACAGAAGCAAATAAGCAAGTAAAGAAGAGCATTAGAGCCGACAAGCAGAAGTACATCGTAGGCCTTGCAACGAAAGTGGAGAAAGCTGCAAGAGAAGGAAATATGAAACAGCTATATGACACAACAAAGAAACTGGCAGACAAATATAGTAAACCAGAGTGCCCGGTCAAGAATACAGAAGTCAAGTCAATCACTGAGATTCAAGAACAAAGGAAGAGATGAGTATAACACTTTGAGGAACTTTTAAATAGGCTAGCTCCACTGAACCCACCAGATATAGAAGCAGTGTCCACAGATCTTCCAATAGATGCCATACCAGCAACAATGGAAGAAATCAAGATAGCCATCAGACAGATCAAAAGTAGAAAAGCAGCAGGACCTGAAGCTGAAGCACTCAACTCAGATATAGATATAACAACAAGGATGCTCCACACCTTATTCAGGAGGATATGGAAGAAAGAACAAGTGCCGGCAGACTGGAAAGATGGACACCTTATCAAGATACCAAAGAGAGAAGATTTAAGCAGATGTGAGAACTACAGGGAGATCACATTATTGTTAGTACCAGGGAAAGTTTTTAACATAGTGTTACTGAACAGAATGAAAGACTCAGTGGATGCTCAACTTCGAGATCAACAGGCTGGTTTCTGTAAGGATCGGTCATGCACAGACCAAATCGCAACACTACAGATCATCGTTGAACAATCAATTGAATGGAACTCGTCACTGTACATCAACTTTATTCACTATAAGAAGGCGTTTGACAGTGTAGACAGGAGATCACCATGCAAACTTTTTCGACACTACGGAGTACCAGAGAAACTCATCAACATCATTCGGAATTCCTATAACGGACTACTGTGCAAAATAGTGGATGGAGGACGGCTGATAGTTGTACTCCTGGTGAGAACCGGAGTCAGACAAGGCTGCCTACTCTCACCTTTCCTCTTCCTTCTAGTGGTTGATTGGATCATAAACACCTCCACATCCGAGAGGAAGCACGGAATTCAGTGGACAAGTAGGATGCAACTGGATGATTTGGACTTCGCGAATGATCTAGCTTTTCTATCCCATACACACCATCAAATTAAAATGAAAACAACCAGCCTAGTAGCAATCTCAGCATCAGTAGGTCTGAACATACATAAGGGAAAGAGCAGGATCCTCAAATACAACACGGGGAGCACCAACCCGATTGAAGTTGATGGAGAAACTCTGGAAGAAGTGGATACTTCCATGTACCTGGGAAGCAGCATCGATGAACAAGGAGGATCCGATACAGATGTACGGGCAAGGATTGGCAAAGCAAGGGAAGCATTCTTTCAAATGAAGAACATATGGGACTCAAACAACTGTCAACCAACCTCAAAGTCAGACTCTTTAATTTGAACGTCAAGACAGTTCTTCTATATGGAGCTGAAACGTGGAGAACTACTTCAAACATCCTCAGGAGGGTACAAGTATTTAAAAACAACTGTCTAAGCAAGATACTGAATGTCCGTTGGCGGAAAATTATCATCAATAGCCTACTGTGGGAAAGAACAAACCGACTCCCAGCAGAAGAGGAAATTAGGAAAAGACGTTGGAAATGGATAGGATATCCATTGCCGAAATCATTTGACTGCATCATGAGACAAGCACTAACTTGGAATCCTGTTGGGAAACGGAAAAGAGGAAGGCCAAGAAACACACTGCGTCGAGAATCGGAAACAAACATTAAAACGATGAACAGCAACTGGAGACAGCTGGAAAGGATTGCTTAGGTCAGACTTCAGTGGAGAACACTGGTGAGCGGCCTATGCTTCTCTAAAAGGGGTGACGGGTTTAAGTAAGTAAGTAATGTATTTAATAATTAATTAATTAATTAATTATTATTATTATTATTATTATTATTATTATTATTAATCAAGGTACACTGAATGAATCTAAATATCACTCAATCATCTTTTCTAATTTCTATTTACTTTGTATCTTTTTTAAGATCGCAGGAATGAAATGATTGTAATTCTAAAACAAAGACGTTTGAACGAAGAATATTCTTTTCGATAAATGCTCATCAGGTTCTACATTTATTAGTTCAAAATTATTAGTCACAAAAATAGCCAGTTCTGAGGCAGGTAAAACATTATTTAGATATCAAGAAGAATTGGTTAATTAGAAGTTTTTTCTCATCGAGTTATTTATAAAATACGAATGTTAATTTTGAAATACTCATTATCAAAATAGCATTTCTAGATGTACTGCTCACAAAAAGAACAGATGACTCATTAAGAAGAAACATGAACAAGAAAATCACATGGATAGGACAATATACAAACTTCCTTAGCTTTGTACCTATACAACATAAAAGGAATCTAGTAAAAACTTTGCATTATAGAATAATGACGATATGCTCTCCTGACGCGGTTGACGAAGAAACGGAAGCATTGAATAAAACCCTGAGGGAGAATGGCTACCCTATAAAGTTTATAAATAAACATGCCATCTCGAAAACAAATAGGAAGATGATTCAGACTGCAGAAAGAAAGCCGCTTTTTCTGAGGCTAGCATATAGAGGGGACGCGCCCAGCGAAATGCTGACGTTGAGGTTACGCAGCTCCATTCGGAGAACTTTTAACGCTGGAAAACTACAACTCGTGTTTTCTACCCGCCCCATGGTGATACCGAGAATAAAGGATAAATTACCTAAGCTTGCCACATCATCTTGTATCTATCAGTTCAACTGCTCCTGTGGAGCAAGTTATATTGACAGATGCTCAAGGAATTTACTCCTCCGTGCTCGGGAGCACCTTCCGGTTTGGTTAACCAAAGGAGTTGTCAAAAGTATCAACAGTTCAATACTAGCTCACCTAATTCAAACAGGTCATGTGGCGAGCATAAATCAATCATTCACAATAATATTTTGTGTAAACAGTTATCTGCCAAGATCGGTTAGACTAAAAGTCCTTAAAACGGCAGAGGCGATAGCTATACGAATCAAGAAGCCAGACCTGTGCATACAGAAGAAGTACGTTCAACCTCTTCTCCTGCCATGGCCGACGCAAGATCCACTAAACCAATTACTACCTTAATCATGCGACGATTTAATGTGATTCATGCATATATATTCTCCCTCTGAATGTGCATTTCCATATTATTATTATTATTACTATTATTATTATTAATCAAAGTACACAGTATGAATATCACAATTTAAGATCAAACAAATGAACTGATTGTAATTATGTCTACTATTGTTACTATTTGACGAATTTTGATTATCGTTCACTCCATTTTACAAACTCTTAACCATCCGGTTTCATTTTAAGTAGGATTTGACCTTTGTCTACAAACACTTGATCTAATCGTATTTTGCTACCACCCCATCTCCTATGTCACCCATATACATCGATACCTATATATATTTGACTAATAATCTTGTTTATCTCAATTGTCTTTTACGTTTCACAAGTTACATGATAATGAGTATTTCAACATTAACATTCGTATTTTATAAATAACTCGATGAGAAAAAACTTCTAATTAACCAATTCTTCTTGATATCTAAATAGTGTTTTACCTGCCTCAGAACTGGCTATTTTTGTGACTAATAATTTTGAACTAATAAATGTAGAACCTGATGAGCATTTATCGAAAAGAATATTCTTCGTTCAAACGTCTTTGTTTTTGATAAACATGGGAATTTTTAAACGATTGTAATTCTATTATTATTGTTACTATGTGACGAATTTCGGTTATCATTCACTGCATTTTACAAAGTCTTACCAAGTTGATTTCATTTTAGGTAGAATTCAACCTTGATCTAATTGTACTTTATGCTACAACCCCATCAATTTCACCCATACTGAGACACCTATGTGTGTTTGATTAATAATCCTGTTTATTTCAGTTGTCATTTAAGTTTACCAAGGTACATGACGATGATTATTTCAACAAATGATTCGGAAAATTTGTATTCACTTATCTTCGATATCAAGATGATATTTTATTTGCCTCAGAACTGGTTATTTTATTACTTAATTTTGTGCAAATAAATATCGAACTTGATAGACATTTATCGAAAAGAATATTCTCCGTTCAAAAGTCTTTGTTTTTCACATCTACACAAACATAACTTCAAAAGATATTGATTTTCATTCTGAGAAATTCTTATTTAGTTCTACAATCATTAGTTCGAACTAATGATTAAATAATGTTGACTAAATTTGAGGCGAACCTACATTTTTGGAACATGGAATATGAATTTTGGAGCATAAACTAAATGACTAGAATATAATCCCTGTTTAAACTTGGTTGTAAGTAAACCAAAATTTACTTGTTTAGTTTCATTAAACAACTTTCATTGCCACTTGGCATGTTTTTATCAAATTGGAATTATTGACAGAAGTGAACTTCGTGAGCTAAAGCATAGCAACCACTACAACTATTTCCCATACAATGCAACATAATTCATTAATCTGACTGTTATGATGATTGAATATTTTGATTGGTTAAGTTATATTTAGTAATTGTTCAGTACTCAGATTAGAGTGAAGATAGACACATACACACCTGTCGTAAATTATAATCACCCCTTTAACAAAAAGGGCGTTGCACCAATAGTACAATAAAGATAATAGAAATTGTCCTATGTGACCACTTATGAATGCATAATTGTCTACGTCTTTTGTAGTGACGACATAGCCCAGTAGGCGTTTACTTTGAAGTTGTTTCATATTAGAACATTTTCTATTTTCCTACGCGTAAAAGTGGCATAAGGTTTATGTATATCAACGGCTGGATATTTATATATCAATTATAAAATGGATTTTTGTCATGTGCTTGCTTGAATCAATTCAAATGATGACAAATACAACAACTACTACTATGCCACCTCCTAAAGCTCCTCAATGTTCACTGCCACCTAATTCATCACATAATTCTAATGCATATCATTCAGAAAATTCTCTTCAAGACGATGATCAACCTATTGTTTTGGATGGTTCTTGTTTAGGCGCCAATCTTAACGAAGATTCAATGATGATTTTATCACAATCAATTGATTCTATTCATACAGTTGGTACTAACAATGGTGAAGGAACGGAGGTAAATCACAGTGGTTAATAATATTGACTTCTTCCCTTTGTGTTGTTAACATAAACTGGTAATGTTCATAAATGAACTGATTTCATAATCGTATTTTAACATTTTTAGACTAGAATATTAAATTACTCATAAAAACCAATGGAGAGGTTGAAGAAAATAATTTTTTTCGCTAGCTAGTAGTTAATACTGTGTAACTATACTAAAAGATCGGAACAGACAGTCTGAAAGTCGGTTTAAGGTGCTTTGATGCAACCTTATGTATTATCCAGGTATTTGCTGAATTCATTAATCATCATCTTTGGTATAAGTCTCCGTTGCCTAACCGTAAATTGGATACGCTTATTAGCAATTTTTATTATTTCAGATAACTGCACTAAAACTTTGAGTCATATCACCATAATTGACAAATGTCTACTGACATTTTTTCTAGAAATGCATTGTTCTTAAAGTTTCCTAGATTGCTATGATTGAACACTTCAGCTGATCAACAATGATTTCAACGAATACCTTGATTTTACCTTAGGTTCCAAGGAGACACTTTAAAGTAACTTTTAAACTTCAAATTAACCATGTTATTGTAAATCAGCTGTTAGTCACTGGTAGTCAACTGAGTCGTAAGTCATGATAAAACAAAGGTATTTTCACATAGAATTCATAAAGAACTTAAGAGCATGGTGATTTTAAAAGGCTTACTAATTTGTTGCAACTTTGTATTAAGTTTCCTATTTTAGTTTTGTCGAAATACCGCTACACAGCCTCATTTATTTGAGGATGTATTTATTCACTGCAAAGTTTTTATCATTCAATCTCGTGGCTATAAATAACAAGGAATTCATCATTGCCTACGAGGATTTTTTTAAAAAGTTTTAGTGAATTGGACCAATATAGTGACAATTTGGGGAATTCATATGTAGAAATCGTTATCTGTGATAACATTCCTACTTAAATAACTGCCTTATAATTCGTTGAATCATTCTTAACGTGATTTATATGATAGTTTATTTTGAAAACTACCATTTTCATTACATGGGGACAAGGCAACATTTTTCCTCTCCGTACGTATATTTTTCTGTGGGGCCTTTACATCATTGAAGACAAATACTAGTATTCAGTGTTTAATGCGTAGACTGAGTCTATCATTTTTCACCATTCGCCCATCCATTTAATGCACAGGATGTGCATATAAAAACAGAGGGTAATCAGTTTTGTCCGTAACGTATCATTAGGAAAATGCAAATACTTTCTGATTATTTATACATACCCACTTCACAAGCTTGGCTATTTGAACTCAATAGCCTGGTGCTGAACACAGTGACGCTCTTAAAAGGAATCGAAACGTGAAAATTAAAGATTTTGATAACAACATAAATCAATTAGTTTACGTCAGTTTAGAATTGATTAGATCACTGACGAAGGCAAAAATGTAAACTGCTGGATATCAACTAAGCAGTCTTTCAGTTAATGTGCTCATTAAAAGTCTTAGGACTCTTGGAATCGATTCGTGGTGAGTTGTGAACGCACATTGCTAAGGATTTCGTACAATTATCCATTCCTTCCAGGTTTTCGGTAATTGTTTAACAAATGTCAGTCTTCAGAAATCAGTTAGTGATCGAAAACTACGGACTAAACAGCATTTTTATCCCTTTATGCCATGAAAACTTTAATATTCACGTAACATGGGATTAGTGACGTTTAGATAAATGTTTTTAAGAAATATGACAATAATTTTCACTCGGAACTATTCAGCTTCTGTCGAAACTCTGGGTGTTGGCATGCTTTCAAAGGTTTATTTTAGGAATTTTTGACAAGTGTTTATAGGTCGATTCTCAGTGATTTAAGAACTCATAAAAATCTTGAACCATCGGGAAGAATGTATGTTTTGTAAAACTATATCAAGTTGTTGTTGGGAAGAATCCATTAAAGTTAACGATTAATTACTTATCAGTAATTTATACACTGTGCACTGTTTGCTGAATCTAACTTACCTGGAGTATTCGTATTTAGAAAACCTTTCATTATGATATCGTGTTGAAACGGTAAATGAAAGTATGTGTAAAAGTTCGATTTGTCTACCAAACTTCCAAGAAAAGCCAGTTTAAAACTGATTGAAGTTTGCTAACTTAACATTCAACTTCGGAGGATGTAAACTGTTAATTTTGCAATCCATTTCTTTCATCTGATGGATTTTCTGTTACTTTACAGCTTAATTTATGTTACATACTAGATCAGTTACAGATTACGCATAGTAACAACCTACTGTTTCCAAAGTGTCAAACAAATTAGTAGAATTATTTGTAAGAGCTTGATTTTATAACAAATCCAAAGCATTTCACCATAGTTTACGGTAATCAATGTATTTGTAAAATCATATTGTGTAGGAACTTTAAATTTTTGACGTTTCACAGCTTTAATTTGAGTCTTTGGTTTCACTTTAAGCTAATCACTGTATAATACAAACGTAACATAAAATCTGTATAACTTCATTGGCCCAGATTTACACCTACAGTAAATTGTTGTAACTTAAGGCGTATCAACCAAGTGAGCAAGAATAGGACTCTCATCTAATTTTATTTGTCCTATTCTCCACGGGTAGTATAATGATGTACATGCAAGTATACGTGCTTTCTGTATTTTCTTCCGCAGTCTTTATGCTATAATCTCTGAGGCATTATCGCTTTTAAACTGTAGGTTCAACAAACATGACTTTGTCACCGTCGGCCGTATTTCTTATTTCTTTCATAGGTTGGTTTATGAATTTGATGAGATATCTAGTCTGAAAAACACAATCATCAACATTTCATCTACCACCTACTTTTTATATACTATAAGTTTTATTATGAAAAGACGAAGGACTATTCACTCTTAAATTTTAGGGTTGCTTTACACAGTATGCTTGATTTTCTACAGTCAACTCCTTGGTTCCTTAATTTAAGTAAATATATCTGTAATCAATTTATCTCAAGTATGATGAATTTGCCTACATGTGTATATTGTGTGTAGCAATTTTCCTCATAAACATATTTCGTCAAATTAAAGTCGTGCCGGAATAATTACAAGGTTATTTGTTGCATTTTTATAAGAATAGGATTATTTGGTCGGTATAATACAACACACTGGTGAATATTGGACGGGCTTCCATAATAATAATAATCGGATTTATCTCCAATAGGACTGCTGTTGAACAACATGGTGTACACACTAGCCCATACTAATCTACACATTTTCTCAGTGGTTGTTTTATTGTTTTTTCGCTCACTCGATAAATTGAATTAATGATAGCGTGGTCTAAACTGATAATGGAAGATTTATAAATAGTCTACCTACATCAGTGAATTCAACTCCACCGAAATCAACTTTTTGAGTTAGATAAATTTTCATTCTTACAAGCACCACTTATCATGGTCTATTGTGTTCATTAGAAGTTTCCATTTTATATTAAGCAGATGGTTTATGTTCTCTATTAGAAGATTTGTTGTTATTTCATTCGTATGTAGTTAATCAGCATTTACTAATTTGTGAATAGATGTACTTCGAAATCGTTACTTATGTAGTCATTGTATTGTTTTAATAGATAAACACCTAAGAACAGATTTGTGCTTATGCTCTTAGATTATATCAACAGTTAACATTTTATTTTTGTCTATTCTCTTTTATCACTTAACTCATAAAATTTCGATCTATTGTACTCTATTAAATTTAGAATAACTACAAATTCATTTCATTTTTTCTGTTTAAAAATGTAGTTGGTATTGGTAGCGATATCTGTGATGTTATTTTATTCTGGTGACTATAGCAACGGTTCTGTCAAAATCTATGGTTACTTTGACAACCGACAACATTGTTCATTTTTTATTTCCCTATCTTTGTGTAAAACGTTAAAAGAGTATTGTTAATTCTCATTTAAATGTAGGTAGCTATAGCGATTGAAATAAGAATGGAGAAAGTTACATTATTTAGTGCCAACAATTTGATGGTATGCAATTGTATTTGAAGTGAATTATATCTAGAGGTGAAACGTTTTCCGCTACATTTGAAAAGATTAATTCAATTATGTCTTATGTGTATGCAAAATGATGTACACAAGTAGTTCAAGCATTCTAATTCATTAACATAAATTCACTTTCATGTGAAATGTTTCATACTTATTTGCGAATATTGATAGATGCATAAATTAACCTTTTACATAAATACTATTGACCTTGTTCATCTTGTGTTTCGAAATTAATGATATGCAGTGAGTGATGTTGATATGAATGTTTAAAATGTAAGATGTTACGTAACAGTGTTTACATGATTTAGCCTAGTTTTGTTCCGTATCTCATTTGAATATGAAGTAAATTGTGTATTTGTGTGATACTTGAATAAATTTGTTTTCACTCTTTGAAGCATTCTCATCTACATAAAATGTTAATTAGACTTCGTTATAAGAGTATCGAACTGTCGAAATTTGTGATAAAATAGATTTTCAACATTCGTTTTGTCACTCAAAAATAATGTGGAGTTTGTTGTGTTTGAAGTTTCATTTCATGTACTATTGAAAACTAAAAATCTGTTGACAACTGTTGTATTCTAATCAATGACCCCTCAGCAAGTCGACTGAAGTTAGAGAAACGAATTATTGAATGTCGACTCAATAGTCTAAAGGTTATGCATTTACTGAGTGTCCTGAAGTCTGTGTTCATTCCTTGGTGTTATTATAAATACACACTGTTGAGGAATTCCACACTAGGATGGAACAACTGCACAATACCGCTGATTATAATTGATTGTTTATTGAATATGGGACATGAATTCTCAATTATTCACACATCTAAGGAAACCTACGCCATCAGTTTATTTTATTACTTAGCAAAATAACGTTCATTGTTATAATTATTTACAAAGTTGTAACTTCACTTATATTTATAAGAAGGAACAAATAAGTACACATTAACTGTACGACAAGTTATTGCACACTTTTATGGCAGTATGATGACATGTCAAACTGAAATAAAACTTAGAATTCATTCGAAAGAGGTTGCAAAGCTTCACCGAATAACATATAATGATAATGTACTGGACAACATAGTTATCAAAACGGGCAAACTGACGTCTTAAATTAAAACTATTTTTTATCACTTTCGGGGATTTCGATACTTAAGTTTACTTTGCCAGGCTTCATAAGGTTCTAAAATTCCATATGCTAAACAAATCTTAATGAAACTTGTCATCATTCAGCCACACCGAAGTAGTTTAGAGTTTTAATCAGTTCCAATTTGAAGTGAATGAATAAGCACATTTTATTGTGATTGAGTTTCTTTTGTCTCGTTACTTCACATTTACATAGTTGTTTTCATTGAAGAAATGGCGAAAATGTATAGTTCCATTTTGCATGTCTTTTGTATTCTTCGAGTTACAAGGTTTAATCCTGAATCTTTCATTATCTTGCTAAACAACACATTTCAAACTAATGTGAACTCAGGAAATTTACCTACAACTAACAGCCCAAAATGTGATTAGTTGCCGTCGATAATCATCTAAACACTTATCTTAATTGTCTTTTTCGTTGGTTTGATTTCTTACACTACAGTTTTATATTTTTGTCTCATTGGCTGATAGATTTGGTCGATCTCCATTTATCTGTTGATGGAAATACGTTTTGAGTACCAAGTTTTCATAAATTCTTTAACATTTTTGTGTTTCTCCTGTCTTATGTATTGATATTTTCTCAATCCATTCATATACATAAATTTTCGCAGACAATTATACCATTTCAGAATTAGCATGGCTTTTGACAGCTAGCTTCTGTTCATGTTAGCAATGAAGATGACTGGCTTGTCTTATGTAGTGTTTCTCAGTGTTTGTAGTTTACCATGTAAAGGATATTTATTTTGTCCTTTTTGTCTACATACTATCGATTGCAAAGAGCTTTTGAACTTATGAACCTTAATGATCTGTTTGTAATTTCGGATCATCATTTTGTTGATTCTATAGTTAGTTATGCGTGTAATGGACATTTGATAATGAGATTAAACTGATTACCATTTTTCAAAATTACGGCCGTAAGACATTCAATATTATTTCTCCTAGTAGTATTGGTATTAGAACTCTTTCGAGCAGCCATAGTTCACAGCTTATTAAATTACTAGATTCCTTAGAATTATCATTGTTATATTATACTTAGTCCATTAGAATTCTTCCTTTCGCACATTCCAACTGAACATCTGCTTTTTTGAAAACTGTCGTTTCAGTGACTAATTTAGTCATCTTATTTAGCCGGAATTCGATTTATTCTATTCGTGTACAAATACACCAATTTATCGTCATAGATATTCATTTACTTAATCGTAACTCAGAATAGGTTGAATTACATAGAACAGACTATACTAATTGGACTTATTCACATTTCGTATGTATCTATTGGTAGAATACCTTCAGATCAATAATTACTTTAGTTCACTTTCACAACTGTAAGTATATCATGATCGATAATATTCGAAAAGTCTGTGTGTGCACGTACTTGTAAGTGAACACAAAAATGTTACTCAATAGTGATTAATTTATTACTATCCATTACAACTGAACACAGTAATGAGCAACCAATAAATTTATGTTTATATTCAGTAAAAGATTGAGGTACCTAGTAAAACAAAAGGATGCATTTGTTATTTACTTAATTGTCTTTCGCAAATGAAGCAAATGAATTTGGCTGCTTATCTACAACACTATCAATGTTCACTAAATGTATTCAACCCTAACACTTTCAGCCAATTTTTCGTTCATTTTTCCAGTAAATGCGCAGTATTAGAGCGTAGTTTTTTTTTATCAAAGTCGCCTTTCAAGCCCCTGTCGCTTACTATGTATGTGCTTTTAATTCAGAATATCTGTCTACTGTACACTGGACAAGTCATTAAAATATGCTACTCATTGCTTAATGTAGTGTGAATTATAAAATAGTTGTGATACATTAAAGTTAAAGTGGTGCTTCGATAACCAACTTATGTGATCAATATGAAATCGTAGGTTTGTGGGCTTTGATAAACTAGTCATGTGATAATAAGATTGCCAGGTTGTCCAAAAGGTAGTAAATGGAGTGGAGTTCGAACGTGCGACCTGTGAGTTGAAAGATGAGGTCTTTAAACAGTGAGCAACAGCTTTATTTATTCACGTAGGTGATACTGTGTTATAGTGTGTTTGCCAATATCGCTCTTAAAATCCACCGTCTTAAATAAAATGTATTCTGTCTTTTGACTTTTCTTGTTAGCATCAAGTTCGGACGTTATTTGTCAGTGGACTGCCTTTAGATGCGAAACCAAGAGAACTTTATTTGCTATTTCGAAGTTTCAAGGTAAGCAGGAGGTTTTTTTACTGTTTGTAATTTACATTATTCATTGATGTAAAATTTAATTTCGTTAACAGTAGATTAATAACACTTATTTAATGCACTTTAAAATCATAATACCAATGTCCCTTCAACTGTTGGTCTGGAAATCCAAATTCTAGAATAATCGTTACGTTGACCATGGAGACAAGAATAAGAATCAAGTTTCTCAGTTGAAATGGTTGAAAAGTCATCTGTTTGTTTCTCTATCGAAGTTTCTTTAGCATAATAAATTTATTTTGTCATAAATGGGACTTTTCATCGTTGATCAACAGTGTTTTATTGAATATTGCAGTTAGCTAATGAGTCGTGGTTGTGATTAATTTTTCAAAGCAGTTGACATGGAGCTCCTTTGTACAATGCATATATCGTTAATCTGATATGTCAAGTTTACTGAAATTGTGTGTTATTTAGTATGATCTCGACTAACCACAGGGTGAATGTATGTTTAATTCTCATCAGAAGTATCATTTACTTCAAGTTTATCTTTATATCGAACTGTCATGAGAAACGAATGCCACTCAGTGTCTATAATTCTTAGGTGATCAGCCTAATCCTATCCAAAACAAGGACTAGACTACAGGACATTAATCATTATCTACAAGTGTTACCAACTGATTTCGAATCCAAAGTGAGAAGGGACTTGAATTCAAATGACTAAAGCCCTATCCACTAAGTTACCACTGTAAACTGATACTCTTTAATAACCTGTTACAAAACATAGTTCATAAATTTCTTCACTGAAACTGAAGACTATAATATCACTTGATCGGTTGGCTCTGATCAACGTTGTAAGCTAGACAAATGCAAATACTGACTAATCTACTTGTGTTTGCTGTGTATTCGGTGCAGTCTAAATATAGGCATAATCGTTCATTTTCTACTTAGCATGTATAATCATTTTGCATTTTCATGGATAACAAATGAAGACTTATTCCCAGGTATATGAGTCTGTACCTATTAAATTAGTCAATAATGAAACTAGAGATGTTAAACATTATAGATATCTCATTAGAGTGAAAATAACCATTTTAGCTAAAAATGACACTAAACCATGTTTTTAGTGAATTGTCGTAGAAAAACATGGTTTCTTTAATCTCTATTCATGAATATGTATGCAAGTTAGAGATAGAATGTAATACAGTCTACAAATGTATCATGTCCCATATGCTGACCAATTATTATTGGTTAACAGAATTTTCTTCAAATATTCATTAAAAGTATATTAAATATTAAGCAGTGGAAGTAAATTCACAATATAAACGAACTTTCTGTTATTTTATAAATGTGCTTTAAACATTGTTCGCATATATTAGAACCATTGAATGAGTAGTGCTATGATTAGATTCAAGAGGTATATGGGCTTAACTGCTGTCTATCTCTACACGGAGTGTTGACTAGAATAAGAGTAGGTTGGAAGAAATCTGGAGAGGGCAGGTAACGTTGGACGGAACATCAATCCATGAAATCATTGTTTATTGGACGGAACCATATTGGTAAGTACAGACTACCTGGTTGAAGTCAACTCGATTATCATGACTAGCTGTCGTGAATTTTGTTTAACATGACTCAAAATCTTTATTGATGACGCAAATGAGCTCATTTCTTGTCTTTTTAAAATCGTCTTATTACATTTCTTCTACTAATTAATCACTTCATATCAAATAATGCGCCCCATACTTAATGTTTTTCATTTCTATTAACACTATTATTGTATTTATCATTCTGGTATTCATCATCACAATCTATCTCACTGTACTGGCGCAGTATATCAACTAGAATACATGAATACACACATAATAGCCAAGTTTTATGTTGATGATAACCGACTGATAGACTATTTCACTAAAATTTCTTAAAGCATTAACTTTATAGAATCCTGATGAAAGTTATTGTTACCCGAAACACATATCTCTATTAGTCAATGAGAACTAAACATAAATTTATTTTAAGCTCATATACAAATTATTATTGACATTGTATTACTAAATAATCGATTTTCTAATGAATTATGGTAACTAATTCTTACTAAATTCAATAGTACAACAATATCTTTTAATAAATTAATCTTGTGATATAATATTTCTTAAATTATATTTAAGGTCAAGGTGATAATCACAATGAAAAACAATGAAAAGATACACTTGTTTACCTATTCATATTTTAATACAATTGTATGTTTGCATGTATGTCTGTATGTATCTTGTAAATGAAATACACAATTAGATAGAAATAAATATCAGCATTAACAAATTAACTATCTCCACAACAACCCCCTTAATTGTAACTAATTATCAGCTTACTAGTGACTAGCTCCTTGAGGTAATTCCTGAAGTTCTGGTGTGAAGACGTGACCGGTGGAGTTCAATCGTGTCAGATGTGAGACAGTAACTCACCGATGACAATGGATGAGGTCGCGCAAACGTAACACGAATTGACTGAATTAGAAATATCAACCATTAGGAGCCGGCTCAGTGGTCCAACGGTAAAGCGCTCGTCGCGGAGCCAGATGGGTCATGGGTTCGATCCCCAACAGGGTCATGGATGCGCACTGCTGAGGAGTCCCATACTAGGACGAAGCAGCTGTCCAGTGCTTCCAGGTGATCAATGGTTGTCTAGTTCAGATCAATTCGTTATATCAGCATTAAGAAATAAATATGTTATTGTAATGGTAATTGTGATACGTATACTATTGCCATTACAGGCAATAGTCACTTTACTCATCTATTCAATAAACAAAAAATGCTTTTTTTCCATTTTAATAAGAACATTTACATAGTCTTTATGGTTGAATACAGAAGAAAATCTTGTATATTAACTATGTTACAAAGTAGTCTTTTTAGGATACACATATAGCAATGAACATTGGTCAATAACAATCCTGAATATAAACAATGGGAAATTATAACCGATTGCTATTAGCATCACACCTACTGAACAAGTTATTAGCTATATAGACTTGACAGCTTAGCGGATAACGTTTAGTTGCGCTTGAAGCGAGTCGTGATGAGTTCGGGTCTCAGTATGAATATCAGCGTTAGCATACAGCAACGTTCCAGCCGATGAGGCTCAAAAAAAGATGAAACGTTTTTCCAGTATTCCACTGCTACCCACATGACTAATATACTAGAACAAATTGACTGTAGCTTAACTATGATTATGAAACTAAGAATGGAATAGGATAGAAATATAAACATGAAATAGAGTTGATTGTAGAGGTTAGGAGTTTATAATATTCAGTGACTTTATTGTATATCATGGACAGAATGTACCTTATTTGAATACATAGGATAGGTCATTTGAAGTTCATATAATCTTTCTTCTGTTGATAGACTGTTCCAGACTCATTATTAAACCAGAGATAAGTTGTTCACTACCCATCATTGTGGTTCACAGTTTGATATCTAGATAGTGTCGGATACATTTATAAAATGATTTGAAGATGACTTCTTTTTCCTAACCTATATAATCATTCTTTTATTGTTTTTTCTTAAGATATTCAACATATAAATCCCACTAACCACAAACGAAATTTTATTTTGTAGTAGCCTACAAAGTCTATAACGATCAATGCCTATTAGTTCTTTTAAACTGAGTGGTTCAAGTAGTATTTCAACTTGTATGCTAAGAAATAACCCAATTATTCTTTATTCGACAAATACTGTATTGCAGAAGTTATTGTTTGGCAATGACATATTATAGTAATCATGGTTTATAAAAAATGTTGATAGTAAAATGAAGGTTAATGATGGAATTTGAATGGATTAATTTACAGATCCCTTTCAAGTGATATTCCACAGACATATAAGGTGATAATGGATAGGAGGAATATTAAGAAAATATGGAGCAATGTGAAACTTCTGATCTAACTTGAGAACGGGAATCGTACCACTTTAGGTTGTGACGTGACATTGCTGTGATGTTTGACCGAATACCATTTAAGTGTTCGTTAGAACCATGAAGGTTAGCGTCATTGTCTAAGAGTTATGAAGCTACTTATTTTTCGGAGTCGTTTATTGCTAGACAAGGCGATCTAAATAAAGATTTCTTATTGCCAGTCGTTTTTAAAAGAATTTGAGATATGGAGTTATCACTCATCTCTTAAAGGTAAAACAGTGGAGTAAGTTTTTCAGCATGCTAATTTACGGAGTACTGTAGTAATATTATGAAGATATTAATCAATACTTAGAACCATTACATATTTCTAACTACTACAGAAATTAAGAAAATTATCAGTCCTATCTGCTTCTCTTAAAATTCTTGATTTTCAACTGATTTGGAGTATTCCCTTTCTGTCAGTATCAAACAGTTATAGTCATATTTCTACTGTATTCTTTTTCGTAGATTTCAAATATCCGCAACATTATTTCCTTAATATGGTCAGTTTACAATAAAATGGTGAAATTGGGACTTTTTTTTTCCACTGAAATAAACAGTCATGTCCATTAGCAACCATTTCATATCACTAAGTTTTGTTTTCTAATATAAATACATTTCACACTTGATATTCATTTCCTTAATAATTCACTTTATCATCTGTTGATACAAATGTTCACATTGAGAAGTAAACAATTTGATTAGGTCACAGTTACCTTGAGATTACTATAGCGACAATAAAAGCGTGTTTAATATGCACTCCATTGTTTATATTTTTATTTTATTCAAGTGACAGTAGTACACATATAAAGCACAATTATTACATGTTTTTACTATATCGTTCAACAACTAACATTTACATAGGATCTGTAACAATTTTTCCCTGTATTCAGTGTGTATAGCTACTAACTAATGAGCAGTTGGTTAGCTGAAACGAACAGTATGTTGACTAACAAGTTTACTTTAATTTTTATGTGTGTACATTCTCGTAGTTTCTTTTCTACATGTTGTAATGTTTTTCGCTTCAACTTATATTCGTTTTGCAAATAGTTCTTCAAAAGTGTAATTTACTAATGTTATACTTGCGAAATATGATATACACCGTTTCTATCAAATAATGTGGTCTTAGTTTAATCGTGCATAAAAAATATTTCATAAGTACTATGGAGAAACATTTGTGATTGTGTAATAAATGAACCAGTCACCTTTCCTTATGAGTCTACCAACATTTCCTTCTACTATTAGCATTTATTTTTTTATGCTGAAATTGAGCTGTGAAGTATTCACTGTCGTTATGGACAACTTTATAACAGACTTCTTTAAGTAGAGGTGAGCATTGGGATTATTCCGATCATGTCTCTAACTGGCTGTCTTCAAGAGTCTACTCTTTGTATAAGGCTTTTTGCTCTTATCGACTTTGTTTAGTTGACTTCTGACCATATAGCTTGAACTGGCTACAATCATATGAGTTAATAAAGTAGAATCTTCATCTATATACCTATTGATTGCCAAATTATCTGGATGCTCTCCTTATGGGAAATTATCACCCATTCTTTAGACTTCTTTCCTCGGGAATTTTGTCATTTTCTTAGCCAAATGACATAAGTGGTAACATATTACTTCACAATCAAAGTCTGTGTTCACGTATATGTAGATGTGAAGGGCGCTTACTGTTTCATATATGGGGCTTCTTATAGTTGATGCAGTTTAATTGATATAGAAAGTTGGCTTTTTTACTTGTTTCGTTTTATAATTTGTATAGAACTGTACTACGTGTCTATAGTAGATTGTGGGCAAAATTAACTCTGACTAGCCATTAAATTATGTGATTTCTAAAATATTATTTATGTATGGTAGGAAGATATTTTTATCGAATGTGGGGACGAATTTGTGACATCATGTGAATTTGTTGCACACCTTTTGATGATGTTATACGGGTAATTATTTCTATCGAATATTATCATGAAATGGGCTTCTAAAATGTTTTACACACTGTAGGTGTTACATTGAGTTTTAGCCCTTTTGTTTGGTGTGTGGACATATTTCATCCTGTTAACTCTTGGACCATCTTGTGAATATATTTTGAGTTAAGCTTTTCGAAAATTGTAAATGTATTAACCATATAGCGTATACAAGCTAGTCAGTTTAAATCCCGTTACGCTCAACTGGTTGGTATTTTCTACCTATCATTATGATTCTAAAAGAGAACTAGAAATCTCCATTAGAAAAGTCATTATTTTAATAAGTCAACATTTTAGAAATTTGTCTCTGAGAACAATCAAATGATTCATAACATACTACCATGGGGTTAAAATACATACAATCGGTTTTAACTATTGAGATTAAGGTGTTTCTCTGAAACATGAACAACTTTTTATAACAAAATATGCAAAGTAGTGATTCACTGCATAGTAATTGTTAAGTCTTTCAGCTAACGAAGGCAACATTTGCAAACATTCCTATCTAGTAAGGGAGAGGGTGGGTTCCGTATCACTTCGTTAACGTTCCACAGGAACGCTCTTCCATATAGAAACCATTTAGTTTCATATGTCACATTTTACAATAATTTACATGGTTTATAGTGTCGAATGTTACAATTATCAGAAGCGACATAATCTTTTTATTATAATCTTATATAAGGTTGCTATATTGATATCTGTTTGAGAGAAACATTTTTACAGTCTCACCGATGGTTTTCTGATTGATGATCATTATAAAAATCTCGATATATTTTGTGAAATTTCTTGATTTTAGAGTCAGTGTCTTAGAAGTATTGTTTTCATGCCCCAGCAGATGAGTAGTATTTTGATTGGATATAGAGTTTCATATATGAACAATATCTCATGTGAATATGTCATTCATTGATTATTTTCGAAGTCATGGAAATTCTATCATCATCAACTTTACAGTTCATTCCCGCTTTTGTTCAACTTAATATTCTTCCCTTTATCGTGTTAGTACTATCCCTTATTCTGCACATTTTAGGAAAATATATCAATATTCTGATTGAGATGCTTTGTAGGATGCTTATTTATCAGCTCAATGATAGCTGGATATTGAATATTTCATATTTCTTTCTAATGACCGGTGTCATAGTACATATTCATTGATATCAAAGAGTAATTCTGTAGTTCCGTTTTTACGCTTTAGTAAATCTGCATAATACTGCTGAACAAATCACCCTCAATTTTCTGTTTTCAGCATGATATCTGAGTTTTCTTAAAATAATATTAATTAGTCTTTATCACTTTATATCTTCGTTTATTATTTGGAGGAAAAATTGGGATTTTAGAATTTTTTGGTTTAGTAAACGTCATTTGAATCCTCTTAATTAGATATCTAGGCATTCGTGTTTGTCTACTAATAATATCTCTGAATAATATAATTATCTACTATCGTTTTTAAGATGCCTGTCAACCTTCAATGATAATTATGTGATTTATTACATAGTCCCATCTACTAAACGCAGCTTTAATACACTTATAATCCATCATTAGTTTGGCACTTTTTCTGTCAGAAAAAGGAAACAGCTGGTACGTTGGTGGTGTTCAGATGGTTTCGGTTTCAGAGATAATGGTTGTTAGGTATTTATAAATAGTATATAAAACTGATACAAATAAAAACTATTATCTTAGAGGTTTTGAATACTGGGAAGTTTCAGTTTATTTGCAACACTTTTGATAGATGAGTCTACTGGATCAACTGGTTTTAACTCAGGCTGACAATCTCCAACTATACAGTTTCATTATATACTTTTATTTGATGTTTTACGGGTGAGTTTAATGTAACTGTTGATGACGTAGCTGTGTAGCTATTTATAAGTTAAGTCATGGTATTAAGTAGTTGGAGTTAATCGAGAAGGTATCCTATTACAGGGTTTGGATTCTTATTAATTAGAACGCATCAATAAGGTATGCATCCATTCTTTAAAAAAAACTAATAATGACTGTGGGCCTTCAGCCTAGATCACCTAGATTCGAAGCTCTAATTTATTAGAACAGTGAATGAACTCCTTTAATTTAGAGATAACTACATAGATCATTTAATGAGTAGTGACTAATATCATTTTTGTCTTGTCCTAAGGGCTGATCGGATCTCTCATATATAGCTACCGAAAGCAGGTGCTTTAATTTCCAATCTTATTTAATCTCATGCACATATTTCCCTTACTTTCATTTAAGTAGTCTGGGTTTGTTTGGATTTGCTTCTCGTATGCTCACATTTGTCTTTTACGGCTTATCTTTTCAATAAGTTGTTATTTTGCGAAAATTGTCCCCCCCCTAGTATGCACAAAAGCAGTAATGCGCACGTTTTTCTCTGTTTTCTAATCACTTGTCCCATTGTCTCTTCGTTTTTTTTCTTTTGTGAATCTCATCTGATTTCAACATCAATCAACTAAAAATCTTATGGATGCATACCATCGTTTATATTTGTTGCTGTGCACATGTAATTACATATGTCTACCTACTTTTCATACAAACATTCATTATGATCACCTATTTCATTCATTAAAAATCACTTTGTATATCTAAATAATTATTTCACTTGTTGGTTTTATTGTAATTTCTTTTCAACAAATGGTTTATTACGTAATGCACAATCTCCAAAACTGTTGCACGCAATTTTACGCTGATACCTTTGCTGACATTTTATTCTTGAAATCAACATTATCAAAATTATTCAAATTACAAATTGAATCTATGGTGTGTAATAAAGGGTTATCTATCATCAACTCTTAAACCGGCCGGAAAGAATGGAAAACTCACAGCAGTAAGTTGATATTTGTTGAGAGAATTTGTACTTATCAATGTTTTAACCTTTCAGTAGTTACTTACTTACTTACGCCTGTTACCCCTCTCAGAGGAGCATAGGCCGATCACCAGTATTCTTTATTCAACTCTGTCCTGAGCAATTTTCAGTAGTGGTATGGAGATTATATAAGAATGACTTCCAATTATAAAATCATTATTATTATACTCAAGAGGTTCAAAGGTTTCATTAGTTTAAACTGAGATCTCGCTTATTATAGTCAAAACTCCAATAGAAATAGTTCATACAAGATCATAAAAAGAAGACAAGTAATCAGGAAGTGTTCGTTTCTCTAAGTCGTCAGAAGTAAAGCCATCAAAACAAAAAATTAAGCGTTATGTTGGCAATCCAGTAGTAAATCTAACTTCTAGTTATCACTTCACATATAAACTTATGATGTCTCAATTTATTTCTGACTAAACGTTATTTCAGTTCTGCATTACAATTTTGTTTTATTCGAAGTTATGTTTGATTCACATAAATTTTATTACTCAACAAAATGGGAATTTCCGACCACTTTTTGCTTGTCATTTATAACCCTGGGCAATAGTTCTTTTCTTATTTTCCTGGTGTTTAAATGCATTAGTGAATTGTTTGCAATAACTAACACTTTTATTAAATACTGTTATTATTGATACCGTGTGAAATTGTATTATCTTGTTAGAACTTTCTTGAAATTCATTAGCTTTATTGGCTCAATAATTTTCTTGAAACTAAAGCAGATTAGTGATGAGTAGAGTTGTTTCTACAATGCCAAACTTTGTGTAATTACTGTTAACACACTGAACGGGTTCTAGAAAAGGAGGGCAAATCAATAGATGAAGTATTGAAACTTCATCAGTTGAGGTGGTTGGGACATGTGTTACGCATGTCTAACTATCGACTGCCTCGACGAGCTATGTTTGTGGTGTAGGAATAGGTTGGAAGAAAGCTAGAGGCGGCCAAACCAAAACATGGCAGAAATCGATGAAGTCACTGACAAGTGGACTGAGTCATGTTGGTAGATGTAAGCTGCGTGGTTGGGGTCCGCGAGACGAAAGTCACCAATGGTTAGAGACCTTGAACGATATAGCTCAGAATTGTTTGCAATGGCGCAGGTGCATCCACTCTTTGCGTTCTCTCAAAATCTAACCTTCTGAATTCTTTATCTTTCTCCTTTCAAATTTATCTCACTGAATTATACTTTTCGAATCATATCTTCGCTCCCTAATTTTCTGCATTACTGCTAATACTTCTACTGTCACTATCACTCTTGCATTTGAACTGACAGTTGCGTCTCTGTGTTGATGTGGTATGGCAACCTGAACTAATGTACGTACGTACGAAGTTCTGCGTTGTATCTGTCTGTCTAACACACTGAAAATTTTATAGATATTGTTTTCTATGTAGTGAGAGACTTTGTTGTGAATCTCTGAAGGCATAGTACTCTAGTTAAGAAACAATCAATTGTACTATCGAAATGGACTTAATCTGTTACCCGATAACATAAAGAATCATATATCACATCAATGGAGAAGGAAATCAAAGTAAATGTATGAGGGATAATGAACACCAATCAACCGAATTCCGGGTTAGCTGAACAAACTCTTAGTCAATTGTGAGAAAATTCTAAATGATCACTTTATTTTGAAGTAGATGGTGATTGTGTTATTTATAGAACAATAAAAGCTTTATGATCAGTGTCCTGTCTAGATAACACAACTGTCCTGGGATCCTTCTTCTAAGCGACTTGTTTTATATATCAACATTAAAAAGTATTTATTTTCAGTTAGAAATAAATTATTGATAAATCCCCATTGCCATTCGATGTAAGTGTTAAGTAATAGGATATGACCTCGCATTTGAAAAAAGCACTGCATATGTTTTTGCGAAAGATCGTCTAGTCAGTATATACTTGTTTAAACCTGTCATATAGTTCTGTTTCAGAGCTAAAGTCATTATCTCTGTTCCATAAGACACCAAACTGTTGATATTCAATACATTTTTGATATACCAAAGAAAATGCATCTCATATACTGTTGTTCGTTTTATTAACTAGCATAGAGCAACAGCAGCGAATTGAGCAGCATACAATCTGCAATATTTGAAAATCAAAAGGCCTACATAGAATATTGCAAAAAATAATGTATGAAAGTTAAGTAACAGAAACTCGTTGTTAATGGTTCACATATAAGGACTAAATAGCTGTCTAGTGCTTTTTGGTTTTCACTTGTTGTCTATCAGAAGTCACTCCTTAATGTAGACTACGAAATAATTTTATTTTTACGTAACACACATATTTCTCTTTTGTAGCCTGTTGGTTTTGTAACTTTTGAATCACGAGAACAAGCCGAAGAAGCAATGACAAAACTTCAGGTAATTTTCTGGAAATATTTATCTGTTGACTTCTTTCACCAAGTTATTGTCTGTTGGTGTGAACCATGTTTGTTGGTGCAGACTATTTGGTTAGAGTCCGGGAAATTAGTTTAATTATTAGTTAAATTATGTTACTTATGCTTCATATTTTTGCTACTACTACTACTACTACTACTATATTTCTGATGTTCAGACTTGTTAACTTCATTTCATTAGTTCACTAACAGTTATATCCATGAATTCACTGTCGTCTTTTATTGTTTACACAATGCAAACATTCAGAAACACCAATCAGTTATGCATAGGAACTAACATAGCAAACATGTATATGAGCATGTATAATAAAGTACGGTAACATCTAGTCGTAAAAACTAAATCATTGATCAACAGGAGCTTCTTTCCTTATATTTTGTCAGTGTATTTTGTGTCATATAGAGAGTAGCGGGCAACATTAATAATAATAATTCAAGTAAAATTCAACATATCCGGTCATATTTTTTCTATTATTCTTGCTTTTAATGAAAACAAAATGACTATTATGTAGTCACAAAATGAACAGGTGCATATGATCAATGGTGGAATCACAATAACCATTGAGTAAGGAATTCTGAATTTCGGAACGAAAACATTTTGCAACTTTAAGAAATCGGTTGACTATGTAAATTTTCATCAAATTTCAAACCAGTAATCATGGAATCTGATGTTACGTCACTCATTATATGTTTCAGTAGTAGGAAAGTACCATCATTTGTAGAATAATTCGTGTGACCCAGAGGGCATGCATTTTCCAATAATACGGTGTTAACTTATTCATTTTTGCTTGCTTAGTTCATTTTTATTTCAGAAAAATTGGATTATTTGCCAATTATGTGGAGTGTAAATGACTTCGTTTACCTCGAACACAATCGTTAAAACAAATTTACCCTTTAGGGATAGTTGTCTAATCCTAATTAAATGGTAAAACAAAATGGCTTGTATATAATATGATATGATCCTCTTATATATCATGAGTTCTGTAAGTCAACTCTAATTAAATGGTCTGGAAACTGTTAAGATCTAAATGGAATGTAAATATTAGTCAATGCTTTGTGTTTTTAAGAATTCTTAAAATCTAAAACAGATGTACAATTACTTATAAGCACTTAAGTTCCAATTTTACTGAGTAGTTTGACAACAGTGAAGGGAGGGACGGTTACCAAATACGTTTGTAAAAGTTGCAAAGATTAACCTCAAAAATAACTCCAGAGTTCCTTTTGAGGTTTGTTCTTGGAAATAATTGAAAATCAAAATTACTAAATATGATAAAGGATCACAAAACAAACTATGCACATATCTGTTCAGTTATGTAATGATGTGATTAGATAATCATCTAGGTGATAGTTATCTATACTTAATGATTTTGATTATTTCCCTAAACAGGTTCGGTTGAGACTGGTATTCAGTCAAAAGTTATTAAATCCATGAATTTCAATTCTCTTAGATCTTTACTAACGTAATTTCATTTTGGATGTAAATTTCTTTAAAATTTCACAGAATTAACTAGAACAGATCGAACTATTGTGTATAGGTACAATATTCACAATCATTAGGTTAGCGAATCAGAGTATTTGATATTCAATGTCCTTTTTTTTAATCAGGCGGACTTATAAACTACTTTTTTGAATGATTATTCCCCATAAATAGCCAATACAGTTGATGATATTAATTTATGCTACACTGACATTACACTTAAGTGATGGAATTCAGTTGAATTAGTATTATTTGTTAAGTATTGAATGGAACGACAGCCTAGTAATTAAATCATTCAGCTTTCATCAGCTAAATCGGAAGTTTGCTACCCTCTACATTCAATTTGATTTGATTAGCCAGATAGTCTCACTAACTCTCACATCACTAAAATCTTATTCAAACCGAGTACATGAATATGTATTCACTTAATTGATTCTAATAATTATTGAACTAAATTGTTTGATGATTTTATCGATTTGCATTTCGTTGATTCACCTTTCTCAGTCATTCGTGTGTATGTACGCAGTCATGAGAGTCAATTAAAGTTGTGTTTTCGTGCAATTCGTAACCACTATTATTACTTAAATTAAATACAGGAATATAATAACGTTTTTACATTCACATACATACAGTTACATGTATACGCACTACTCATTGACTACAAATATAACAATGACCAACCTATACACATGAAATTAATGCACACACATCTACGTATTCAGTCGAATATAGAGAAAATGCTCTTGTTGATACGGTAACTTGATCTATCGATTTGACTAGTATTTCTCTACATTAAATAGTGTTTTTTTCATAAATATTATGTTACTGTGTTTCAAAATGAATTTCTTGATGATAATTTTAACGGTACAATGTACCAGTGATTCGTCGTAGGTAAAAAAACAATCTTCTTGCTTTACAGTCATGAAAACGACTAATCGGATGTCGACAAAGAAGTTTGAAGATTTATATCTTGCCACGGGGCTTAAAGTTGTTAGTTTTGATTCCTGATGGGTTAGTGGGAACGCATTGTTGATGAATCCCAGAATAAGATGAAATAATTATCCGTTGTTTGCTGGTTTTCTTAGCTATCTGATTAAATACAGTCCATGATGCAAAGCTACAAAACTGAATAATTTCCAAACAACGTGAATGAAAACAATAGACATGTATTCAATAGTGATTAATTTTGTGAAGAAATTCCTGGAGTTCGACGATTTGAACCTATTGCCCCTTAACATCTTTGGATGATGGTTACTTGCGATCCCGATTGAATGGAGTTAGAAATATAAACCATTCAATGCTATATTGCGGGTGTCCGCCTTGTGGCTGAAGGTCCTTGATTCGATTTCTGGATGTCGTAGATTTGTTCAAAGTTGTTCGGCCATTATTAGCACCTATTTAATATTCTGTTAGAACTCCTTTTTTTAGCTAATTTGTTAAATATGTCAGTATGTTTTATGTTTCGTTAAGACACATGTTGTATCAACTAATAAAAGAAGTGCTTCTAATTGTCCTATTTGAAGGATTTACGTCGTCATGGTGCTCATCTCTGCAGTGATCATGCTTGTGAATAATGTGTATAATGTGTATAATGGCCTTTTGGAATATTATCTGTTCTGTTTATATTGGAATCATGTTTGATGACGAACCTCAGCAATAAGTAGTTACTATACTCTTACACTAAACAATAAACATTTGACCTTTTATCAACCTTTTTCACACAAATTTAAACTACTATTGTCATCATGATTATCTTGATTGGTAATTTTGGTAATTAATATTGATTTTATCACTTTGTATGCTGATTGCGTAGCAATTAGTACATGCTTTACTTACCAAATTACATCATGACCTCCCACTCTCGGTTATCTGCTTCGTCTATAAATGTGAACTTGTCATTATGATTATGATTCATTATTAAAGCGAAATGTCTATTATATGCATGTTACGATCAGGATTACACTTGTAAAATATTCTACTATCTTACACAATTTTTGTGCGTATGTGGAAGAATTAGAGAATTCACTTCATGTTTGTTGTCCTTTTTCTTCGAAACTTTTAGCTATCCAATATCTTAGGATGCACATATGGCAACAGAGGCTGACCAGTTTCAGTCAATCATAAATCAACGGGATGATACAAGCCTATTCTAAATTGCATATGTACCCGTTGCACAAGTGTGACTGTCTGGACACAGTAGCCTAGTGGTGAACGCGGTAGCGTTTGACACTGAAGCGGACTAAGTTTGAATCCCAGTGTGAACATCAACATTGGGATGTAGGTACATCCAGCAGATGAGTCCCAAATAGGACAAAACAGGCTTCCTGGATTCCACTTGCCAGTTACAATATAACTTAAATATATCCAATATTTTATAGTTTGATAGTAAAATGTGAATAATTCTCATGGATTCTCTTGTGTTTACCAATTGGTCATTATTGATAATTAACGAAATTGTATAGAATGACTTGTTGTATGTTAAAGATTTAGCACAGGATTTCAGTAGTTGAACAATTTTTAATGACTTATCTTACTTAATAAATACTTATTGACTATTTTAGTTTTTTTACATTGTTAGAAAGCAATGAGAAGTTCACTTAATGTGATCAATATTAGATCAGAACAAACAGGTCACATTTAACCCTTCCCGTTAAACTTCAAAATATGCACGTCTATTTGCGTGGACTGAGTCAGTTGATCATACCACATGGTTTTAAAGAAATAAGATTTAAGGAAGATCAATTAAATAAATTTGCCTACTTATAGTTCAGTAGCAAGTTTCTTACATTTAAACTATATTTTGCTATCATAATTCATTACACATGAATTACATAACTCATTTTGTGCAATAAATGGATTGTTTACTAAATGAAAATAGACTGATTTGTATTGTGTAATCATAAAATGATAAAAATGCTTATGGAGTTACTTTATTTGGCAGATTTTTAAATAGCTTAGTAACTGAGTAATTGACTATTCCCCCCCCCCCCCATAATCCAATTTACATTATACAGAGAAATGACTGAAATAAATTCCATGATTCCACTTCGAAGGTGAATGATTATGGGGTAAATTTAGCCTAAACTATTTTAGCGCTCTGAAATAATTTTCATGCCACTTTATCTCAATGATTTACAGTTTCCACCAGAATGTGAATGCTGTCCAATAAATAATGTGAGATTTTATGTACACAGAGTGGTTAATGATGTATTTATGTTTACTATAGAAAACTAAAAAATTATGCATTTCATCAAGTGAATTACCATTCCTATTTCATATGAAATACTTACTTACTTACTTACGCCTGTAACCCTTCTCGGAGGAGCATAGGCTGCTCACCAGTATTCTCCATTCAACTCTGTCCTGAGCAATGTTTTCCAGCTGTGTTCAGTTACTGTTCATCCCTTTAATGTCTGCTTCCAGCTCTCGACGCAGTTTGTTCTTTGCCATTCCTCATTTTTGTTTTCCAACAGGATTCTAAGTTAGTGCTTGTCTCGTGATGCAGTCTGATGATTTGCGCAATGTATGTCCTATCCATTTCCAACGTCGTCTCCTGATTTCCTCTTCAGTTGGAAGTTGGTTTGTTCTCTTCCATAGTAGGCTGTTGCTGATGGTTTCCAGCCAACAGACATTCAATATTCTGCGCTTACAGTTGTTGATAAATATCTGTACCCTCCTGAGGATGTTTGTAGTTCTCCACGTTTCAGCTCCTTCATATGAAATACCAGTTAATAAAGAGGCTTACTGTGAATAATTCTTATACAGCTCTTAGTTGATATGAATGTTTATCTTTTCGATTACTGATTGATGAAATAACTTGAAAAAAACTGTAAATCCAGTTGTCTTGACTAGCTGATTTTGGTTAAAATGGTAATATGATAGTAATGACGTGCTATTACACAGACTACAAAATTTCGTTCATGCTTTAAGTGATATTTAGTCTTGTAATGAACATCTACACCTTCATACACAGCTAAGACAATTAGTTAGTAAGAACATGGATCAACGCTTGTTTTACTTTTCTCATTTTAATTGTTTTCTAATGTAAGCATAAATCGATTATCAATAAACAGTAACTGGTTTTTCATCTGTACCCACTTACCTTCAATATTGCTCATTCACTTCTTTGAATATATTTAGACTTAATTACTAACAATTTATTCGCATTTTCTACCCTAAAATGTCTTTACACAATTAGTGTGTAAAGCTTCACTTCATATTAACTCAGTGATAGGCAAACGGACGCTTAACTTATGCACAGTAAGCGTGAGTTGGAAAATTCTGAAATGGCCTTTTTTTTTGTATCAATACCGATATTTTATCAGTTAGTGAGTGTGTGTTTGTACTAGTATATAACTGAGAGTAGAATTTGAACAATGGAATACTGATTAATAGATTAACAATTTCCAGGTACATTACCAGGTAATGTGACTAACTCTCGAGCAAACGGTATACTCCAAAACCAAATAAGCGAATGTGTGCATAGTAAGCGAGTTGCAGTAAGATTCGAATAAATTTTTAATCTGATAAACAGATGCTATAGAATAAGAAGAGTTTTAGTTACTTACGAATCAGACTTTATCGAATACAAAAATAAGTTCTTCAGAGTTTTGATCAAAATCGGTTACAATTTTGTTGCCTTCCAAAGGTTGTTTTATCATTCCTATCTTAATAATTATTAGGGTGTGAAATTTGATCCAGATGGCAATCAGCATATGCGCTTGGAGTTTGCTCGTAGTAATACGAAAGTTACAAAGCCTAAAATAACAATTCCTGTTGGCTTTAGTAATGTGAGTAGTAATAACCCTCATCATAATGGATTGAATCAATATAATTCTTTGACTAATTTGGGTTCTTGCACAACAAGTATGATGTCTACTGGTAATCTCACTGGTATGGTTGCTAACTTACAACCATCAATATTCGCTCAATTGGCAGGAACGGGATCAACTAGTAAGTTGTTATTATGCAACCTCATAGATGATTAATAATTACATTATAACCTATGTCAATTTTCCATTTATTATTTATTGAAATTAATGTCTTTCTTTCTTAGAACTGTTTTGTATTACTAGCGTTTCCGTGTTTCTAATGTTTTTGGTTCGTTAGTGAATTTACTTTTCTTCACATGACAACGACCTTATTTCAATTTTAAAGATACGTTTTAGCATAATTCTAGAAATCAGACATTTTTTGCTTATAAAATGTTTCACAGAGACAAATATATAAAACAGTTTATAGAATTCACTGTAATTCATTCACTATTTGTTTCAGTACAAAACCTAGTAAAGTGAAATAGATGAAATCGGTCACATTGGAAACGACGGCAGTATGAATATGTGAGAGTACAAAAGTAATAATAATACAGATTGGATACGACTATTCCGCATTCGGCAAAACATTTTACCAAACATTTTTCTTTCTACTTTCAATCATTTCTAGTCTTTACAAAATGAATATGAATAAAACTAAGAAACCCATGTCAGTGATCATACATTATGAAACTCGAACCGAAGTATAACCACTGCGTAGCCAATTTACTTGCATCTGAACCCTGGTAGTCTTATTTTCAAAACCTAACTAATATTAGAGTCACTGTTTAATACAGTGTAGTGTTTAACCATATTTTTATGTTAGAGACTGTTTAGAGAAAGCATGTAATCATAAGACTACTGATGCTCTTGATGGGATTTAAACACGCATCACCCAGATTTCCAATTAAGTTTTGAACGTTCTTTTATTAAGCATATATTGATGACATTGATTACTTTAACGATGGAATAAGAACAAGATTTGTAGAATAAAATGGATTTATTTCATTCCATGGCTTCCTATCATTCAGAACATTCATCTCAACTTCAATACATAATTCTCGATAACTCATTGTAATTTTAAGCTATTCGCAGTTGATAAGAAGCCATGAAATTGAATTCATTCAATTCTGCAAATCTTGTTCTTCTTGTTTATTCAAAATTATAAAGCGATACGGTTGTATTAAAATGGATACTTTAGTGTAAACACTGGAGGATATTATGTGAGTAAAAGTTTTGAATGCGACAATTCTAAATAAAACAAGTTAACTGAACGTGTCACATTAATGAATAGAATTTCTCAAAGACACATATCCAGATTATCTCGTTTCTAAGGTACTATTTCATTTATGCTCTGTATGTGTTTTCGGTAATCTCGGGAAGTCTATGAGTCGATAATGCCTTTTGATTGCCACCATAATACCAAGTAATTTAAATGTACTTAAAATTCACTGAACTAAAATTCAAATATTCCCAACTCAAATCGTTCTAATGGTGTAGAAACATCTCATACAATCAAATCCATTAATGCTATGTAAACCTGGAAATTTATTAATAATACGTCTTAATCCGCTGTCTTCAGATGATAGATATTTTATTCAACCTCGATCCCATACAAATCTTTATCGATTGCTTTAATTAGCTCCATTTGAATCGAGTTATTATTTCATGGTTCGTTTAGGGTGAGTTGTTAACATAATCAATGCTCATTTCTGAGAAGTCGTATACTAGGACAGAACGGCTGTCCAGTGTTCCCTGGCTTCTAGTTGTACTCTACCAACATTAATTTATGACGAGTTCGATCAACAATAATATTTCATTATTGGAACAGCTCTGTTGTATCATTTGCGCATCCCTTAGCTAAGTACATAGGACTCTTAACTCCTTATTTCGTGTAGATATCCATATTTCTTCAAAGTTCTGTTTTAAGCTCCACTACCTTTACTTCTGAAATGACACATTGGAATTTGCGTTCTTACAATTGTTTTATTTTTGTTATTTAGTTGAGACATCTAATGGAATATTCACCACAGCAACAGATGCCTCTACAGCAATGGCAGCAGCGGCAGCTGCTGCAGCCGCTCAGTGGGCCACAATTCCAGGATTACCATCACTTGCTTCAGCTTATGAAAATACAGCCTATCTGTCTTCAGCAGCTGGTTTAGTCCAAGCCAATAATTTTCGAGTTAGTTTGCTATAATTTTATCTTGTTTTAATGCATTCTTGAACTAATGCTACCGGTATATACATCTACTCCCTGTTAACTCTAGGTTAAACAGAAACCTGCGATATTGCTGGTTTAAAAAAGATTCGGCTGACAGTGAAGTCCAGGATGTGGGTTTTGTCTATTTCTGACTTGTTAGTCAGATGTTTTTGCTTCGTTTTAGTGTTGATGTTCACATTAGGACTCAGATCAAGTACCATTTTATCCAAACCTTAACAGGTTAGCTCCTGGACTATTGAGTTAGTGTAATTAATATGTTATTCAAACAAAGTGAAAGCATATTTCTACAAACCTGAGGCTTGTTAATTTTTAATATTACGGACCATATTTGTTAAGTTGGTTATGGTCTACATTCATCTTGAACTGGTCGCCACTAAATCATTGGCGAGTAGATATCTAAAACATTGTAATGTATTCTGTCATTTGATTGGAACTATGAGAGATATGATAGATTGACATATCAAATATGTCATGCATTCATATTTTATAGCAGGAAAGAAATAGAAGACGAGGTAGTATTGTTTTAAATAACCTATTTAAAGTCGCAGCGTAGTGGTCCGTAGATAATTCATTAAACTACAGACGCTCAGCTAAGTTGCTGCCTTTTTATCCAGAGGCTGACCAGTTTCAGTCTATGAACAGTGAATTAGAAGATACAAGCTCAATCTAATTAGTTTTATTACAGATTCACTATACGTGCAAATTCAATTATGGCCTTCAAACAGAGTTTCCTATTTGTCTCAAAAGTCTTCCAGCTTTGCGTAGTGAGTTGTTTACAGCATTTGAAAACCTTAATGGTTCATGAACAAAACCAAACTCTTAGATTACTGCAAGATAATTACAGAGTAGTGGTCCATTTATTAAATCTTGGACATCATTAAAAACTGGTTTAAAGAGCTTACGATTTGTAATTGAGACGATTATATAAGTGAACAATATAAATAAATTGGAAAGTAAATAATACTCTTATTACTGGCATGGGCGTCAACGAACTCATTGTTTGATTAAATTTGTTATTAATGTCCAATATGAAGTGGAAAATATAAATGATTATTCATTTTCACGTAAAAAGCATTGATAATTTTACTAGGACGCATTTCGATAAGGTGTACTATTTAAGGAATCTAGATATCTATGAATGTCTTCCCCTCACAGAATCTTAATGAGTATCTTTTACATTGTACAAGACTCTTCTATTAATAGCTGGATTTAGCGATAAAATGTGACTGGTTTTAATACAGTTAATAAGAGTTGTGAAATCTGCTAGCATTAAGTATTATTTGAGTAATTTTTTTTTCTTGCCATTGATGTTATTATGGATGAAAACTGATTGACCTTTGTACTTATATGTGGATCCTGAACAGATTGCCTCAATATAGTGATAGTTCATAAGTATGATTAAAGTTGAATTGTAGCTTGAATCCAGGATCCATGTTTCATCTTGTTAAGGACTAGTTAGCTGGTCAAGCATGCTTCACAATTCTAAATTATATATCTGCATACGTTATCACACAGGTATTGTAACTGTTTGGACTCAGTATTTCAGTGTTAGAAATGGTAGCTTCAGACACGAATGGATTTTGACTAAGGTGGTATGTGAGCATCAAGGATGGGATACAAAGACAACTGATGGGTAGTAAGTAGGTCAAAAAAAGAGTTCATGAATTCCACTTGCTAGACAAGCCTAACTCTAATCATAATATCACATTAAAGTTCGTTTTGAATGATGTGGTAATTTAATTTAATTTACTAGTCGATTGTATTTGAGTGTTTGTTTAATTTTGATGTGTCTAAATTTGGTCTACAGCTTAATATGTAATGAAAATTAGATGGCTTGCTTTACACTGCTCAAGTATTCCACTGTGTACAGGAAAACCACTGTAATCTACATACTGCGTTTTGGACTCATTTATGAATATTTTGAAACTTTTACTTGAGATAAGGGATAGTTCATCAGTATCTTTTCAATAATGAAACTATAAAATGTACTTTTTATTTTAAATTTTCAACATTTTTAGATCAAAGACTAATTCCTTTCAGAAGATGGTTGACACAAATTTATTGTTTGTTTAGTTGTTATTTATTCATGACTAAATATCCATCGTAAGATTCTGTTCCATATTAGTTGTTTATCTCAAAATACTGAGGTTTTGCACGCATAAAGGTAGTATCCAGTTCTTACGTAGAATACACAGTCCTAAATTTTAAAATAATGTAGTTACGACTCATTGAAATTGTTTTATTCAAGCGTATTGTAGGTAAAACTTGTCACTAACTGACATTAACAGGGGTAATATTAGAACCCAGGAATTACTGATCACTTATTTAGACCCAAGTATGGAACTCTAAGCAGTTTACACTTTAGACTTTCTGACTTCTTGCTGTTTCCATTTCACGTAACAATTTCATGAAGAAAGCCGTAACTCAGTATTATGGTGTTCGAATAATTTTCTGGATTTCCTGCTAATGATTTGATAATGATTACGAGTATCTTAAACAAAGTTTTTTTTCACTGGACCAAACTAATTTCTTATTCTGTAATTCTGAATGGAATATTAAGATAAGTAAGTTAATGTAGACTGTTGCTTAAAAATCACCTTATCAAATTTACATTGTCAGGCACGTACTTTTATTTCTTATATCTTACACTGATAACTATAAATATTTTATTCTACTGTACTGTTAATAGACTCTGGTTCCAGGAAACATGAACACTGGCCCTTATGGTATGCATACTGGTAGTTCATCTCCTATTCCAAGTCTACAGATGGTTCAAGCTGCAATTGCTCATGCTAATGCAGCTGCAGCTTTATGTTCTGCAAACGCGTCGTCTATGGGTGCTACAGTTTGTTCACCTTCCACGCTTACATTGTCGCCACAAATTAATACACAAGTATCATTTTGTAATACAGGCACCTCTAATACTTCAAGTCCTAATAGTGGCGCAGGATCATCACCAGCTACTGCATCTGCATTATCTCAAAATGTGAATCCTAATTTAAGAAATAATTACTTTCCTAATCATCAACCAAATCAATCAAATGTTGCATCGTTTATGGCACAATTACAGCAGCAACAACATCAGGTCATTAGTTTGTCAGTATCGTAACTATGCTTTTATAGTAACTCTTATTTAAGATAGATTTCACGAACTACGATCAATTTTTTTTTTCATGTAGAACGGATGTTTTAAGTGTATCAATATAGAGTGATTCACTTATAGCTTAATAATTATGACAAGTCACTATTCACAAGCTAAATTTTATCCATTTTGAGTCCAGTAAATTTAACCAACATTCACGTTTCTACTTCTTGTAGACAACGTAACAGTTTCCGAAAGGATCCATATATTTTAATTACGTATACCAATCATAGGTTTCTGTACTTCACATGTTAAATATTTTAATCAGACCTTGTTATTATATCAGCTTTATACACAAATACCTCAATGTCATCCGTAGTTGCACACCGATTAAATGCTTAAATTCTGGATAACATTCTTATTTGGGATTTATAAACTATCAACTAATTGTATGAGTCTACATTCCAGTACTGACATTAACACAAACCTAATTATCCTTCTATCCACAATGACAGCCAAATAGTTCAGTTGTATAACATTTACTTTAATTTTGAAGGTTTTCTGAATATTAAGTTCACTACTGTCAATCATTATTCCAAATTATTGTGATATATCGCTGGTCAGAGGCATTTGCTTAGTACTTATTGAATTATCTGGTGTATCCAGTTGCAAGTAAATCTTCGTAGCTACTTAGAATTATTTACTAGTCTATTTGTTAATGAATAAACAATCTATCTATTCTGAAGAGGATTTCACTGCTTTTATACGCAAAGATACATGCATAGTCGAGTAGCAAATATTACTTATTGCAGTGGAGATGCCTACATTGTTACTACTTGGGAAATTATGTTAGTAACGATAAAAACTGCATTTGCTGAAATTTTGTTTAATGGAAAAGATATACTACTCTTTGTTTTCTAAGTAGTTTAAATGGTTACAATAGTTTACAGAAATTTTTTGCCTGAAATTCATCTTTACTGACTTCTTCTTAGCACAAACTACTAAATGTCTTCTTGTAAATGAAATTAAATTTCGAAGAAATTACCATGGTTTTACACACTGTTTTGATTCATTAAGTTACTTTCCACAGTTTGACTAGTATAAAGGTACATTCAACTTTTAAAAATTGAATGGCACTGTTTGTCATCATCTTTCTTCACTTCAATCTAGGATAGTGAGTTGGTTATACATTTATTGAATATTGATGAATATTTGTCGTCCAACATAACTCTGTCAACTTTATAATAAATAGATTGTTTTACTTTTTAAAATACATGTAGACGTTAGCTGCAGTTCAATTGAATCAACATACAAATCCACCGAATACACTGAATTCTACGTTGGGTTTCGCTAATGCAGTTTCAGCTGCAGCTGGTCTGCCTCCTCAGATGGCTGCTGCAGCTATTGGTCTTTTGGGCGGTTATAATTCAATTATAAAAGAGTTAGCAGGGAGTGAAGGTCAACTTCAACCTGGTCTGTCACCTTTTCAACAAAATGTAAGTGTTAATAAATAAATGTTTCAAGTTACTAATATATTATTATTAATAAGTGTAATCAATAAGCAACTTAACAGGAACATAATTTAATGGAGGATAGTTCATTCACATTTACACCCGATAAAACTTCTTTCAGGTATATTAAAAAAAACTGAATTAGGTCTGTGTCTGGTTTCTATTTTTCGTTTTACATGATAATATTTCAAGTCATTCAGCTAAAACCCTTATTTGTTGTCAAGTTAACTGTTATCTTTTAACTACCGAAATTGATATTTTCATGGAAGAAATGGTTATCTGATTTCAGATGCCAAGATGATGTAAATTTCTACATTAATAAAGTATTATACGAATGTGTTTTTGGTTCTGTAAACAAATAAATCTTTCTTATTTCAGGTCAATTTTTAATATCCATTCACCTACAATGAACGCTAATGAATTTGTTCTTTCAACTCATGAAATTATTGGCAGCTGAAATTTTGGATGCCTGCAAAATGGAAATCAACATATAAGTCATATTATATTGAATAGAATTATCAATGTTCCTATTATTATTTGTTACTAAATGCCAATATATTCACTAACGGCTGTGCAAAAGTTCAACCTGTTTACATATCGAATGTAATTTTTCATTTTTTTTTTCAAATATTTTCCGTTTTCTTTTCGTTTAAACATACACTGTTCCGTCTTGATGATATTTCATCTACGTTCTAAATTATTTTATTGGAATGGAGAGAGAGAGAGAGAGTGAGACAGTCAAGCAACAGTCGATTGATTTCATGTTTACCTCCATGGTTCTGTTTTCTAATATCCTTCTGATAAAGTTTATTTAACTTTTTGTTAGAAATGCTTTGTATTACTTATTAAAGTAGGTAAACAGTAGTAATTATAGTA
The DNA here is from genome assembly GCA_025215515.1 of Schistosoma japonicum. Classification (NCBI taxonomy): domain Eukaryota; kingdom Metazoa; phylum Platyhelminthes; class Trematoda; order Strigeidida; family Schistosomatidae; genus Schistosoma; species Schistosoma japonicum. The sequence continues at coordinate 22,071,853 of CM046067.1, forward strand.
GTGATAATAATTATATATTCAATAGATCAAGGTTGTAACCGCCTACATATCAACACAGAATAATGTTTTTGTTTTCTTTCTTTTAACTTCACTTAGAAACAGTAAGAATGAGAAATGCTAACATTTTTTTATTTTTCAACAAAAAAAAACATCATTTACATCATTTTCATTGTCTTCACAATCGTTGTTGTTCCGTTTTTGTTTTCTTTTTCTAACTTGTCTAGTAACTGTTAAGTGAATATACATTACAGTGAATATGATTATTATTATCATTATTATTTTTTATCACTAGAAACATTTTTATTTTAAATGTGCCTCTGTTTATTTATTCCTTATTTATTCTTCTTCTGTCTATTGCTGTTCTGGTCTAAGGTTTTAAAGAAGCATTTTTTTTAATTCTGAATAGAAAAAAAATTCATTGATTTCTGTGTCTCCTCTTTGTTAAAAGTGAGTTTTGTTGAACTTTTCGATTGTTTGTATTTTTTTCGTTTCAGTTATTTTTTTTTTGTCTTTTAGTTAATTTTTAAAATTTTTTTTTCTTCTAATATTTTTACGTTACTGGTTAATTAAATAATTTAAATTTCTCTATTTAATGCAGCATTTTCATACGGTTTATTGTGTTATTATTGTTGTTATTTTTCATGAAAAGAAAATTTTATTGGCTCTTCGTTTTATTAATTAAATAAATTGTTAGAATTAAGTGATTAATTAACTAGCAAAAGCTTTCATTAAAAACAAAAAAAAGGCAATAAATGGTATCTACGTATGTTGTACTGTGAATACAAATTACAAATCTTCATGTGTTATGAAATAGCGTTTTTTTAGTAAGTTTGTGTTCTACGGGATAGGGGTGCTAGCCCTATGCCCAACCCTCCTCTTTTACCCGGGCTTGGGACCGGCAGCAATCCTAGAAGAGCTGCGAGTGCAAAATTGTGTATGGAAGACAGCTGACAGATGGATTTCCAGACAAGGCTGTTTGCTCTCGCCTTACCTGCTTCCTTCTAGCAAATGCAAGTGAAGGTAACCAAAGTAGCAGCAACCTCAGCATCAATAGGCCTGAACATACATAAGGAAAAGAGCAAGGTCCTCAAATTCAACACAGAGAGCACCTACCCAATTGAACTTGATGGTGAAACTCTGGATGAAGTGGATACCTTCACATACATGGGGAGCATCATCGATGAACAAGAAGGATCCGATGCAGATGTAAGGGCAAGAATTGGCAAAGCAAGGGCAGCATTCCTACAGTTGAAAAATATATGGAAGTCCAAACAACTGTCTACCAACCTCAAAGTTAGACTCTTCAACTCGAACGTCAAGTCAGTTCTTCTATATGGAGCTGAAATGTGGAGAACTACTGCAAACATCCTCAGGAGAGTACAGGTATTTATCAACAACTGTCTACGTAGAATATTGAATGTCTGTTGGCTGGAAACCATCAGCAACAGCCTACTATGGAAGAGAACAAACCAACTTCTAAACTGAAGAGGAAATCAGGAGACGACGTTGGAAATGGATGGGACACACATTGCGGAAATCACCAGACTGCATCACGAGACAAGCACTAACTTAGGAACTCTGTTGGACAACGGAAAAGAGGAAGGCCAAAGAACACACTGCGTCGAGAGCTGGAAGCAGACATTAAAGGGATGAACAGTAACTGAACACAGCTGGAAAACATTGCTCAGGACAGAGTTGAATGGAGAATACTGGTGAGCGGCCTATGCTCTTTTGAGAGGGGTTACAGGCGTAAGTCAGTAAGTAAGTATGTTATGAGATATTCAAGACGTTTAAATTCACCAGATGATTATCAAAGTGAACGTGTTAACTGTAACATTAAAATAAGAACAAATTTTTATCAACATACAAGATACTAAATGACAATCATTTTGTTTGGTATGTGTGACGGAAATAATAATAAGAAATGAAATATGATTAATCGATAAAAAGTGACAAATGTTCGTAGAATATAAGCAAATTGTGATAAACTGTTAATAACCGACTAGTATTATGTAATGACAATAATTAAATGATGTAAACATAAATCGTATAACTTAGAAATGTACACACACAGTAACAATCATAAAATGGATTTTTCAAAGTAAATTCATAACATACACCATTGACTTTGTAAGAAGAAAAGAGGAATGGAACATATGAATTATGTTTACATGATTCGAAAGGAAACAGTTGGAAGTTGGTTTAAAAATAGTAAAGCCAATTTAACACCCATCAGTTGCTAAGATGCCAGGAATGTTTACAACTAATAAATGAGAAATTAGTTATGTGTAGGATTACTTTTCGTTAAAGAGCTGACTAGTTTATCCAGAAAATTTTAGTTTATTTGAAGAAATAGCCTATTCAAAGTTAATTTTACTACATGTAAAGATTAGATACCAGTAACTCACTGCTGAATGCCTATTGCTTTTATCATTCACACCGCATGTTCGGACTCTCTTTTACTTATTACAATTTCTACAACTGAGTAGTTTCACGTGTCTTTACACTTAGCATGGGACTCGAAGCCAGGTTAAATACGTCTAAATCTTAGAAATGAATGAATCAGTGATACAGATTAATAGCAACATTCAGTTTAACATATTTTTCTACAGGTTAAGTGTAACTCTGAAATTGAGATATTCACAATAAAATGTTAATGAATTTGTGTCATCCAACTCAACTGCTTCCTCGTTAGATAAATGGTTCTTATTTAGCTTAGATTTACCAATTCACTTTTATATCAATCTTGTTATTAACCTTTTGTAGTAGACTATTGTAATCTGGCGAAATATTTGTAAACCACTGCAATTAGGACAATAAACTTTTTCACATAATGTTCTATCCGTTAACTTGAAAAGTGCAAGGACTGCGTGGTGTAGAATAATATGATTTCATGTATATTCATGAAATCCTCTGGTTCTTATCAGCTGAGTACAACATGGATATTTTAAACATGCTTTAACATACATAAAAAGATGATGCTGGTTGACATTTTAAGAAATATATAAACATAATAAACGAGCCAAAACAAAATACTGAACAGAACGTTGTGAATGTTAGTTGAGAATGACGACTCCTGAACAGTAATTAGAAGAGTTTTAAGTGATCACAGTGTAAATTAAAAATGAGAATTAGGTGGATCAACCTCAGTCATTTCAATTGAAATTAAAATTTGTGACACGATGACATAATCGAATGAAATAAACCAGAAAAATTCTAATAATCATATAACAAAATGAATCTAATTTATAAGAGAATATATGATGACGTAATAGAACAATGACTGAATTCATGAATCGTCTTTGTAGTCTATACACTTTTAAGGTATGCAATATATATATATATATATATATATATATATATATATATATATATATATATATGTAACTTGTTGGACCGTCCACTGCAGTACGGTCAGTTTGCGGAAATATCGTGGTAAATGAAGCCTTTTGTACACGTAAGTACCAGTTATTCAGTCTCTGTCATCGACAGATGAAGTAGATCAAAATGCTGGCGTATAGTGTCGATTGTTTGAAGAAAAGGTATTCTGATAAACAACGTGTATTTAATCAATAAATACTGTGAGGTCACAATAATGCTATCTGATAACCATCGTTTAGTTCGTACATAAATATTCCACAGATTATAAATTGTAATTTGATTATACCTCCTAAACATAAAATATCGTCAACAGTCCTAAATGGAGAGATCTTAGGAAAATTTATCGATTTTATCCTGCGTACAACACGAAAACTTACAAATGATTTGTCAGTTGACCCCTATGCAATAGGAACAAAATGCTTATTAGGTTCACACTATCTAGTTCAATTATATAGGCAGAATAACCGATAAATACGGACTAAAATGTATCGTTTACTGGGTTCAATAAAACTTATGATTTAGATTTTAAATCGGTCTGATTAAGATGCTAATTGGAAATTTTCAGTGATCATTCTCACTACTTTCAAATTGTCAGTATGTAGTCCAGTGATAAATGAAAAAATCAGTTAATCTCTGTTCTCATTTAAAAATTCCCATGTTTATCAAAAACAAAGAGGTTTGAACGAAGAATATTCTTTTCGATACATGCTCAACAGGTTCTACATTCATTCATTCATTCAAAATTATTAGTCTATTCTATTACTCTGTTCTATTAAGTCCATTTAATGAAATGTCTTAAGTTACAAACTATGCAGTAAATTGTAATCTGATAAACATTCTGTTGCTCAACGCTAAAAGTCTGATATATCAAACTGTTGGGCAACAGCTCTTTCCCACATGCGGTATATTCGAGTAGTTGAACTTTATAAATTCAGAAGGTATTTTCTCTCCCTATATGTACACTTTACTACAGCTAATATGATTAGATGTTTATTACAATACAAATATGTAGAGAAAATGCATTAAATAAGTGTAAATAAATAAAAGAACGAAATAGTTATTCCATAATGACTTATATCATCTTATTAGCCACAGCACCTAAACTGTTTTAAGAACTTCGATGATCTCATTATGAAGTGGGGGATTTTTATTTTTCCCTTTGTTACTAAATCAATAACATAGGGTTCAGAGAAAATGAACATCTCTCTTTACTCTCTGTTTCAAAATATGATATCCTTGATGATTCTGTATGTTTCAACCTATCCGAATGTAGTGAGTTGAGGACCTGGATGTAAATCCAAGTGAGTTTTATTTATAATTATGTTTAAATTATTTGGAGACATTTCGGGCAACCAAAGACCCAATGTACATATTTCACTGGAAATATGTCTGTAATTATGACAGTGTGTTTATTAGATTCAAATTACATCAGAAATATAATTTTCGTCAACACTAATGAGAGATCATAGTGACAAGTTCCAGGTAGAACAAAATGACAGCGCATGTAGTTCTGTTTATTACATCTGAGTGCCTAGAACATGTATATGACATTACTGAAATAGTTATTTTACTGATGCACTTTTACTAGTCACATTCCTTTTTCTAAGCCATCCCTGAATGACACACTTTTCATTTCGTTACCAGGACATGCAGGCGAAATTTCTGTTTGTTCTTTAAAGATTTGACTTCACAAAAGTAAATTTGTCCATGCACCTTTTACTAATTGTATCCTATTACGTAAGTCGACCTCGTTTTTTGAAGTTGAGGACTTCTGTGAATGACAATTTTCGAATGTTCAAAATAGGAAAGTAAATCAACTGACCACATTTATGCGTTCTCTATTTCTGTAATTCGTAGACTTTACCAGTTGATCCTGAACTTCAGCAAATTATGAACTAAAGGAAATTCTTGAAGCTGAAATCCCGTTACTTTATATTTTCATTAGAACACACAAATGTGTTACTTAACTTAAAAGATCATTAAGTAACAGTCATAATTTACTTAGACTATCACTGTACCTTATAATGACCTAGTCTATTTTTTTTCACTTTACATTTTAGTAAGTTTCGAAATTAAAAAGAAGAATGCAAATCTAGGTAATGAACATGTAATCTATTATCGTTGTTTTTCTGAATTATATCATTCAATATTCATAGTAAATTGTATTTGTAGTTAAATAAAACATTGCAATTTCTGAAATTAAGTAAGTTAACAGTAGTATATTCCCCACTTGATTTTGACAGAATATTATAATTCAATGAAAATTCATTCAGAAATCTGTAGAGTATTTGGTTTTCTTCGCTTCTACAATTTATTGATCAATAGAAATAAAGTGAAAAAGTGTTAAAGTTGTAAAATGTACATTTTACAATCAGATAAGAAATAAACTAATTTTATGAGCGGTTTTCTCTAGACCTACATTTTTACTTGGGGCAACAATAACTTTGTCCTTAAACTACACACAACCAAGAGAACATGGAACAACATCGATTGTCAAACTCCATCACTTTATAAACAAACTATACCAAGTTGATTTTCACAGTTATTACAAATAAAAACAAGAAATTCGTTTAAACAAAAGAAGATTTTTGTGATCCCTGTTTTTTTTTCTGACAATCAAACTCATACATTTGCCTAGATTGATCAATAGAAGTCAAATTAGAACATGAACTAAAATATAAATTGATTACAGTAATCGGTTGAACTGTTAGCATCAACTTAAATATCTATTTCACCATATCATCAATAGATGGATGAAAATCAGTTTCAAGAGAAGATATTTACGGTGTAGATTAAATCATTCTTGTATTTTATGAAATGTCATCTTGTAAAACCATTTTAAAATTGAAGTTGAACAGAATAAACTATTAGAGGCATTTTCGCCTTTAATAGTTTCGCAGCAACAAACATTTCAGAGGATTGACTTATTAATCTCTTTGTTAAACGAAGTCAAACACTTTTAAAAATTAAAAAACAGATTACAATAACTGAAACTACTGATACTAAACAATCGATCTCAGGGACTTAACTATAGTATAAGTCACTACAAAATTATTCTAATGCATTGAACATGGTAAGAAACTTCCATTATACTCGAGTTACGATTCCTGTCTATTACACTGTTTTTCCAGATAGAATAGTAGTTTGTTAATGAAATTAGATGCAGTAATAGAAGGCGGATTAAATTGATGAACTATATGCATTCATCAAACTCAAACGAAAAAAAATTTCATGCTAATTCTACAGTACTCATCTTAAAGACTGAAGTCGAGTAAATCGAAAAGGAGTTAAGAATTAACAGAGAACTATTGATCATGTAAAGATGTCGTAGGACGATCTTACCCAACCACATAAAATGTAAGAAAATTTTAAATGTAATTTTGTGCTACTTGTTTGCCAGAAGAATTATAGATAAAGAATTTTATTCGCATTTCAAAGCACAGGAAATCTGGAAAGTGCTTTTTACCAGGCTTGACAAGTCGAAACTTCACTTATTACTGGAAACTTATATTCGTCTAATAAAGTGGTCAGTAATAAGTGGGGATCAACTTGTATAGTATGGTATAAACCACTCATTTCACTGAATTTTTATGCGTCAAATACAGTTAGCCGACTTTTTTGTATCTTCAAAAATTTATTTGCGCAGTTTTTGCAAACCGTATCTGGTAATCAAAAGTCTTGTCGGTAAAATGTGTACCAATCTAAGTGCAAATGTCTGGCATACCAAAATCCAGTATTTGACTTCTTCAGTAACACATTCGTGCTTCCCAGATTCTTTATTCAATCTTCGCTTTGTCCTGATGTTATCTGAACAAATTCCTGGACAATTACCTGATATGTGTGAATAGCCAACTACCAATTTCTTTTCAGCCATCGAAATAAATAGAATTCTCATCCTCATGAAAACAAATGTCTACTAATATTATAATAGGAAGTCTTTTGTATTTTGTAGGGTCAAAAATGTTATTCAGTGTGTAAACATGGCCCACACAAACTTCGTCTTTTCCTTTGAACTACCGAAATTGATTAAATGTTAGGAATTACATACTAGGTCTACTGGATTGTAGGTAGTCAATAAATAGATGCAAATCGACAAACGACTTTCATATATCATGAAGTAAAGGATTATATACCTTATGTGACTACTTTAAAAAGAATTAATTGTGATTTAAATGTTAATATATGAACACAAAACATTCATGAAGTTATTGATGGCTAAGGCGAACACAGACTTCATCATTTTCATTCTAACAGATTATGTTAAGACATAAAATGATGTTACACCATTAAGTTTCTTCATAAACCAGTAACATACTTTAGATTTCTTTTTACATACACCTAAACACAAAGCACATATAATAATCAGGAAAATGACCGCAAGTGCAGCAAGTATTGGAATAATTAGGTATACAGGAAGAATGATGCCACTGTTTTCTAAGATTTTGTCATTCGAGGTAGATGATGGGAGTTTATTGGTTTGCAGTTCATATTTTGTGGTAGTGAAGTTTGCCAAATTTGTTGTTGACTTTTCAGACGTTTGTGTATTGTTCTTGAAGTACTTCTGCGAAATGTTCGGATAACTGATGGAGGTTTGTTCGGTACTATTTATCTCATAATTTTCTGTGTACTTTGAAGCAGTTAGCTTTTCACAGTTTGTAGTATTCTATAAATAAATAAATGAATAAAATGTCCCTGAATCTGATAAGAAATTTTTCGGAATCAATCTTGATGTCATTCAGTTACAGTCCACTGCAAGCAACTATACTTCCTGCATAGTACTAACAGTAAAATATTATTCAATTTTTAATATTCATAAACTGTGAAACAGCCTGATGTAGCAATACAAAGCAACTTTTCATGTAGTGCCTGTATATGATTGGAAAACAGAAAAATATTTACTGTTTTATCGCCTAATTGCTTCGACAATAAGAGATTTTTAAAGTACTTAAAGTGTTGCTAAATAATTTAATAAATACTCAAAACAAAACATTTGAAACAGACTTATTGTCCATTTCGAATATGACATCAAGTAGGTATCGCTCATAATTGATTACGTCATAACTCTTCTCACTAACTTATTCCACATATCTATAACTTAGACTTTTCATTATGACTATGATTAACCAATAAATCAGATGGTTACATAAATGTTACATTCAAAAATACACTTGTAATGTTCGTTACTTATTTACACGACTTTGTATGCATATGAGAGGAGTAGACCAGGTGAAATGATCTGAATTCACATTGTCCCATATCGTTTATTATTTTTGTAATGAAAAAAAGTTCATCAAGGAAGTAGATCACTCTAGGAACTGGATGTTTGATAACTGACTAGTTTACGCATAGTGAGACATCTTCCGATTTGTTGACTTCAGATACCTTAAAGTAAAATTTTTATAGATTGACTTAAACTTTGACGAGTTAAGGCTGCTTGTTAGTTATTGTCTTTATTAAAATTTGAAAGAATTTATTCGAAATTCAATTAGAGGTTTTAATTTCATCAAAAATTCTATAGACTATCTAGTTTTAAGCTTGTAAGTTATAATATTTGCTTTTGACGCTTAAAAATAACTTTAAAGAAAAATCTAATTTGACATAAACTACTGAAGTATAACTAAAATGTATTCGTAAGTGTTCACTTTACATTGTTCGCATGGCTGCGAACTACCCTATCGCCGTGACTAGTTGGATTGAAGTTGAGAATTTTATAGTTCATTGGAATAAAATGTGTCTGTTCAGTATAAATTCATGAAACCTAAATGTTATGTTATTTTTCGAATTAATTCAATTCACTGGAATTTTTATTAATGTCAACAGATCTCCAAGTTATTCTCATTGCTTATACCATGTATTGCATGCTATTGTGTTGACACAATATACAATACGCTATTAAGGTGTATTCACTTGATAGACACAGTTGATTGATTAAAGTATACGCATATACATCTGTGATAAATGCCCAGCACAGCTGAAGGAAACGTAAGACGGCTTCATTAACATTCATAATTTTCAGTGCAACAGATTACGACTTAAAATGAATACTTTCATTTGCCAATTATATTGATATTTGAACAACCTTCGTGATGTAAGTATGCACTATGAGTTATCTCTTATTTCATGCCACCGCATCTACTAACCCATAATGTTTTGCCGCCTTATGCATAGGAAAATATAAAGAAAGTTATTAGCTGTTTTATAATTTTGATGATTCATAATGACTTAAAATGTTTTCTATTATTAGCTTGCACGCAACTCTGTACGATTCATCTTGGAGTGAATACCAATTTCTATGTTATTGTTACTTTCAACTATTCAATAAGAGAAGAAAATTTACAAGGATGAATGAGATAATATCCAACACTTACTTTAATGTAACAACTTTTAAACATCCATGTTGGTCTGTGGATATCGTACCCATGACTACATTTACTGATAACTGGGCACCAGTAACATTTCCCACTTACAGATGAAGCATTAATGCATGTTTCACAAAATGTTTGTTCTGAGCAAACTTTCAAGAAGAAATATCATAGTAAAATATTAGTCCAGCAAGTACGAAAAAATTTTATTGTTAAAACTTGTAGATTTAATCTTCTATATAATTTTTACTTTCTAAGCTAATTAAGCCTAATTACATTAACACTGTCAAAGCAACATGAATTAAACGGAAATACTTATTTTGGTATCCCGAAATGATGTGGATTAGATAATTACTGAAAATCATTAGGCTGTCGTACCCCAGTATGGAACTCCACAACAGTTCACTCTGTTGACCTAACTGGGTTGTTAATCTTAAAACATTCAAGTTTCAGGGTCAACACATAAGCCTCAAAACCACTGAGTCTAGACAACATAAACATTTAACTGAAGCATTATAATACAAAGTGACCTCGTAACTTCATTTTATAGAAGCGAAACTTCACAAAGATCGTACATGTATGCACGTATGTATTATCGAATAGTTGATAACTGTTATTTAAGTTAGCTACACCTAATATTATGCATATGGTGTAAAAGTGTCTAGGAAGTTGCTCCAAGTAAACGTTGACGATAAAATAAAAACAATGTACTCAATGTGTATTCAGTAGAATAAGACAGTATCTGGCAAACTTACTTTCAGTTGATGTCTACTCTACTCGAATGTAGATCCATATCGTTAACAAAATGAATTTACTTACTTGTATTTGGAGTGAATTCCACCAATGTTCTGGACTTTATCATTGATTCAGGAGTTTTTATCATACTGTATGAAGTTTTAATGATGTATAGTCCAGCTATCAGGTAAACAATAGAATGAAAATATTGAAGCCACCAATGCACATTATTAACATTTTGCAAAATGATTTATTTAAAAAAAAATGTAAACACAGTTCCAAACTGTAGTTTTTTCTTTTTTTCGTATAAACTACACAGTTTTTCAAAGTTAAACTGTTTCACTTTCCTTCAGTTTTCTAACTTAGAAAACGTGTAAATTTTATTACACAAAATATGTTTGTGCTATTTAAGTGTGTTTCAAAGAGTAAATCTGTTGTTGTTGGGTTTTTTTTTTCCAAAATATCCAATAAAAAAAATACAAAAACACAAAACTATTATCCTTACAGAGACACAGTGTGGTAAACGTGACATCTGTCTGCTAACAATAGTTGTGCTTCATTATTTTCTAAATTTTGTCGTCTTTCAATTAATGTAGAAAATAATTTGCACACCAGATACATAACTCCTGTGGTTATAAATTTTCTAAGAAAATTGATGGCTTAAATTAGCTTAGATAGATCGAGTTAAACAGTTCACTGCCAAATTGAGATGTGTACATGAATTAAAAATGTAGAAATACTTGAATACCCATCGAGAGACTTGCATAACATTCAAGCATTGTCTTATAATTGTGAATTCGCTTCATTAGTTGGTATATTTCAGTTATTTACAGAAAACTTTTCTTACATGAATTATATGTAGCATAATCATAACCATCTGATATTAGCAGTTTCCCTGCACTGTCTCCAAATTCCATCGGTATCTAAAAGTGATCATAAAACAATGAAGGATAATGATGAATCAAAATTCATTCAGTTTTGTAAGCTTTTGAAAACTAAGCAACCAAATGTAGCATTGGAGAATGTCAAGGTATTGAATCTATAAACAATAAAATAATTGACGAAGAATAGTATTCTCATTGTATTGATCCTGAGATTTTATCAGAAAGATTAGACAGAAGTACTATCGTTAAGTTGAAGCAAATAGAAATCAAATACAAAGCACGAGAAGCAACTGTTTTATAAGTCAGTTTCGATGTTTTTAACGAGTAGTTATCAAGTGGTAATTTAAATGTTTTCCTACATAGTGATTATTCTAAACTTTTCTTAAATTGTTAATTGTAATTGTGTCTTATACATTTTGTAAAGTAAAGTCAACTATAAATCGTTAATCAGCTTTCATTTAAAAGTACTCAAGTCATTTATATAATAAGATTGATCATTTTTATTGGGTTGTTACTTTGTATTTTACGTAAATAATCGTAAATGTTATGAGTTCGAACGATTTCAGAATAGGAGAACACTCATCTTCCTTTACAGTGTTTCATTTAAAAATGTCAACTATTGACTATATGTGGAACATAGAAATTAAATTTCGTGGATTGATCGTCTTCTGAATTAAGTAAAATCTCATCAGGTTTTACTATATACGGGAAAATATGAAACAAATGGATTATACACATTTAAGAATAATTATCAACAGCCATAGATTAAGTTGGTAGGCAAATACAAATCAAGCTCAGAGCATAATTAATACACTATACACACTTGAATTTATTTTAATTCATGAACAGGTCTTTACTTATATCAGCATTTCACACCATCCATGTTATTCAAATAACAATATTGAATAGGGACTTGTTGACAGCATCATAGTTAAACAAGTTTATGAGTTAGATATAAGATGATTCACTGAAAATAACTATTTTACAATGAGTTACATTTTAAATTGTGTTAGGGATTCCTAATCCCCAAAGGTACAATGGTTAATTTAATTAAACGAAACAAGTTGTATTGATTTTTCGTAAGCTTCATTTGTAGACTTTCATCACTTATTTTTATTTCAATGTGAATTCTACTCCTGAGTACAGTTTGACAGTATTTTATTGTCTGAATTAAATGTTGATGATTCCACTTGGTGAATAATCACTGTAAATTAATTGATATAAAAATCGATGTATTTATGTAAATAAATGAGCAGTTCACTAGTGTTGTCTGGTTGTCTTGTGTTCTTCCTTATTTCGGCTTGGGACTCAGTGGACATAGGGCAGATGCGTACTAATCGACTAAGCACACCTCATTTGGCATTCGCTTACCCACCACCAAATTTCGCGCATCATAACAAATTGAGTTATTTTTGTTGAGGTTGCCATGTGAAAGAATATTTTTTTAGGTGACTATCGATTATTCCAGGTGAATAGAAATAATTAGTGATAAATTTAGGCAGGTAAATAGACGGTTGACATAAGTAAATTTCTTTATTATCTTATTTTAGATTAATTAGTTATATTCACTTCAGAATTCTGATTAATCAATTGATTTTAATGAATAAGAAATAAGAGTATTACATAACCTGATTACACTTCATTCTAAACTTTGTAATGATTTTTAAAAATAAGTTTTGTGCATTATTTCTAATCGGTTTTTTCTCTAAAAAACTGAGAGAACATTTTTATGCACCACAGTAATAGAATAATAGTTATTTATGCCAAGAACAATTTTCATGTAGTAGACAACCAAACTCCACAGATCTTCATCTAGTTACAACGATATTTCAAATATGGATGACAATTTAATGCCACTATTATTTTGATGAGTTTTGATGTGTTCGGTTAATCACAATTACCAGTTTGACGTATACACACAAAACTGTACAGCTACGAAAATCATTGATTCTGTAAACTGATCTCTTGATTCTTACGATAAATGTCTTTCAAAGAAAGATTAAGAATTTAGTCAATTTGCAAGTGTTCGATTGAGGTTACTGCAGATTACAGTTTTGTTGAAAGTCAACATTCATCCAATAACTTAATATCAGGTTAATCAATATATCACAGTTTGATTGAAGTTAAAAATGCAAACTATCTCTTTGTATTACCTAAAGGTTCTACGTAATATTTATGGTGAGTTCATGGGTGCTTGGTGCTAAGTCGTATAGTGAAACAGCCATTCACTGTTTCTTGTTTTCAGTAGTTACTTAATTGATGCAAAACAACAATCTCCGCAATACTTAATGATAAAGAACTTTCTTATAAGACCGACCATTTTTATTTTACCTAATCCGTAGCAATTTTCTTTCATAATCATTTCTGAATTTTTAAGAAAAGTTTATTATATGTAACACCAAATGCTGGAAATATATCCGGGTACACCTTGTTCTCATTATAGATATGCTGACTGCGCATTTCCGAAAAATAATTTTATCCACAGATTACCAATTTACTAGTTTTTAATAAAATAGGTAGTTAGCGGATGAAACCATTTATTCATCCAGCCTTTTTGAGAACTGCTTTTTGTTGAGAACTATTTATAGCACATTCAAATTATATCATATGGTTGATGATGACTAATAGTTTAGCTTACCTTTTCGTAATAAATGGATATATTCCCATTGGGATAAATAACGCATATCACTATGGCTAGATTAACACATTCAAAAGAAAATTCATATTTGAAGTTGACTGAAGTAAATGCATCATAATATATGATATTGGTAGATATCTTTATCTAATTTAGTTACAATAACTGAATTACTTCATAAAAATTAACATACAACTTTATATCAACATTGGTTATTCTTTATAGGTATAAATTATAATTTGCTTAAATGCCATTAGAATAATGAAAGCTCCAAGTATTTACATCTTTATTCTATATACCATTGTAGAATTCAATAAAATATCATAAGTTAAACTGTCGGCATTTGAATAAAATACCACGTCATTATACTACGTATTGATGAAATTCTGTAATTGATCCATCGAATTATTCATTGTCCTTTATGTTACAACATGATGAAATGTTCAAGCACTTGTTTAAGCACTTGAACCCTATCAGTGACATTTAACAGTGAACATTACATCTATTAAAAATATACGAAAGTTAAAAGTACATTTTTTTCTGTCCTATTGAAATAGTAAATGTTTACGACTTCCAACCAATAACATGACCTTATGTCAGTTTCACTATTCTAGTTGAATTCCACGGATCAATTATGTTTATTGTCATTATCATTTCTATAGTCTATACACGTAATGACAACAAGAAAATCCTTATTAGTCTTGTAAACATGATATTGTTCTCTTCTGTTTGTCCTGCTCTAACTGAATGTTTCACTTAGTAACACGTCATCGATTGTCAGATATTTTGATATACACAATAATGTTGTAAGGTAAAATTCACTCATTTTTCGAATTTCTATCATCAAATAACATTTTATCTAAATGAATGAAATTTTTTTAGTTTTCTTACTTTTTTGACGTTTATTCTTTAGTCATTGCTGATACCACGAAGTGGAATAAACTAAACAACAATTGATCACCTGGAAGCACTGGACAGCTGTTTCGTCCTAGGATGGGACTCCTCAGCAGTGCGATCCCCAACAGGGTTGTGGATGCGCATTGCTGAGGAGTCCCATCCTAGGACGAAACAGATGTCCAGTGCTTCCAGGTGATCAATGGTTATCTGGTTTAGATCAATTCGTGATATAAGCATTGACAAATTAACTATCTCCACAACAACCCCCTTAATTGATTATTCTTTAATTAAATTTCTTGATTCAAATCAAACATATTTTTCACTATTCATGTAAATGCGACGATGAAAACCGCGAAACTTATTTAGCCTGTGACAAAAACCACTGCTAATGAAACAGTCTTCAGTATATTTATAAAAGTAAATGCTTAATTCCTATTTAACTTTATTTCATAACTAATAGTTGATTATATTTAAGTTGGATTGTGACTGGCAAGTGGAATCCAGGACTCGCGTTTCGTCCAATTTGGGACTCATCGGCTGAATGTACCTACAAGCCTATTCTAAATTAATAGTTGATTAGTTTCTATTCATAATACAATTGATATTTGCATATATTAAGCAGAGTTATTGACAAGTCCTGAATCTTGTTTAGAAGAAATCAGTAAATTACACATCACTATTTGCTCAATTAAGAATAAGTTAATTCGTCAGAATTTCAAATCAATTTAGGCAATTTGACGCCGACAAAATTTATTGCCTTACTCTAGTTCAATGTAAAAGTAGGAATTGATCTGTTGTTTTCTAATCGTACCAATACACAATTATGTATGTGTAGATGTAAAAGAAAAATGGCTTATAACCTGTTATGCAAATAAGCAACTTACCAAAGTCTTCAGTTTCATCTTCATGTAAAGTAGAAATACTTAAATTAATCCACCTTATTGCCAAAAATTTATCTGAAAATTAGAATGACGTTATACCTAACATAGAATTCACAAATTTAGCTTCATATAAAATTAGTTTTGCCATATAAGCCTAGTTATGAACTACCAAGATTTTCATAAGGAATGAATGTTTTGTAATTATCTTGTAATGTACCTAAATGTTAGTTCTTACGACAGTTTATTCAGATCCTTTACTGAGTGTAAAATTGAGTAAAATTATCAACCAATCTCTTTTACAATTAATAGTTAATCTCTTGTCCACAGAAGCCTGTAAATATGAAGATTTGTCACACATGAAAAGAAATTTCCGATTTCGTCACTATGATTCTAAAATGATTACAGTTTAAAATAGTTTGTTAGTTTCCATATTATGTTACCTTTTATTGTTACTTTCTTACTCTTCACACAAACCATTTTATTTTATAAATTTGTAGCTGTAAATAGTCCCCAAAATAAATAGCTGCATAGGCTCTCGATATTGATGCTGACCATGTTTGTTTTAGCGGACACAACTAGTTGAAGGCGCGCGGTCATGGATCACCACGAAATCACGACTTGAACCACCGTGGGTAGCATATCTCTCTACTATGCCAGCCTAGACGTTGCCAACCCACTGAAGCTCTGTTTGCAATCAAATATAATTTCTCTTTCATCCTTCAGTGCCTTTTGATTTCTTCTCATTCATAAGAGTGAATCCAATCGATAGAAGTGGCTTTGGTTGTACGACAAGCGTAACTTGGTCATATACCGGGATATACATCAAATTTTTATTTGTCATTCCCTCTCGCTCCCAACGCTATTCCTCCAAATTGTTGTAATCTTGTTCTCATGTCTATATGAACATAGTTATTCTTCGAAATGCGTCTTTTCACACTGATTACAACTTATCATACGAATATTATCTTATGGACTAACCCAGCTGAATTATGTAGTTTCTATCTAGTCTCTATGGCATCCATTCTCCAATCCCAAGTTAAGCATTATGTGCATTTCTTTTTGTTAACATGTTTATTCAATTGTAATTAATTTATTGAAATTATGTTCACATGTATGTATGAAATTGCAAAGATTTTGAAATGAAATTATCGAAAAGAGATCTCTTTGTTCAATCATATTATTGCCCTTTTACGTTACTATGGGCATTTTCAGTTTATTAATGTACCTGCAAGCAGACAAAATCTGCCCCAGCCGTCATTTAAAACAAATCACAGAAATTTGTGGGAATAAACAGACCACTTTAGTACCATTTAAGAGATTAAATGCAGAGATAGCGAAGCGCATAGCTTCAGGAGTGATGAAAGGAGCGAAGAGATTCCTTTTTACTGAGTATCTCACCGAACCCCAACGCGGACATACATATATATATATATTTGCAATGGTTAGTGTAGAACTTTGATGAAAGACTAATAAAAGAGAAATTTCTTTGTCATTTTCATTCTTTCTTAGTGCCTAAATGGGAAATTTTTAGTTATTGAACACTTTAGAAGTCTTTCATTACAAAAGTTCCGTGAACGTTATTTGAAAGTTAAACCATACGGCTTTGACAACAATATCGCTGTATATGAACAGTTAGATTGTTCCTAAGATTATGCGGAAATTTATGGTCGACAAAACTCTGGAGATAATATAAAAAATTATGGACTTGAGTAAAGTATAACCTCTCATGATGACTAATTATATAGTGATTCGGTACACAGAATACATTTAAACCGTATACTTCAAGTAGATTGTCCTTTATATAGTGTGGTACAGAACAAAAACAAAAGTTTTATAATTAAGTAACAGCTCGAATGACATGACGTCACTAGTAGCATCTCTGTGATATACGAATCTTCTTTGGTATTCAACAGAGACTGTAGCTGAGTGATAACTTCAAATGTACACAACCGTGAAATAAACATCAGAATGCCTAGCATTAGAAAATTTCATAAAGCATATGGATATCATGAAGTTATTCAAGAGTTTATCATCTGAATTGTTGAGAAGAAGCTATTAAAGGCGCTTTATTTGTGAAGACTGATGAAAGCGCTTTTTATAGTTGTATACACTCAAATAAATGAAACAATTAATGAAACTTTACCGATTAACTAAATTACATGAAGAAAATGTGTTAACAGATGTTAACAGTGAAGTCTGAAGAATTCGGTTTTAATATCCATCGTTTGCTGACAGTTTACACATATATGTATTCGTTGTACTCATAGGATTTTACAATTGATGATACTACTGAATATATGAAACTAGTTTCTATGTTTAAAAATTCCCATGTTTATCAAAGATGTTTGAACCATAAATCCTCATCAGATTCTACATTTGTGACTTTCTATTCAGATATTTTCAAAAGAAGACTAATAAGATGTTAGTAAATGGTGATTAATTTATCATCGGTGTTAAAAAGTTTCTGCACGAAGATATGACATCATGATTACAACAAGTAAACTTACTAGTATTTATTGTTTCAACACCACCATTCTTATTCATTCCATTGAAAACTTCAATTTTTTTCGTTGAACCAGAATGACGAAATGATTTCCCTATGCCTACAATACCTTGATTACAATAAGAAAAATATAAACAATGAAAATTGTTTAATGAATTGATGATAACATAAACAGCATAAATTGTTTTCTCTTGAAGTATTTGATAAACTAATACTGTATAAACACTGCTTAACTAACAATGAACACTGGGAACCTACATGCCTCTCGTTTACGCACAAATTCGTTATAACATGTTTCTTAACAGGAATTAATATAATGACAATAGGATTCGTCACTACAGAAGTAGAGTATCAAAGTAAATAAATAATCATGAAGCAGTTGCCAAAAAAATTAATCGACACATCTTTCAGTAACAGCAATCTGATCAAGCTGTGCTTCTAAGAAATTGTATGTTATACATTTCTTTTTACATAACTTACATTTAACGATACTTCAATTAATTGGTAGTACGGATGGATTATATTCTTGAATTTTTGGAAACATTACAGTAAGACAGGCCACTTTTGTACTTCAGTGAAACCAGTATACTACACTAGCAAAATCCTTTTAAAATGTGAACTATTCACATACATTCAAAATACACAGTTACTTATATGAAGTAGGATTTCACTAGAAACTATTATGCACCAAATGAATTCCAATACAACTACCCAAAGTCATTACATCAATTGTAGATATCAATTGTTGAAGTGTACAAGTAGATCATCAACAAATCAAATCATTATTGAAAAAAAAGGCAATTGTGTATTCTAGTTGCAATTTAATTCATTGACATAATTTTATAATTTAAGTTGTTTTAGTTTACTTTACCTTTTGATAGTATATTCAATGAATCATATTGTACACCATAATATTTTATTGGAAACAACCCATTCACTTTCTATTGTATTCAGTTAATATAAACAACAATTAATCAGATAATTTACCAAATATGAAATTGAAGTGATCAAAGTTTCATTAAATTTATCAAATGCAACAGGAGATGATTGATCAAGTCGAATCAATTGTGTATAGTAATAATGATATGACTAATTAGTTCATGAATATATCTTATATGATGTTTACTTGTCTGTACGATTCATTCTCCCATATCAATTTCCCATAATCTTCATTTCCATTACTGATTATTTCTTCGTTAATTAAATTGTCATTTGTTAAAGAATGAATTAATGAATATTCCAAACAATAAGAGCATAATAGTAAGATAAAGTATAGTAGACTACTTATCATTAGATAGGCTGTATAGTGTAGCAAATAATTAAAATTCACACTTATTTTGACAAAATTCTAATAACATGCATAGACATTAGTATTTCACTTCATGTAATCAACTGTGTTTATTTGTGACACACCACAATTACAAAACATAATGTAACCAATAAAATATCTCATGGTTACTCTAAGTAAATACTTCCGCACTAAGTAAATTCACGATTAACAGTCATCATTTAGGAAGTAAACGAAATCATTTGTTAAGAAAACATTTCACACTGGTAGGTTGAGTTTTAGGGATTAGGTTAATGTTACAGAAAAAGCGATAAAATAAGATGTGGACGGTCTATCAGTTCCAAACTGATCCTGTAAGTATGCAGGGTAGACTGATTTATGGTAATTAAATAATAATATTCATCAATTTTATCAGCTGGATTTGTAAACGACTCCGATAGTTCATCGTCAACGGTTGAGATTGTAGTAGTAATATCATAATGATGTTGTGTTGTAGATAGTGTAAACTGGTAATCTGTGATTGAAACGTAAATGCCATTTAGATTGATGATTGATTCTGCTAATTCACGGTGAATGGTTGGTGCTGTATGAGTTAAGTGATGACGTTGTGTTGTAGAATGTGTCATTTGATGATGTTTTGTCGAATCATTTCTTCATATTGATGTGTGAATGACTCCGTTTTCTCTATTCCGTCGTTACATTCATATTGTGATGTATCCATAAAATGTGTATTCACATATCCGTTAGTTTTATTGTAATAATCTTTATTATTATTATTATATTTTTAATAAACCTGTTAGCCTTGTTTTTGTCGTTTGTTGGATTCCATTCACGTTCATGATAACCACTCAACTACTATGAGGTGGAAAACATTCTAGGTCTATTTGTTGATTTACACCCAAATATTTATGGATAGTGAATGTTAGATTGTAACCTCAATACTCACCAGTCGTAAAAATTTATCAAGGTACTTGAAGTTACATCGCTGACTCATTTTAGACCCATTTGTCAGTGCCCTAATTCATGGTGAGTATTAACTTTGCTATTTCCAAATTTGATAAATTCGATATCTGCCAGAACCAGTCCTGATTGGATTTCTAAAGCCACATCCTCTGTTTGACAGTATTTTATTCAAATTTTTATTCAAATATGCATTAACATAAACATGATGATTGTTATCGATCGCAAATTACTTTCACATCTATTACACTGTACACTATCACCTTACAGCATATAATCCAAATCCACGATAAACACATGGCCACAAAACACACCCTACCACAATCCCCAACATCTAAATAATTCCATATTTAACATTAAGTACACATGATATTTGAATGAGTCTGAAGGTGTGAAGGGATTTTTTGAGCTTTCAAGCCTTATCCAACTTATCAGTCAATCGGCCCATAATATTTTAAGCCGACTGTAGGCTGAATGTCTATCACATTCTTTAGAGTAGCTGCATATAGCATGAATAGTATATGCAGCAACAACAAATACTGATTATGACAAGAAAGATTGAATAAGAAAGTTACTTTTAGAAGAGGATAAATGAATTACTCAAATGAAATTTATATGACGTCATTGTAAAACAAGATCTACTTGATAATGAGTATAACTGTGACAATAAAAGTGATGCCTTAACGATTGATTATAATTATCTAACGGGATCAAACTGACTAGTCTACATTTATGAATATGACTGAATGTAACAATAGTTAACTTTATAGACGAATATTATGTCGATAGATAAATGCTTAGCCAAGTACCTGGCTATTCTAATGAAAGACCTCAACGCCAAGGTTGGAATGGTCAACACCGGATATTAAAAAACATTAGGGGACGACATGGACTGGGAGAAAGGAACAAAAACGGAGAGAGGCTTGCAAACCCATATACCTTTAACAAAATAATTATAGTTTGCACTATATTCTTCCACAAACGAATACACAAAACTACATGGGTTTAACTGCACCACTTTACCGAGAACCAAATCGACCACATCAATAAGAAATTCAGAAGGACCATGGAAGACGTAAGAGTAAGAAGAGGAGCTGACATACCTTCAGATCATCATCTGGTGGTGGCTAAAATGAAACTGAAGCTAAATAAGCACTGGACAACTGGAGCAGCAGTATTACGAAGTTTGACTCAGCCCCTATCCGCGTTACTAACAAACTCAACGAATTCAACATAACTCTCAACAATGAGTTTCAAGCATTTCATGATCTCCTAGATAAAGGTGGAACTAACTCCAACATGCCAGGAGATTTCGGGTAGCAAGAAACAACACCATAAAGAATAGATTACTATTGGAACTTTGGACAAGATCCAAAAAACCGGAGCAATAAGATAGCAAATAATAACAGTCGAACAAGAACAGAGAAAATCAAGGTACACGCCGAATACACAGAAGTAAACAAGCACATGAAGAGGAGCCTCAGATTGGATAAAGAGAAATGTGACAAGGACCTAGCAATGACGGCGAAAAAAGCTGCGAGAGAAAGAAACATGTAGCACCTATACGATACAACGAAGAAGCTAGCTGGGAAATTCAGTAAGCCAGAACGGTCAATCAAGAACAAGACTGGCAAACCAATCACTAAAGTGAATGAACAACGAAACACGTGGGTAGAACACTTTGAAGATCTGTTGAAGAGAGCTGCCCCATTGAACCCACCAGTCATCGAAACAGCAGTCAAGGATCTTCCCATAAACACCAACATACCAACAATCAAGGAAATCAAAATTGCCATCCGACAAATCAAGATTGGTAAGTCAGCAGGGCCAGACAAAATACCAGCTAAGTGAAGCACTGTAGACAGGTATAGAAGCAACTGAAAAGATACTCCTTATTCTCTTCAGAAAGATTTGGGAGAAAGAACAAGTTCTAGCAGAGTGGAGAGAAGGATATCTCATTAAGATACCAAAGAAAGGCGATCTCAGCAACTACGAAAACTACAGAGGCATCATTCTTATTTCGATAATAGGGAAAGTCCTCAACAGAGTGTTATTGAACCAAACGAAAGACCCAGTCGACGCTCAACTTCGAGACCACAAGGCCGGATTTCGTAAGGACTGATCGTGTATCGACCAAATCGCTACTCTACGGATTATTGTTAGGCAGTCAACTAAATGGTATTCACCCTTTTAGATTAACTTCCCCTGACTATGAAAAAGCATTTGACAGTGTGCATAGAAGAATATAATGAAGCCTTCTTCGACATTATGACGTACTTGAGAAGATAGTTAGTATCATACGGAACTTTTACGAAGGAGTACATTGTAACATTGTACATTGAGGTCAACTCACGAATTCATTCGAAGTGAAGACTGTCGTTAGACAAGGCTGCTTACTGTCGCTCTTCCTCTTCCTGCTAGTAATTGACTGGATCATTAAGACCGAAAAATCACAAGGCAATCTCGGAATACAGTGGACAACGTCAATGCAACTAAATGACTTGGACTTTGCAGATGATGTAGCTATTCTATCCCACACTCATCAACAAATACAGATTAAGACGGATAAGGTAGCAGCAGCATCGGCGCCAGTAGGACTCAACATACACAAAAGGAAAAGCAAGATCCTCAAATACGAAACAACCAACACTAACACAATTTCACTTGACGAAGAAATTCTGGAAGTTGTAGAATCTATTAAAATCTGTCGTGCCTCCATCTGCACAGGCATTATAAAATCCATTCATTATTCTTATTGTCATATTACAATTCTTAGTTGTATCAGATGCCTAGAATACAGAAGAAACAAATAGATGTTTGCATTGCTTGATATCTGATAGACATGATTTTGTATTGAAGATGAAAATTATAAGACTGTAGATAACAGATCACCATACACTAACATACATTGTTAAAAAAGTACTCGTATCTGTGTGGTGTTGAGTGATTTATTAGCGTTGTTGAGAGTTTATTCAATTATTTATGTAGACAGTAATATAGAAATTCACAAATGAATGCCAAGAACTGTGAATGGATCACTCTGTCGAGTAACTTACATGACGCAAGTGGATGTTGATTCGAGCACACTTCAAAATGTGAGTGAGTTTACATTAATCCATGTCCACTGTAAAGTGTGTACAGTTTGATGATGTGTTCACTCACTTAACGCCTTATTGACTAAATAATGATAAATTTACAACTGGTTAGCATGTTTGCTGATACGGATTCGATTAGGGATTCTGACTCATCTATAAAAGCTGCACTTGGTTCTCAACTCTACATCCTGCATAGTTTAACAAAAATAGAAGCAAAAGTATTTTGTTCATCCTACACAATTTACTTAAGTCAACATTAGAGTTTATTCAACTGCTAACTACATAAATTACATATAAAGTTATCTATCTGATATGGCTTAATAAGTGGCTACTAAATATGAACATAGAAAATGATTTCGTGAATTATTCCACATTTAGGTGGTTTTGAATAAGAGATGATTTAGTCCACTGATAAGGATTCATCTTCCATTTGATCAATATGATGTCAATCATTTCATGGAGTGTGTTTAGTGATCATTATCATGATCATCATCGTCTACTGTCGATTTGTGGACATCATACACCAATTCGATTCTCTTAAAATAATCATTTAAATTTTCCATAGGACTGAACTATTCAAATAAAAATACTGATTTGTTGGATGCAGTAAAATAAGCTGAATTGATATTCAAAGGTTGATCAATATGCATAAAAGTAGAAAACTCACCCAATCAATGTGCTATTGATTGATTGTTTCTTGAAAGATGTACATTTCAACGCTGGCTACAATGTGAAAAGATAAATATGACAACCAACCGATAATTTCTGCTATGGATGGATACTAATTTCGAATTGGTTGACTGTATGGT
This sequence comes from Schistosoma japonicum, assembly GCA_025215515.1. Lineage (NCBI taxonomy): Eukaryota > Metazoa > Platyhelminthes > Trematoda > Strigeidida > Schistosomatidae > Schistosoma > Schistosoma japonicum. The sequence continues at coordinate 22,096,283 of CM046067.1, forward strand.
TAGATTTAACATATGTATTATGGAATGCTTGAAATATAATTTGGTTTGTCTGACTGGTTCTTCAATCTTCTATTATTCCTTATTTCAACCTGGGACTGAGTAAGCATCAGAGTAAATGTGAGGTCGTCGACTAGATAGTAACATTTATTTTTAGTTATCGCAATTCGGTGTATCCAAAAGTCATATCAAGCAATTTATCGTACTTCAATTCATGACAAATTTTGTGGAATACAAATCATAATTTTCTTTTTTCTACTGGATTTGATTCTCTGTTCTGTAGTAATATAATTTCAAACTGTCTATGCTTCACGGTATACTATAGTGACTTATACACATTCACAATTCATAGGATGAGTGCATGTATTCAAAGTCAGTAACGATGATTATGGGTAAATAACATGTGGAATGGGCGTGTCCTACTTCTGATATATATTTGACCACACGTTTTAAGGAAACTCTAATCCTATGAGATTAGTGATTCACTTCTAGCTTGGCTGAACTCTCTTCTCAATCATCGATACCAAACTGTTAAATGTATCTCCTCCCTATCGAAAGCTGAGTAGGTGGTGAAATAAAAGTTAGTGTTCCTAGCTCACTCTACACAATAGCTTATACACTTAATGATGATGAAGATAATGATAAATATTTGCTTTCACACCATTGTGTTAATGAATGATAACTCCCAATGCATCTCCATGGGTTCAGTGGTTAATGGCTTACTTTCCAAATAAGTATGGCCAGTTCTTAATGAGCAGAAGATAATATTATCTACTTGATAGATGCAAAGTATTTGATAAAAGTGGAAACAGCTTAGAAATGTCGCTGTATGACTTTACCAGTCAACTACCTCTTTCACATACGAGTGAGACTTTCTAGGTCAATTATCTCATCAACATATTCGATTGTTACACTCCAAGTGGTCAAAATGGAATTCATTTTTAGTCAATTTCGAATAACGTTTCCGATCTTATCAGATAAAAGCTCATCTTAATCCCTTCAAAATTAACACAACTGGCATTTAAATAGCTGCATTTTGTGACTGAATTGTTCTAAGAGAACATTATTTGGTGGTGTTGAGTTTCTTAGGCTAAACAAATGAATCGAGAAGGTTTCGTTGCTTTACAGCGTTGTACACTTTACTATTTTGATTAATATTAACTGTTATAAATGCCTTATTTAGTCATTTAATCAACATCTGATTGTTCTTGATTTATTCTGTTTGTTTAACACTAACATAAAGTACTTCATTCAACTGTAGTATATTCGAACTTTGTGTTGAGTTTTGTTTAGCTAACTTGTCAATTATATTAACTTAACATAAACTAATCATAAAATGTATTGGAATCCATTCAGTCAGTTAGTAATAAACACAAGCAAAGTAATCATACTACTCATTGCATAACATACACTAGATCTTGTTAATTACTGACGTCCATAGATAGTACATTGTCGTAACAACAGGCTACATAATTTATATTTCATGTTTTCAATCAATCAACATCTCAGTAAGAACGAATAAGTTTAATGTATCTGTAATAGTAAGGTACATGCATGTATTACATGCACAAACTAGAATCACTGAATAGTACAATTGAAATTACTATTTCACTGCTTTTCATGTATCCGAACAGTCTCAGTAAATGGAACAATGATAGATTTGGCATAAAAGTCTACTCTACTGAGTAGGCATTTATTTTTGAATGTATCTAAGGAACTCAGACAAAACTATATCATCAGTAATTGTACACTTGAACAGACAATAACATCAATCATGGAATATTTTTACTCAATAAGTAACTTTTTCAAGTAACTATAATATTCTATCTTGTCATAATATCAATGTTATATTGAAGTACTTTATTTGTGCCTTTATCGAATTCATCATTAAATTTATAAGATGTTGATTCATGTTGGATAGTGATATTCTAGTGTTAACATCAACAATAAGTGTTGGGAATAGTGGATCGCTATGATTCTCTTTATAAACCTATTACATTTCAGTGGAAATTTAAATTTCTCATTTACGCGACATAAAGCGCCCTTTTCATCTATAGTTTGCATCGCCTCATTTAATAAATCGCTAAATCTTATCTCTACATTGTTAATTTCAGTGCGCTATTTGTGACACTTCCGAAGAGGCTCTCTTTATTGTGCATATACGTATGAGTTGAGTGTATCTTGTTCAACTGACAGACTGCCTGTAAGATTGAACGCTTCTTGCTGACGTTAAAACTCTCCCTCTAGATTGCTGGGCTGGGGCTCTACCTGTTGTTGTATCTATCTCGTGCTAACTTCCTTAATAGATATCAAGGTGTCATCATTTCCAACACTACAGAAACATCCACTTTGCAATTGAATTCGGACATCTACATGTACACAATTTTTAAGTGCTTGTATCTTCTTGTTGATTATGTTTATCATTACAATTGATTAATCTCTTTAGAAGAATATCGAAATGATGTCTTGATACGTATGATTCAAGTTCGAATCTTAATAGAAACATTATTAATATGAATTACTTACTGTTGGCTGACAAATGTATTATAGAAAAGGTATTTCGACTTCATTTTGACTCATCAATTGTATCTACCGATATTCAAATAATATTGACCAGACTATAATTTGAACTTTGTCAATTTACTTCAAACAGTCAGTTATTGACAAAATTGGCAAGTTACTTTTTATTTTGCAACAAAAATGTACTACTTAAGTAGTATTTTAAACAAGCAAAGAAAATCCATAACAAAACAATTTTATTGTTATTAGACCAATTGAAGTGGTGACCAATAGTTGCTCTTTTTTTATGAATCAAAAATGAAGAACAGTACACATACACACATACATGGGGAATAGTTAACACTTGAGTTATTTACTCAACACAAACATGGAAACTCTAGATCAGATCAGATCAAATTATTCAAATGATCAAATATAAATGATGAACTGTATACTTATGTCATGTATATAAGTAGTAGATAATTTAATATGAGATTTTGTGCAATGAAACAACTTCATTTTCTGTTTTATGTTTTCTCATTCATTCAATATTGATTTAGAGTAAAACACATACACTTCAAATGATCACAATCATGACAATGAATGCAAAACATTGACATAAACGAACAAAATTACACAACAACTAACAGTCAATAATCGATGAAGATAAAGTGAAAAACTTGTTGTTATTAAGTCATTCCACTCAATTCCATTAGTTTTATTATCATCAATTAATTTCAACCATTTCAATTCATTAGTTTTAATACGAGTTTGTTTATTTTCAGTTTCTTGTTTTAAACTAAAGCATACAACTTGTAGACATGCAAATTGTGTTAAAATCATTTTACCATTTAAGATGTTCTGGTAAAGTGAATACTCCAAAAGCAGCTTAACGACAATATGATACGACCAATCGATATAATGAGAAATCCCCACTATCACCTTCTCACCAAATTGATGTGTTTGTTGAATCAGGTTTAATACGTTCAAGTAATTGATGTATTCGTATACCAGTACTAATAGCTGAATTATGAAAACTATTGATTGGTAGTGCTTTCACTTCGGAAATTGTTCATTTACACAGGCTGAGCTATATTGATCATCCAATGGAAGATCTCGTCCACCTTGTGTAACCTATAATATAAACATATGTATTAATAAAAATAAATTATTAGAAGTTTTCCATATCAAGTATTCATTCTACTACATCAAATCGACGGGTCCTAAACAGGACGAAACGTGCGTCTTCCATTACGCTTGCACGTCACAATCCAAAGTAAACATTGCTTGTAATTAATAGGTATATAGAGGTAATCCGCTCAGGATGCACATATGGAAACAGAAGCTGACCAGTTTCAGTCCATGATTAATCAACTGGAAAATACAAACCCATCCCAATTACATTCTACTAATATGATAAGCTTAATCAAACAACTGTTTTAATCCCAGAAACATTGAACAGATCCTTCTTACTTATATGGAATTAATTAATAGTCAGCATTTATGACTATACTATGAATCATGCATTGGATCCTCTAGTCATTGTATAAATAAATAATGCTTTATATTTTTAACTTGATACAATTCACAATATTATATGGTGATCATTTAATATCATTGATTAGAAACCGTCGATCTCCATTATTGTAAACTATATTTCATAGTGTACATCATTACCAAGGTTAATTTTGATAATTTCAAATAAATTGAGCATTGGATAGGTTGTTTATAAAATGAGTTATATATATTTGTAAAATTCGGTTATTCATTTCTCTGAAGAAGCGACTTACACTAAGCCGCGAAACGTCAGAAATTTTAATTTCTACTCATTGGAAATTTACAAATAAATATAACTCATTTTATATATTTCATAGTGATTACGCAATATCATCAATTAACTGAAGTTATAAATATAAACACAGTAATCCACAAGTTAAACAAATGACTAAATATCTGTCCTGTGTATTTTAATTTCCAGTTCGTTATCTAATCAAAGTTAATCGGTGATAGGGAATTCAGAATGTATGCAGTTGTAATTATTAACATATAATAGAACCGAATCTGATCATATCGAGGTAGTTCTATTCCACCCTTCCTCCTCCTCACTCACAATATTGGTATAGTTTTGTTTGGCAATCCTACCACTTGGTTCAGCATTGAAACCTTCTTGAAATTAAGAATATAGATCTGTATCTATTTCATCATATTCATTCAACTGTTTCTATATCTTCTGTATATCTATCGGATTACAATGAGTACAACTTATTTAATCAACATTATATACTGTTGTTTCATCTTTTGTATCCACTTAAAAAGGAATTATCTTATGTCTGACAAATAAAAACCTTAAATAACAAAAAATGTAGAAATGCAACAATTGAACACTTATGCCATTGTATTGCCAATTAAAAACAAATAACAAAACTAATGTTAACTGAACTCTAAGCTATTAACGAGCTCAATCAATCAATACCTGTTACCCCATGTGGAGCACCGACCAGCATTCTCCAGCCAACTCAGTCCTGAGCTTTCCTTTCAAGCTCTTCCTAAGTGCATTTTCATGTCTGTATCCAATTCCCAAAGCAATGTGTTATTGGGTCATCCTCTTTTTTCTTTGGTCTTCAGGATTCCAAGTTAGTGCTTGTCTTGTGACATAGTTTGGTGATTTTATCAATATGTGTCATATCCACCCCCAGCATCTTTTTCTAATTTCTTCCTCGGCTGGAAGTTGATTTGTTCTCTGCCATAGAAGGTTGTTGTTGATGGTATCCGGCCAACGGATTCAAACTATCCTACGTAGACAGTTGTTTATGAAAAATTGTATCTTCTCAATTATGCTTTCGGTAGTTTCAGTCAGTCAGTTACAACGTAGAACTTTGTACATGCGTACATCAGTTCAAGTTGCCATGCCTCAATTTGCAGATAGAGATTAAATTGTCGGACCAAATCCAACAGTAGGGGAGGTAGTAACAGAGTAAGTACTAATGGAAAGGCATAGAGATCAGAGATGAGATTTGAGATAAAAAGTGATTCAGTAAAGAGTAGATTATAATAAGCTCAAAAATTAGAATTTGGAGGAAGACAAGGAGTGGATGCACCTGCGCCATTGCAATCGATTTTGAGCCATATCACCTAAAGTCTCTGACCATTTGTTACGATCATCGTGTGGGCCCCAACCAGGTAGTCTGCACCTATTAACATGGCTCAGTCCAATTGTCAATGACTTCATGGATTAGTGCCATGTTTTTGTTTGGTCACCACTAGCTTTCTTCCAGCCTACTCCCACACCAGACAACATTGCTCGTCGAGGTAGACGGTGGTCAGGCATACGCAACACATGTCCTAACCACCTCAGCCAGTGAAGATTCACTACTTCATCAATAGGCTTACCGTATTTACCTAGTACTCTATTCCTAACCCATGCATTGCTTACTCGGTGGTCCCAGCAAACACGAGCAATGTTTCGGAGACATCTATGATCGAATACTAGGAGCCTACGAATATCCTCTATCCTTAAAGGCCATGTTTCCCATCCATGAAGTAAAACGGATCTGACTGCTGCGCAGTAAACGCGTCCTTTCGTCATTAAACGAATGTCTCGCCTACGCCACAAGTGACGCAGGTTGGCAAAAGCCGATCGGGCCTTATGTATACGGGCCGAGATTTCATCGGACACCAGACCGTTAGGACTAATGAGGCTTCCGGGATAAGTAAAACGGTTAACACATTCGATAGTTTCACTCCCTATCACTAACTTTGGTGCCGAATTAAGCCAGTCCTGAAGTAACATTTTACATTTGGATGGGGAGAATCGCATCCCAAACATGCTTACGCTCAAGTTTAAGGTAGTCAAAAAATTCTGCATTTTATCAGCATCTTCACTCAGTAGAACTATATCATCTGCATATTCTAAGTCAGTAAGTTTATCTCCTGGAAAGAGGTCAACCCCAGAGAGATCAGACGATGACAATGTTAACTCTAAAAGTATGTCCATGATCAAATTAAATAAAAATGGAGATAGCGGACAACCTTGGCGAACACCACTAGAAGTGATCAATTCCGAAGACAATCTGCCATAAGCTCTAACACGACATGTGGTGTTCGAGTAGAGAGCTTGTATAGGGTTAATGTACTTCTTCGGTACGCCTTTCAATGATAGACATTGCCACATAACCTTACGATCAATAGAGTCAAACGCCGCCTAAAGGTCAAGGAATACAACTATTGTTGGGCGTCTGAAAGTGTGCCTATGTTCCTGCCTAAGTGTGAATATTTGGTCTATACAACCACGTCCGGGTCTGAAACCACCTTGGTTTTCTCGAGTTTGCTCTTCACGAGCTTTAGTTAGACGTCTAAGTATTATTGAAGCTAATATTTTAGACACTATATTCGTTAAACTCATTCCTCGGTAATTGTCACACGGAGACTTCTGTCCTTTCTTAAAGATCGGAATGGTTAGTGTTCGAGACCATTCAGATGGGATTACGTCTAGTTCCCAAATTCTAGCCAAGATCTCAGTTAATCTGGCTACTAAGACTGGACCACCTTCCTTAAATATCTCAGGGGTCAATCCATCTGGTCCTGCCGCTCTCCCTCGATTTAAGTTTCCAATAGCCTTCACAACCTCACAGAGACTTGGGGGACCAATGTTAACTTGCCATTCAGATTGTTTGGGGATGGTGGGCAGCAGGGATGACGCCGTGGGCCAGTTGAACTGTTCGCTAAAGTGTTCTGCCCATCGGTCTAATCTTCTGGATTGACAGTGAATAATGGAGCTATCTTTTTCGCAGACAGTTTCACTTACAGTTGGGTTTCGGTAGTTTTCCAAGATTCAACTCCGTACAACGAAACTGTCTTCACATTTGTAATGAAAATTACGACTTTGTTGTTGACTGACAGTTGGTGAGTTCCAGACGTCCTTCAGTTGAAAAGATGCTGCTCTTACCTTTCCTACCCGCGCCTTCACATCTGCATCAGACTCTTCTTCAATATTTCCATGGCGACAATCCCACTAAATTTTTCTCTACCTTGTGTCTGGGGTGACAGGTGGAGGGAAAACTTGACAGTATGAGTAATTAAATTTTTCAACATTTTGGCAATTATCATTATGTTTTCTTAACTGAGCTACTTAGAAACAAGCACAAAATTGTAGTCGACATAATACCTGTGCGTGTATTGATTTGCAGAATATAACAAATTATTTATTTTTATTTGATTAAGTTTGTCTCACATTGATGTTGGTAAGGTACCATTGAAAACCACCAAACACTGGAGAGCTGTTTCGTTCTAATATGTGACCAATTATAAGCGTATTTCCTTGATTTCGCTCATCGAGGATTTTACGTTGATGAAGCCCTCAACCTGCTCAATTCGCTTACAATAATTAGTTCATTAGTGAATAATTCCAGGATGTTTTTAAAGCTGTAGTGAGTTTTGACTGATGTAGTTTGAAATTAGGATAATTATCACCGATGACACTGGATAACAGTCTCTCTATGTCGCGAATTGATGGACGTAGGAATTTTACTTTTGGATGCCAGCCCAGTTGTGAGGAACTGGTACTACGCATCTGTTATGTCCTAGTTTCAAACTCTTTAGTACTGCACATTCACGACTAAACTAGGGATCGAGCTTAGGATTATCAAGATGAAATATCATCTGGTTGAGAGCTAAGCGGTTCAATGGTCTAGCGTCCTCGATGAAACCTGATGGTATCATGCTTAATCGCATGCAACATCAAAGCAGCTGTCTATCGCTTGCTGGTTTTAAATGGTTACTGAATTCACACCAATTTGTAATATAAAACTAATATTTTTAATTGAATTCAACTAGTAGAGTATGTTGTTCAAAGACATCGACTAAACAAACCCATTGACATTTAGTGTACAATGACTTATGTGTTCACTGATGAATAATATGTGCAAACAGACACAACATGAGCATACCTTGCAATCATTCAATAAACAGAATTAACATTTGAATAAAATGAAACCATTGCCAAACATTGAATCATTTTACATATTATTTGTCTTTGACAGGTCTAATGGTAGGACGAAACACAAACATTCAGTGTTGAATCGTCAATAATATGAGCTGCCTAGTATTTTGTACCATATGATCTGAATTTCGGTTAATTTCCTAGCAAAGATCTAGTCAGACTACTTTGTGTATTGTTGGTTGTATATCAGTGAAATTGTTCAAGTAATATCGTGAATTAAAATACAGTGAACAGTAGGTTAAGAGATTGCTTTGAGTCATTCTAATCTATGCTCTAATATACGATGACTGCACTAGATGTGCACTTCCGAAGAATCTCGCGTTACAATAGGGCTGATGTTTCATACTCCCTAGTTTCTAATGATCTCCATACCAATAATCATTGTGAATAGCTACATTACCTTGTAGTCCCTAGAACTAAAGTCACTCGTTAGACAATTACCAAGTTAAAACCGATTTTAACTTCGTCTATATAATGAGTGAGTGCATTAGTGGTATTATAACCTGTTCTGAACTGCATTAACCAATCACTACAAATAATCATCATGTCTAGTACACTTGTTCTAATAAGGTAGTAAATATCTAACACGAAGTCTTAGACCAGCATTCAATAACTTCTTGAACTGATGCTTCATTATAATTTTACTGTACACACGATTTTCCTAAACTATTTATAAGACTGTATACATTATCCGTCGATGAAAGTGGTAATCAGACATACATAACAAATATTGTAATTACTTCGATCAACAAAAATAGATTCACACCATTATCAACCGATTCATTAAAATTTCTTTAATGCCTTAGATCGAACGATAGTACCACTCAGAGTCATTTAACCGTACAAGATCAGTTGTTTAAATATTTATCCTATGCATGTTCTCTACCTTCATATTTAGTCCTTTACATGCATACAGTAGTACACCGAAGACTGATGTGCACATCATTACCTCATAATTGATGCTTGTAAACAAAAGTCATCAGAAGTATTTTATACTCAGTCAGTATGTTGTTAAACACTAACTCGTCACAGCAGATATCATTTTTAGAATAAACGAATCACAGTAATCAGTTCCTTTAAGAAATTTTGTTCATGTGATGAAACGATTAAGTTGGTTTGCAGGAATGTTAATGTGAATTGACACTATGCGTTTTGAATTGTCTCATCATACACATATTTACTTGCCATAACATGGATAACTAATAAAGGTTAAGTTAAATAAAAGATCGAATCACTACAGTGTGTTAATTGGGGAATAAAAGATAAGATGGAAGAAAAAATTGGCGAACGCCTAACCCTCTTGTTAGTGGGATATAGACTGGATAAAAGAATGTCCCGTGCATGATCGTGACGACGCACCCTGATTAGGTGTTTCTAAACCAATCAGCTTTAGCCGATTATTGGAGAAGACGCTAAAAGTTTATTATGTAAATACTATAAGTATATTAACGTTTCTCTAACTGTGAGTTCCTGTTTCTATCTACCCTCGTTACTTTGAAATACAATTTCGTTCCTGTTCAAACGTGTTCTGATTTGGGGTCTTGTCGAGTGTTCAGTGCCTAAGAATACACTTCTATCAAATTGTGATGTAGATCGACGGCCTTTAACTGTTATCGGGGATAGCTGCCTCACTCGCAACAACTCCTACCTACTTTTAGTGGTGCCCAATCAACATCAATTTGGTTTAATAATGTAGGTACATTCTTTATATTAGTCACATACATATTCAACCTCTGATTATGATTAGTTCGACTTAGTGCACATGAGAGAGCATAAACGTTAATGTCAATATAAAGTAATCTGTTGTAGATCATAATTTATTTGTAAGAGGGTCTTCTTCAATTCTAATGCGGAATTCAATTCAAAAGAAATTCATTTCAGTTGTATTATACACTTACTTGCTAATTGTGTTCTGATTGAAGTATTTCATGGCTACGAATACTTTAACAGGATGACAATGTATTTAATGTGACGAATTCATTATCAAAGTTTTTAACTTCAACAGAATGACTGTTTCTCATTTAATTATTTGTGAACAGAATATTATTATTATTATTATTATTATTATTATTATTATTATTTGGATGTTGTATACAGTTTCAATATCATAAAGTATATTCAATGAAGGATTTGGAGATGTTAATTGATCTATAAGATGTTGATCATTATTCTTACGATGATGAACTACATTAGTAGAAGTGATTGATGTACATTTCAAATTTGTTTGACAGTTGTATATACTGTTTATCAATGAATCTATAAGATGATGATGATTTTCGGTGCATTGATGGGAGGTTATCGGTGAACAATGTACAGGATATTAATCACAAAGTAGTGAAGGTTGAATCATTGTGAAGTGATTAACATAGTTAATTGATGTAGATGGATAAACATTACTACTATAAATACTACTATCATTATTGCTAATGTAATTCGTATTCTTGATGATTAGTCCAGGATTACAAGAATTTGCAAACTGAATAGAATAATTAAGAGTTTTGACATAGGATTCATTACTACTGATAAAACTACTATTATTGACATTATCACTGATTGTGAAGTAATAATTATACAGCCAAATAATACCTGATTCACTGAACAACTCTTAAGACTTTCCTTCAGTGATTAATGGATAGTTTGAAGCAAATTCACAATTTGAACCAGGAATGAAAACCTGCAAAATATGAAATAAATCTCAAAGCCTCTTTCATATAAGCAAAACCAAACAATACCAGTTCAATAAAATAATATCTAAACAAATAAAAAGTAAAACAATAGGGTAATCAACATCTAAACATTCCACATACACAGTTATCTAAACACTTTTAAACTGCTGAATCATCAATTATCAATTCAAAATGTTAATCTGCACAACGCTTTCATCTTCATCAACACGATCAAGTTCAAAGTCCTAACAGTTTTATCAACAAGGTCTTTGACGATAACCTATTTACATTTCTAAAGAATTCAAATTATACCCCACCATACTCAGACGTACAAATCACCAGAATTATCACCGACACAACTGGAGACTACATGAACAAATTTAGTAGTCAATAGCTTGGCAATCTGTTCATTTGTCGATCAATTAACATATTGAGACAAGTCAAATTTATGAACTAATTTGAAAAGTTTCAACCAACTATAATGCTAGAATTTATGTGATAAGGGAATGCGCAATTGTCGATGAATACAGTAACCAATTAAATTCAAGTTGCACAGAGCAAGCTGTTAGTAACTTGTGAAAAATTAGCATAGCTCACTTCCATTATCACTTTATTTCAATAAAATGTGCCTCAGATTAACGATGAAAACTACACGCAATGCTGCACATAGTATACAATCTAAACAAAATCGGAAAAAGGCATATTTCCAAGAAGATTGCGAGTTAATATGAAGTTCTAAAGAACGTGACGGTTTCCTGTCTCGTTCAAGTATGCAACTCACTGGTTATGTCTTTCCACAAGAGTATCAGAGATTTACCTTAGGATGCTCAACACAACCTCAAGAGTGCTTGACTCATATTCTTTAGTCAAATAACCATTAAAAAGCGAAAAATACTAAATGGCTGTTTCGTTTCAACTTAAAAATATTCAGTTTTATCATAGATCCAAAACTCCAGTTAAATTTTTTAAAAGTCACTCCGAACCTTCAATAGCTTTACAGGCTCATAGTCGAGACTATATGCTTAATTTGATACATTCAATTCTATGATCACTTGTTACGGCGTCAAAAGAAGTTGTTAACGACTGACGATAGTATTACCAATCGGTTGATGCACACGAAATTACAGTAACAATGCCAATGAGTGCCTAGACGGTTCCTACATGTATGCCTGATACCCACTCAATCCGAAGCATGAAACAAAAGCTGATGAATCAAATAGTGAATTATTGACTAACATTTAGGCAGGCATAATTGGCTAATATATATTAATTGATAACTTACATGTCCAATATAAACGTTCATTTTTTTTATGAATTCAATCTATTGATGGATATATCATAGTAGTAAATGCTGGTAAACCAAGTCCAATTTTTATACATATATCTATTAACAGATTAAGAGTAATTAACCAATCACTAATAATTGTTCCAACACCGTCTGGAGCCTCTCTCTAGGGTTGCTGCAAATCCCAAGCCCGGATAAAGAAGGGTATCTGATATACCTGAAATAAGTGAAACCTATTGACTACAAGTTGGACAGCAAAGATTATCCTAAGGAGAAGTGCTTTTTACTCCCGTCCCGAAGAAGAAGCCTTACACACACAAGGAGTAGCATTAATGTTGTCTCAAGAAGCACGGAAGGCCCTAATAGGATGGAAACCTCATGGACCTAGGATCGTCAAAGCACCCTTCAAGACGAAGAAGTTAAAGATTACAATGAATGTCATCCAGTGCTATGCACCCACCAACGACAGCCACGAAGACGACAATGACCACTTCTATGCAAGGCCACAGTCAATCATTGATAAATGCTTAGTTGAGAACATGACCATTCTGGTGAGAGACTTTAACGCCAAGGTTGAAACGGACAACACCGGATATGAAGACATCTTGGAACGATATGGACTGGGAGAAATAAACGAAAACGGTGAGAGGTTTGCAAAACTATGTCTTTAACAAAATGACTATAGGTGGCATCATATTCTCCTACAAACGTATGCACAAAACTACATGGGTTTAACCGGACCACTTTACCGAGAACCAAATCGACCACATCTACATCAATAAGAAGTTCTGAATGACCATGGAAGACGTAAGATCATGGAGTGGAGCTGACATACCTTCAGATCATCTGCTGGCGACTAAAATGAAACTGAAGCTCAAAAAGCACTAGACAACTAGAGCAGCTGTATTACAACAATTTAACACAGCCCTTCTCCGGGATACTAACAAACGCAACGAATTCAAAATAACTCTCAACAATAAGTTTCAAGTATTTCATGATCTACTAGATATAGGTGGAACTAATATGGAGGACAATTGGAAAGAGATTAAAAAAACAATAACTTCAACATATCAGGAGGTTTTGGGTCGCAAGATACAACACCATAAAGAATGAATTTCCGTTCGTACTCTGTACAAAGTCCAAGATAGGAGGAGCAGAAAGATAGCAATTAATAACAGACAGACAAGAGAAAACCAAGGCACAAACCGAATACACAGAAGTAAACAAGCAAGTAGAAAGAAGCATCAGGTCGGATAAACGGAAATATGTCTGGGATCTGGCAATGACGGCCGAAAAACCTGCAAATGAAGGAAATATGAGGCACCTATACAACACAACGAAGAAGCTAACTGGGAAATTCAGTCAGCAAGAACAGCCAATCAAGAACAAGGCTGGCAAACCAATCACTGAAGTGCATGAATAACGAAACAGGAAGGTAGAACACTTCGAAAAACTCTTGAATAGACCAGCCCCACTAAACCCACCAGTTATCGGAGCAGTAGCCACAGATCTTTCCATGAACATCGACCAACTAACAGTCGAACAAATCAAAATGACCATCCAATAAATTAAGAGTGGCAAGTTAGCAGGGTCAGACAACATATCAGGGAGATGATTACATAGGATAATAGATAAGACGCTATGTAAGTCAAGCTGATTCCTCTGTGGTTATCATAAGAAGAGTTCCACCTCATTTAGTAAACTAGAAAGATTAACGATCGAGACTAGTCAGATGGGATGACGTTCAGTTGACAAACTAGGAATAATAAATCAGTCAACCAAATCACCAAAACTTAACCACAATACCAAAATATAGCTGGAGTCAACATGTCACGTCCTGTTGCTTAACCTCGCTTCATATTGCTTACTAATTACAACCTCACCAAGATATGGGATGACATGTGTCAGTTTTCCATTAAAGTAGTTATGGTTTAGTCCGTAGCTTAGAGGGATGCAGTCGAACTGCTGCTGAAAACATTTGGTCTGTCGGTCTAAACTTCTCGATTGAGAGTTGATCATATAGCCATTTATTATTTTAAAGATGGTCACATTAACTCCTGGTTTTCTAATATCGGGAATCTTGATGAGCTGAAACAGTTGACTAGTATTGCCTACTACCGCCGCTGCCTCAATCGCATTTGCTTTTGCTCACCCACTAAAGCTCATGATCCTTGAGTCGACTTTTAGTTTGTTGATGTATCAGGTGTCGTTACTCATCATCATTATCAGAACCTTCCAAAACGAGTTTTCGAGCCTCCATCAGTTCACATAATGTTTCAGAATTCCATCGGTCTCTCATTACATTTGCAGCTAGGTTAAATGCATATATCGCTGCTGCATTTAGAGCTGCACTCAAGTTGTCACAATTCCCTTCTTGACGAATCTGTTGTTTATAAACAACCAAGTTCTTAGCTAAACCTGTTCTGAATGCATTCTTAGCCTTTTCAGTCTAGAATTCACATATAAGGGGTTTACGTGTCGTGACATTTCTGTGTTCAGTAAAGAATGCAGAAATATGTGCTCACACCTGGGCGTGGTCACAATGCAAATACCTTCCCCAGAGAGCTGCAATCCACTGTGGAGTCTCTCCAAGGATAACTGATGACAATGTGTTCGATTTCCGTACATCGTTGTGTTGATGCTTGAAGTCGTCGGGTTAAACAATATCTCTTTTTATACTTAAAGTTTGTGTTTCTAAAAATAGGTGGTACTCTGAGTATAATTACGTGCCTATGGATCACATATGCTTGTTTCGGAAACACACCTTACATTAGTAGCATGAGATCTTAGGATTTTAGCTAACAATGCATGTTGAACTATTTGACATAATGTCAGTACATAGGAAACTCCAAGATTAGTTGTAGAGCGTGGTTTCAGGAGACGTCGGATAACATATAAACATCTCTAATAATTAGTACTAGTGGTACGCATAGAAAAGGTGGAGGGAAATGGTTGGTAGTAAGAAGTTAAAATAGTAGAAATATAAGGAGAACGGATACGCATGTGAACAGGCCTATGCTGAGTGTTGTTAAAGGTATTAGGACAGTTATCACTTCCAGGTCGCCAGCAACATAGAGAGGCTCTTTTTTCAAGACACCTTAAAATTAAAGTGAATCAGAGGAGGGGTCAGTGCAACTAGTGTTAAGCATATATTGATTAGCATTAACAGGCTTTGTCTTCGAAGCTTTGTATATATTGGAAGGTTAACATTATTGGAGAGAAGAAAGGATATAGTGCCTTATCTAGGTTTTAGTTTTATTGAAGTGAATAATGTTGTAGATTTGAAAGGTACCAACCATCAATTCTTTGATAACGAGTTCAATATCATTATTCTTATTCATGAATTACTTAGAAGATTTAGTATAATGAACGCATAAATACGTTAACTCTTCTAATATGCGTGGCGCATCGCTTGATAGATAATTGGTTGGATTTTTCAGAAGTAAGCCAATTGGTTTAAATCATTAAAAGTTTACCAAGGACAAAGGTATCGAACGTTTCACCTTTGTTTACATGATAAGTCGTCTGTCATGTCAATGCGTATGAAAAGTTACAGCTACAGAATGACGATGACAGCTCCACATTAAAACCATACATATCAAAGGACATAATGAAACTAAAACCAACTCTATGAACAACAAATCTTCTTTACCATTCTTCTGATACGCTTGGCACTCATCAATAAAAATTCACCTCCTCACATTGAAGTAATGAAGTGTAGTAAGTGAAGTGATGTCTTGTGCTAAAGTTTGATTATTGGATTATTGACGTGTTGTTACTGATTTGCCAGGCACTCAAAGAAGATTGATTATCATCGAGAACTGTCTTTTTGTAGACTATCTCATTTATTGTGGTTGTATACAAAGTAAACATTCCATTCTTATCATTATTAAGTTTCCTCTACCATATCCTTCCATTCAGCAAATTAACTGTTTGTGTATAATTTCTTATTTATGAACTCCAGTCAACTGACTGTGTACACATTGCTCCAGTTCACAGTCGTGGTTACTCTTATTTTGTGTTGGCGTTAATTTTCTACTTGATTGATTGCATGGTCAGGTTTTCTATATATATAAAGTAATATTTGAAATACAATACGACATTGTCTGGTTGATTCTTCGGCTTATATTCTTCTTACTGTAGTCTGTGATCGAGTGGGTGTCGGACAGACATATAGGGAATAGCTAGACTCTTATTGGTGTTTGTCATTGCAATTTCATTCGCACAAGAAAATATCAATTAGTTGGTCTCATACACCAAACATAGTAGTTATTTTTACGTCTTGCAATTTATTATATGCTGTGTAAATCTGTAAATTCTTTCCACTTCTTCGCAGAATGTCCTCCCTTTGTAAACAATTGAAAGGGTCACAGATGCCTATACACCTTACATATTAAGGCTTACAACCATATCCGTATTTAAGATGTTTAGATAGAACTGAACTTGGTATAAAGTCAATAATCGTTTTGATATTGGACGTCAGTGTATCACTGTCCTGTGGTTTAAATCTGTTTAACAGATTTTGCAGTCTTTCACATAACAAAAAATTATTTCCCACCGATCTACACTACACTGATCAATTCCATTGGCAAGACTCTTTCAGTTAGTCAGTAGGACCCAAATTGTATGCAAATAAGTTCAAACTGCCATACCACATTAGAATGACAAGAACCAATTTTCATGATTAGCACAATAGTATAATTCAACACGAAAGAATGAAGCAAATGAAATCATTCTGATATCGGTCAAGCTAAAATATATGACTGATCCATTTGGTGATAATTAACATGTGCTACCTACTCGAAATCTAATTACATTAAATATTGGTTTGTATTTTCAGGTTGCTGTAATCTTACGTTTACTTCAGTGGACGTAGATGTCACTTAATTTCAGTTCTTCGACCTACTCTTACACTGACTACATTGTAGATTTCCATCATTCAGCACACAACGTAGTTTCCGGCTAGACACATGTTTATGAAAGCATTCAATGTCTAAATAATACCCAGTTTTACAGAAACATTGCATGATTATTAAAAGAGTTGAACGGTAAATAGGCAAAGTCAAGGAGAAAGCGACATCAACTTACAAAAGAATTGACTATAAATGTAAGTATCAAATGTAAGTGTCAAATAATGCAAACTACTTGGTAGTAAGTAAATGATTGAATCTCAGTTTATAAGAACGACAGTTATAATTTAAATGAATTTAAGTTGTAGCAGCTATGATAAACACTGCATGATATTGTCAATTCATCATCAGCTCTAACTGAGTGCTTCACAAGGTTGATGTACGTCTTTCAGTGGCAGACACTAACTTCGAACACTTCACTACACACAAGTGACTACAACATTCATGGTAAAATCTACCACAAATGTCGTTTATCAGTGTGTTTGTGCTATGGAATCTAACGAAGTGTGAGTATGTCTAATTAATATAGGCAAAATTATATCTAAAATCAGTATACTTTACTCAAATTTACTGTTATGTAACTTATGATAAGTGTAGGCATTAAATCAATCAAACTAGTTGTTCAATTAGGATGTATTAAAATCTTCTTGTGAATTAATCATGAACTGAAATTGACTAGTCTTATTATCATATATGGCGATGAATGGGTAGCAATTCTACAACTGAAAAAACATCTCGAACTCCAACCAATTGTCAGCCGACATCAAATTCAAATTTTTCAATAAAAATGCAAAGACAGTTCCATTGTATGGAGGAGAACTACGAAATAAATAGTTCAGAAGATGACAGTAGTTATAAACAGTTATCTGCACAAGATACTTCTAATCCGTTGGCCAGATACAATCACTAACAATTTTCTGTTGGCAGAAAACAAACTAACTGAATCTAAGGAAGAAATTCGGCGAAGAGTCTGGGGTGTGCATAGGACACACGCTGAGGAAGTGATCAAAGTGCGTCACAGCGCAAGCACTAACTAGGAATCACGAAAACCAAAGAAAATGAGGTAGACCAAAGAATAAATTGTGGCTGGAATTGGAGGCAGGTATGGAAGGAATGATAGGTACTTTGTAAAAACTGGAAAGAAAATCCCACGACACGGTTGGAGAATGCTGGCCGGTGCCCTAAGCTCCACACGATGTGACAGGCATTTACTGATTGTTGTCATGAATGCATCCCAAGCGGATTCCCTTAATATAGCGGTAGTACATAGGTATTGTTTGAATTCGAATCCCGGTGTAAACATCAGTATTGAAATGTAGGTACATCCACTTGATGAGTCCTAAATAGGACGAAACGCGAGTCCTGGATTCTACTTGACAATCACAATTCAATTCAAGTACCTGTTTACCACTTCTATATTAAGGTAATCCACCCAGGGTGCATATATAGCAAGAGAAACTGATCAATTTAAATCTATGATAGATAAACCAGGTGGTCTAAACACACTCGAAGTAGTTTACAGTGAAATAAATATATTCATATTTTTATCATCACTACTACTATCAGTAAAATTAATAATAATAATACGACTGATTCTACGACGACTAATTTTACTATCAGTAACTGATGTGGTGCACCAACGTGAACTGATGACGATTCGTGTTGTGCTGAATTCATTAGTGAGTTTATGACATTGAATGTATGTAGCATGTACAAAATGGCACTGTAACTTACCATTCACTTGTTTCAAGGCTTCCATTGCCTTCAAACACTCATGCAAATGAACAGATGCATAATCACGAATTTTTTTAACACGTTCTACAGCATTCAATGAATTAATTGCATGACTGAAACGATCTCTGACAGCATCTTCTGTTGTATGCAGCATTAAATTTCTGACGCAAAAAAAACAAACCCTAATAGAAGGAAAATATTAGTCTATATTAATATACTATTCAATATTGTGAGTAGCATTAAATCGATTAACAGAATGCTTAGAATTGAAGTTGAACCGAATTATTTTGTTTGCAAATATATACCAACATGACACTTACATCGATTGATTATTGGGTAGTGACCGCTGTGGTGTTTGCCAAGTCCTTTATAATACTGATTGAATTATACCTGTGATGAAGTCGCAATGTGATCATTTTACAAAAAGACTCGACACCTCCTGTACTGAACTTAAATGGGAGGAGGATGTAAGTGATATTAATAAGCAGAGGTAGCTATCAGAATTCCTTTAATGTTAGTTTCGAGATGTTTAGATATTTTCGACATATCTTAGACATCCAACTGACGAGTCCCAAAAAAGATGGGACGCGAGTCCGGAAGTTCGCTTGCCAGTCACAATCAAACACAAACTAATTAAATATTTTGTAGTCACCAACACTACCCACACTAAAATTCAACTACTTCATGTTTTAGTCTTGTTATCCCACCTTCCACCAACTACTCTCTTTAAATATTACTCCTAAGCAGATCAACGTGTCACATCTGAGTTGACGGTTATCAAACACAAAACTTATGTGTCCAAATTACCGATGTGTATATTCACAACGCGATCAACTGACATACCAACTTTTCTTAGTAAATTCAGTCTAATCTCAGAAATAGTCTCAACTAACTCAACAGAGTTCATTAGACAAGCGGTTTGGTCAATGCGATTGACTACTTCACTTCCTCTTATTTACTTGATGCATTAACTCAGACCAGTCCTGGAGACACTTTTCATGATGCGTATTGCTGCGCAATGTGATCAGAATAGGCAGTGTATTCTCAACATCTTGACTAAATAGAACTACGCCATCGTGTATTCTAAATTGTTAAGCGAAATTTCTGACAGTAGATCAATCACTTAAAATTCAGACAAGAAAATCACTATTACTAGTTGTAGCTCTACAATCTAATCAGACGAATATGAAGATAGTCAGTGGTTTTGATGGCTACCAGTAGACGTGTCAATATCAGAGAACGGTTCACCATTGGATCTGACTTGACGAAATGATTTTGAGGCAGAAGGAGTTGTAGAAAATTTTAGGAAGTTTTATATACTTTTTATGATACACTCTACAGTGACAAACGCAGACTCAATACCTCTTAGTTAACAGGATCCATTGCATCATTCTAGTCAAGGAGTACTACTATTGCCGTCTGACGACAAGAACGTGTTTTACTTTAGAACCTAGAAAAGAGTCAGTATATTTGATTAGTACAGTCACTAATGTGTCTGGAACTAGTCAGGGTTTCTTCTCTAAATTAGGATAATTGACGAATGCAGGCCATTAAAACGAATATTTTAGAGTATTATTATAACTAGATTATCTGTGATTATCATGATATATATTTTATCCAACCAAATGGACTTAGAAAATCAACAATCGGAAAGAGATAAATGGGATTATATTCATCATTTTAGATCTTAACTAACATTTCAATCAACTAGGCCACCATACTGTGGCTCCACCTCTATTCATTACCTTAGATTAGCTAAACAGTGTATGAAAAATGAATTCAGCAGTCAGAATCAACACTTAATGGACAAAAGAATATCCTTGTTATATCTTGAACAACTAGAATATTACAAAATTTGAAAAATAGTGAAACCTCAACAGTAATAACCAGTACCCAAGCGCATTTGTCCCGTCACTACTAATCCCGTCAATAAATTCCGACAATAGCAAAACATAAATGCAGTGTACAACAGTCAGTCAGTCAGTTACAACGTAGAACTTTGTACATGCGTACATCAGTTCAAGTTGCCATGCCTCAATTTGCAGATAGAGATTAAATTGTCGGACCAAATCCAACAGTAGGGGAGGTAGTAACAGAGTAAGTACTAATGGAAAGGCATAGAGATCAGAGATGAGATTTGAGATAAAAAGTGATTCAGTAAAGAGTAGATTATAATAAGCTCAAAAATTAGAATTTGGAGGAAGACAAGGAGTGGATGCACCTGCGCCATTGCAATCGATTTTGAGCCATATCACCTAAAGTCTCTGACCATTTGTTACGATCATCGTGTGGGCCCCAACCAGGTAGTCTGCACCTATTAACATGGCTCAGTCCAATTGTCAATGACTTCATGGATTAGTGCCATGTTTTTGTTTGGTCACCACTAGCTTTCTTCCAGCCTACTCCCACACCAGACAACATTGCTCGTCGAGGTAGACGGTGGTCAGGCATACGCAACACATGTCCTAACCACCTCAGCCGGTGAAGATTCACTACTTCATCAATAGGCTTACCGTATTTACCTAGTACTCTATTCCTAACCCATGCATTGCTTACTCGGTGGTCCCAGCAAACACGAGCAATGTTTCGGAGACATCCATGATCGAATACTAGGAGCCTACGGTGTACAACACGTTTCACTGGTTCTTTTAAGTCCATAAATCTATTGAAATAACTAAATCTCTGCATAATTGAATGGTATGGAGTTTGTTGAATTTGATAACAAGAATAGATCAAGTTGATAACCACTGAAAATCAGAAACTGAAGTTCTACAGCTGTTTTGAAAATTCACGTATATTAACTGAAGTTAGTAATAACAATTGCTGAATACCGAATTAGTGCTCTGAGAGGTTACCATCCACTGTGAAACCTCAAAATTCTCGAAGCAATCTTTCTCCGAATGAGATCATGAGTCTTTATCGCTTAAGCATCCCATAAAAGAACAAGACAGCTATCCAATCGTAGTACGTAGTTTTCAATGGTTGGTTATCTAACACAAATCAACTGGTGATATCAAATACAAACTAAATTCAAAATGTCAATTTACATAAATAAATTTTCTTGACAATTTATCACACTACTTAATTAAATTAATCAAAAGATTGTTGAGGAAATTTCAATAATTTTGCAGCGACTGATTTTGATTTGTTGCATTCATTTACCATTGAGAGATTTCAGATGTGTATCATTGAAGCACTTGATATATGTTTTGTCCTGATATTTGATTTCTCATTGGTGCTTATCAACAACACTACTACAGGTGCAATACCAAGGACTTACAGGCGTTTTTATAAATAACTTTTAATTACATACTGTTGCCAATCGATACTTTTAATCATTACCATGATGATCATTTGAGCTTCTTCTGTGATACATTTTCATAACTTCCTGTCCTCTTGCGTTATTGATGCACAGCAACTTGATTTAACACTTTCGCGCAAGACTTTACAGTGAATACGAATAACTAAGTGATAACATTATAAACTAGTATACACGAATAGGCTAGTGAATGGAATCAAATCAACATCATTCGTTTACATTCAATCACGTATAAAAACCATTCATTCTAGATAGTGCCATCAGTGACAAATAGTAGTAGCAATCAACATTCTGGATTATTCTTAATGCAACGAATCAATCTGTTCTAATTAACTTCTGGGTAAATAACTTTCATTTTAAGCTTTATTATATTTTCCCGTCAATAAATTCCGACTATAGCAAAACTTAAATACAGAGTTTTTGACGACGACCATCTCCAAATAATTTAACAACAAAGTAGTAAGAAAACTATGAGTTTTAGTTAAAAACGGATTACTAGCTCTTTACTCTGATATGACATCTGTGGAGAGTCTAAAATGTTCTATTTTTCACATTTTCCTCACCCAAACATTGAACTCAGAGTTGATTACTTAGAATTACTTATTACATTCTGTCAAACAACATTATTGAAAGCGTTTTCTACTGGCGAAACTGTTCAGAAACAAAGTCAACTCTGAATTATTTAGGAAGGTACATTAAACACGTCTTAGAGTGTTATCTTCTGTCTATCTACATATGTGTCAACTCTGCATAACTTACCATCGACTCACGTTATATTTACATTAACGACGCACATAAAAACGCTTTAAATGGTATGACCAAGCAAAATACAAACGTAGAAGTCAAAATGATATGCACTATTATCTCTCCTTTAATACACACATAAAAACAGATAAATTGTGAGTGAATGTGTAGTCAGATAGATAGATAGACAAATAAATACACAAAGGATAGATAGTTAATTAATGCGTTAAATCAAGTAATTAATGAAATTCATCTAAAAGTGAAACTTACTTATCTTTCTAAATTGCATGCATTAACATCCAGTAAGGAGTGATAATGTTCATTTTCATTGATTGAAGACAACTGATGCATAATCCCATTTCATGTGTGAGGAAATTACTCCAGTAGAAATGTTGACTGCCTTATTAATATACAGTTCGTATGTGTCAGTGTGTGCATACTATTGTGTGTGTAACAAGTAGTTCGTGTGCGAATACTCTCGACTTCCTATAGTAATTTATACGTTTACTGAAATCGTTTCAAGTCAATTCAACTTGCCAATAACTAATGTAGTTCAAGGGTACTTCAAAGAGACTGAAGTGGGATTAAAATGTAAGTAACAGTTTTGTATCAATAGTTGAATACAAGATATTCAATTTCAACAATCAACTTAGATAATATTATCCTCGAAGATCATTATCATCATTATCCAAATTAGTCCGTAATCATCACAACCTCTGCTATGAAATACATGAAAGTAAATAGATGATGTGTGAATTGTGTTAGTTAACAAACAAATCAAATAAATTTAAACTGGAAAAATCAATAAATTGATTAATAATAAATCAATACTTGATGTATTCTTGTCTATCAATGTATAACTAACTAAGCAACTAACTTGTACTTTGTTGATTTACCTTAAAGGGCATATTGTTAAATGAACACAGTGAATTGGTCAACTTGAATAATAATGATGATGATGATGAGAATGAAGTCAACAAGTGTATCTTGTCGAAACAAGATATTGAGGTGAGGTAGATGAACTGAATATACAAGTGAGAAATTTTCAATCTGTATGTTTTTGATTTTAGGTGGATGAATTAATTGGCTTCCTTTTCACCTTAGACTTTGCTTGTATTATGAGTGTTTACAGGGTTAGCACGTTTGATACGATGTCCGTCCTTAAATGCTTATTTCATAATGCAGAGTAAGCGACAATACAAACTCATCTCGTTGACCACCGATTCAATAGTACACAATAATCAAAGAAGTAGAGCACAGTAAGTCAATTCAACGTATGATATGCATTCAATTCTTCTTTCAGAAATGCATTATCGACAGATCAAGTCAACGAATAATGATGTGTCAATGAATTATTCAAAATGTTACAGTGTATATCAGGAAATAATGTTTAACAGAGTTATCTCCAATATTTTATAGTTTGTGTAGAAGAGAGAATTGATCGTTGACTGTCTACGACACATCATGCTGTCGTTAATATTTAAGGCGTTATCCTCGGTTACGTAATCGTCTGTTATTCATGTTACATTAACTAGAGTAACAATCCAATGTAATCAAGCAAGTTAAACGATGTTAGACATTTACAGGATCAAAATCAAAATATTAAGCACCAGTGAAGTCGGTCATTTGTAATTTTTCTTTCACATAATTAAGGTTGTTCCCAAAATAACATACTGAAATCACCAGTCAATTAAAATGCTCACGTCATTTTTCCATTTTCATTGTGATATTCATCTGCATCGACTAAATCATACATTTGGTGCATAACATTTGTGTATTCATTTCAAACCTCCAATTCACATTTACAAGAGTTTGCTTCGATCTCATCAAAATGTATACAACTCACATAAATCATCTCGACCGTTATGGAAATCCTCATCTATGGATATGAAGAAGCCACCTTTCGACTAATCAATGTCCATCTACAATTAAATAAGAAAGCATGGACATCGAAAATAATTTTATGCAAACACCAACGATCCATTTCATTAGCACGCGTCACTTACAGGATCCAGAAGCGTCTATTCGTCTCTTTCAAGTCCCGTTCCATGTAATTTATTCTACATAGTGTCGTCATGTTTCTAATGTGAAGTACCGTAAACCTGAAACTGCAAATCATTTAGATACAACTCATTTTCACATCAGCTGACACAAATTAACGAGAAACAGTTTCACTAGAATGTATCAAATAAGAAAAAGTACCACCACATTGACGAATATGTATGTAAATGACCAATCAAACACACTTTCAACTCGGTTACCTTACAGTAAGAAATAAATCGTAAATAATGTTGCTGCGGAGCACATTAACCAAATAAAGCTATCCCCGTCAACACGAAGAACACTTTAACTGGTTGTCTCAAAACAACCGTTTCAGATCACTAACTCAAGCAACATCACAGACAGAAAGTATCTCCTATCTTAAGGTTGGATCATGATCTAGTAAGCTACGTGTGTTCGAAGCATATTAAGGTTACATATTAGTTCTAGGCTTGATAAATAATCGGTCAAATAAAAAAACTTACGCTAATCGATGTGTCAACTGCACGGTCAGAAAACACATTTATACTAAAGTTCAGCTTGAAATAATTTTCAAAATTAAAAAAAAAATTTTAACACTGATCGAATGAAATAACCAAATGGCTGGACCTACTCTTCGAGCGGGTTGACACTCGTCAGCTTTTGATTAAATGTACGTTAAATGAAAATAAGGAAGTAGTATGCATAAACGCAAGAGTGAGGCTTAATTATTTGAGAACACTTGAATGTTGACTGGACGATGATCAAAAATGTAATAGTGAAGTTGAATGAGAAGAATATAGAAGAACTAGACTTGAATCACGATTATACAAAGAAATGAGACACATGTCATCAAGACAAAGATTCACAGACATTTATTTCTAAATACATTAATAAGATTCATTATCCCTAATGGATAAAGCTTTGATAAACTCCAAATTGATGAAATTTGGCAGTTTATTAACTACCTTGAATGGACAAGTTGTGTCCATCCGATGTCATCTGTCCATGAGTTAACCGATTCTTCCTACTACAGACAACTACATTACGTTTATCTTAAGTGGGTTTCTTGTGTTGGTTAGTGAGGTTGAAATATCGTAGTCGTTCAGAACAACACATTCAATGCTTGTTTTAAGCACAAATAAGCACCGTGGTTATCCTGTAAGTATCTA
This sequence comes from Schistosoma japonicum, assembly GCA_025215515.1. Lineage (NCBI taxonomy): Eukaryota > Metazoa > Platyhelminthes > Trematoda > Strigeidida > Schistosomatidae > Schistosoma > Schistosoma japonicum. The sequence continues at coordinate 22,122,626 of CM046067.1, forward strand.
ACCATTTGAATAAAAGCCACATATATTCAATTATGGAACCCATAATAAGCATACTTATCCATCGATCGATAGCAGACATTATAGAAATCGGATACACTAAGTGTACTTACGATATACGTGTAAAGAAACTGGTCTACATTGTCACTGACTCTTAGTCAAATTATTATAATACCAAGATTTTGTGGTCAAAACGGCTGATTTTATTGACTAAAGTGGTTGAAGTTGACATTCCTACAACTTTCGTAATTCATCAAAAGCACTGCATAGACAGTTATGTATGTGTAATTAGTGCTGATGTAAATTTACGAAAGGCAGACATTTCAATTAACTTGCCCATTTCATGATAAATAAAAATGCAAACATAGTGATAGTGCCATGCACATTAGTATGACAATAAAAATACATTAACATACAAAAATGAACTCATAAATAGACTTAGATAAAATTAACACATTGATGTACCTGTTACACGTTTAATCAGCAGTCACTGAAGGGCGGAGAGGAACTGAAACCACAACACACAATGTTAAACAAGAACTTTACACCAATAGTGAACACAGAGTGGTATTCACGAGTCTTTTATTTTTGTAACACGTGTTTCCAGTAGTCACTGAAAGGCGGGCAGGATATAAAATCACAACACACAGGGTTAGTTCAACACCTCGCACCAAAAGAGAACACGAAATGGTGGTCACGGTCTTTATTTTTAAAATTAAAATTACGCGGGGTTTTACATTTAAGGGCTAGCTGGTTTTACCACGTCTTATGAGTCATCATCTAAGTTAATAGGATGCAGGGCTTGTTCCTCGGCTTCCAGAGAATTTACATTCGATCACCCTGCAATAGAAAGAAAAGAGAATGAGTTAGTGAATCGTACATAATGATTTTGACTCCGTTACATTTTGAAGAATCAAAATTCGAGGGTTCTTTACATAAAGAATGGCTTGTTTACAAAATAGTAATATTAGTCATCTTGTAGGTTGATTGTGCGCAGGGCATGCTCCTATCCTTCCAAAACGTTTATCCCTGGTCACCATGCAATAGAAAGTAAATAGTATATATTAGCAACGTCATACATAGTGATTTTAACACAGTTACATAATACGAACATCGAATATACGCCATAAGTCAACACTGAAACTCCAATATCCAATAAGTATCACTATACATCTTATTAACTATTTGATTCTTCTAGCTATAATTGCTGTTAACCGAAAAGACTAATTTCTTTAATATTGTGACTGATTTTCAATAACTATAATACTTACGCCTTATATGTTTAAATCCATTATCCAATAACTTTGCGTCATTCTAATAGAAACTACTTGGTTCTCCTTGCCTACACATACGGAAAAATCCACAATCTTAAAACAGATTATTTTTCGATGTAAAATACTTTTGCCTTCCTTTAACTAAAATGTCTGAAATATCGGGAGTACACCAACTTTTAGTTATTAGAACACAAAATGGGTAACTGGGTGTACATTAAGGATTTAAGATGAATGATTTTATTGCGAAAGGAACAGGAATTAAATAGAACAGTGAAGAACAGTGTGGGAATAATAAAATTAGATAACTCATAAGTTATCTGAATTAGCGGGGAATTAATATGAACGTTGTTTAGGCTGAAAGAAAATGGTGTATATGGGGTGGTAGCAGTGAAACATTAGTCGTAAAAGGGTCGGTAGGGAATTCTTTCTTATTTAGAAGGGTACCTTCTGTATGATGATGTAGGATAAGATAGGCATGAACGAAAACAGGTGTCAAGCAACTATGACTGGATAACAAGCCGGCATACTTAGGAGATTCGTTGTTTGTACAAAATGCTAAGTTATGAGTTGAGGTTTCCTCTGAGTCCATCAGGATGAAGAATAGAGTGGATAGCGGTTCATGTAAATAAAATTTAACGGATTGTAGACAGGCAGCCAGTAATTATATAGTGGCAAATTGTTATTATATGTCATAGAAGAATTGTCAAGCGATCCATGGTTACGATGCACTGGCTTTTGAAGGAGGTTTATTAATGTTGTGTGTGAATTCGATGTGATCATGAGGCTGATAAAGTAAAGTGCAGGGTTATTATAATGAGTGCGATAAGCCTGATAAGCATGGTTTATATGCATCTAGTAGGAACATCCCATCTGATGTTTATGCTGATTTTTGTTATTTTGTGATGAGTGGTCCGAGTTCAATCGGTAGGTGTTTTACGAACATGCGAACTCTACGTTTTAGACATATAAAATTAGTCCTGACGAGCTGTTAAGGGAATGGAGGTGCAAACTGTCTTATTGAAGATATGGTTTTTTAAATCTATGGCGAGTGTCTTTGATAGTTCTCCACTGAGCAGGAGGTTGGTTTACAATGAAATACGTTTCATCAGTATTTGATGTGAGATACAGAAAGTCCACCTGCTTAGGAAACCTCTGCAGCTGTGTTGTTTAGCTTAGCTTTGTAGGCAATTTTAAGAGCTCTGGTCGTTCTCAAGAAAAATATTATCTGTAGTGATTGGTGTGGTATCCTGGAACTCAGGAAAAACCGTGCTTTATCTCTGTTTTGATATTATATGCAAAGTTTGCCTGTGTTTTGGAGTGCCTTGATATCTTAGGGTCGCATTAAGACATGCGGTTAAGTTTCTCTTGCTTACTTTCGAAAAGTGGCTTGAAACAATAAGCATACCTTACTTCTTGTTAGTCACAATGTTAAGACATATAAGAGTCATGAAGCTATTTCTGGATCCCTCAATGAAGCATTTTCTACAGACTAACTGCCGTATGAAAACAATCGTTTCACAACTTACTAATACTCAACAACATTTGAACTCATTTATAAGTATAATTGGCTCTGTTAATTTTAATATGCAGCACCATTAGCAGAGCCATTAATGCACTACAATACTCCCTGATTTCTGGTGAAGAGGGCACTTATTCTTATATGCTGAAATATGATGGGGATGGAATCATGAATATTCCACCTACTTAGTTTACTATCTCACTTAAATCGTTGACTAGCACGATTTTATGGAAAACAACTTTCAGTATTCTCAAGCATAAATCAAGCTCCATGTCAGACCCTAGTAACTATCGACCAGATAACATTACTCCTCTTGTTCACAGGGTTATGTAAAAATGATTAATGAGTTTATATGCAAGCAGTTATTGTCCCAGAACCTCATTACACCTATTCAACATGGTTTCCTCTGGGTTTGATCGTGTATAACCTGTCACTTGAGCTTTGATAACTATTTAACTATTGATCACAATAAGAGTTATACAGTTTTCGTTTTATATTTTGATATCTCTGACGATTTCGATAGCGTTGATTACCCCCTATTAATACGAAAACTGAAGACATGCGACATTAACAGCTCCATATTAGATTGCATCAGCTACTACCTTGGTGATCTTACACAGATGCTTAATTATTACTCTATGATCTTTTAATCCAAAACCTATGACTCTGAAAGTTATTCAAGGTAGTGTTCAGGGTCCTACGTCGTCAATATCTATATTAATGATATATGTAACTGCTTTCCAGAAGAGTTAGTCAATAATGTCTGTTGATGATCTAAAATTTGCAAGCTCTTTTTCGACAGATAAATTAGTAACATTTCTGTACGTGATTCTAAATGACATTTAACGTGTAATGCAATAGTTTGCTTCTGGGAAACCTCAGTTTAACTTTCACAAAGTTATCGGATACGCATCTGACCACCACATACAACAGTACACAGTTCACGCATAATTTTGCCGAGATACATAGTGTTATTGATCTTAGCCTGACACATTTTGATGATATTTCTCTCGTAAAACATATTACAACACTGATTCACAGATTAAACAGTCTTTCCGGTTGTTTTCTTCGCATCTTGTACAACCAAGAAGCCAGAATAATATTGTTTGAAATTTGGGAACGACCTGTTTAAGAATATTGCCTGTTTGTTCTCAGCTGTCTACGCGTGAGTGATGAACACAAATTAGAATCTGTTCAAATGTGCTTCAACGCCTATATATTAGGAAACACCAAAGCTTAAGAATACCTGACAAAATGTCTAACATCAAAGCATCTTCTCCTTTGGCTTTGGCATATTAAAGTTAACCTCATTGTTCTTCTTAGACCGATTAGCGAGTTAGCATTTTTCACCTGCAACCAAAATCAATATAAGCGAATCACCCCCTTAATCCTTCATGATCTACGTACTCATATATTTAGCATTACGATTCGCATCTTAAAAATCACACCTGAGTTAACATTTCTACATTTTTCTTGATATGAAACAGGTTACCAATGGACATTAGAACGTCTAAATCCGTTCCACCTTTTATTGAATTACTCCATAGGTTCCTCATACACTCTAAATCCTAGGTCTCCTTAATATATGCATTATTAGTATTCCTCACAGAAGCTACTCTTCTTTATTTTTTCCGTCCTCTCAAATGTTTACGGGTGTGTTTCACACCAGTACACTAGCAGTCTTAAGCTGGAGCGTATCGTAGTCTATGACCGTAACCCCATGCTAGTTGTCTCAAAAATCTAGTGTGTTTGTCAGAGTAAGACCTAGATCTCCTTACGCTAGGAAGACGGTGGGGTAGTCTGAACAGAGATGATGGTTTGTTTTCGCTTCTCCGAAGTATGGAGAATCACGACATACCATTCGCTTGTGTCTAGTTACTGGCCATCAAATTACGACCAGTGACGTAGAAATTACCATGACTTTTAGCCAAATAAACGAAGTGCACAGATTAAAGGCGATAAATAAACAGTTTTCAGCAATGCTCAGTAGCCCCAAGGTACAAAACTTGGTACGGTTGTTAAATAAGTGCCACAAACCCTTTTGAAGTAATGATATTCATTACATTTCACATGAAAGGTTTAACTGTTAAAAACCATGATAATATTATTAGCAACTTGTTAAGCGATTTCTTTGCTAACAGAGGTAACGCCCTTGATGTCATTGAGGTAGACACTATCAATTTGGCTATCAATCATATGGAATTCGTTTTCTTTACTTACGACAACATTTCTGAATTAACAACGTCGCTAAAGAGTTCAAAATATAATCATAATAACCATGGAGTAGTTAACATTGCAGCTATTCACTTGAAACTCGATGGACTTAAAATCCAAATAATTCTACCAAAACTGTTCAACCTTTTCTCAACAACAGGCACTTACCCTAATAAATAGAAAACAGCGTATATATGCCCTCGATTTTAATCGGGTGACGAAACAAATTCGCATAACTATAAGTCCACAAATATTATCCTAGTTGTCTCACGAATAACGGAAAAATAGTGTGTGATGAAATGTTTGATTGTTTACTATCCGACAAACTTATCTCTAATTTCCAACATGATTTTCTCAAAACTGGATAGTTTATGACTAGTTAATTTGAGTTTTTCAATTCAGTTATTACTAAATAAAGTCTTGGGCCTTTGGTATTAGTATTGTACTTAGACGAATTCCATGCTTTCGGCATGCTTAACCAAAGGCTTTCTATATGCGAAGCCTCATCTGAATGGGATTAGGAATCCATTACTTGCATTATTGAACTATTTTCTAAGTGATCTGATGCAACGCCTACGTTACGCATGGAAGCACTAACTGCAACTCTAACTCACTGAATTACCTACACGAATAGACACTTTCAACTATGACCAACAACTCACCCAAAGCCAAATCAAGAAGACATAAACACAGCACTGAAAAGATTTAATTTTATTTTGTCCCAACTCTGTATATATGGTAACGACAAGTTTGTCGTAACTGGAGTACATAGCACATTAAAAGTCCACTACAACCATACATAAATAGCAAGGTCAGTGCGGAGAAAATGAACGGCGGTAGGGGTTACCGCTCAATTTACAGTTAATAAAAAATAGCAAAAATAAGAATATTTACACTAAAGGTCACTAGTTCTGTTTTCGCTTAGCGCCCCCTTTCTTTCGGAAGAGGTTCACTCTATTGAAACCTTACTTCGGGTCTTCGTTTTCTTTTGCAGAGTCTTAGAGATTGTCCCTCCTCAGGCGTTAGTTTCTCGTTGTTTGATGCAATCATTATTGTTTTCTTTGTAAGAAGCCTAAGAACATTATAAAAAAGTTATAGTGCAAGGTTGGGTTTATCAGCTTTTTCTTCACTGAACCGTCTATGAAACTGATTGTGATATCGCTCACACATCATATATAACTTTTTCTCGTGTTCTTTTGATTACTTCTTATTACCTACAAGTGCACATGGCACTATCACTATGTTTGCATTTTTATTTATCATGAAATGGGCAAGTTAATTGAAATGTCTGCCTTTCGTAAATTTACATCAGCACTAATTACACATACATAACTGTCTATGCAGTGCTTTTGATGAATTACGAAAGTTGTAGGAATGTCAACTTCAACCACTTTAGTCAATAAAATCAGCCGTTTTGACCACAAAATCTTGGTATTATAATAATTTGACTAAGAGTCAGTGACAATGTAGACCAGTTTCTTTACACGTATATCGTAAGTACACTTAGTGTATCCGATTTCTATAATGTCTGCTATCGATCGATGGATAAGTATGCTTATTATGGGTTCCATAATTGAATATATGTGGCTTTTATTCAAATGGTTAGATACTTACAGGATAACCACGGTGCTTATTTGTGCTTAAAACAAGCATTGAATGTGTTGTTCTGAACGACTACGATATTTCAACCTCACTAACCAACACAAGAAACCCACTTAAGATAAACGTAATGTAGTTGTCTGTAGTAGGAAGAATCGGTTAACTCATGGACAGATGACATCGGATGGACACAACTTGTCCATTCAAGGTAGTTAATAAACTGCCAAATTTCATCAATTTGGAGTTTATCAAAGCTTTATCCATTAGGGATAATGAATCTTATTAATGTATTTAGAAATAAATGTCTGTGAATCTTTGTCTTGATGACATGTGTCTCATTTCTTTGTATAATCGTGATTCAAGTCTAGTTCTTCTATATTCTACTCATCTGTATTCGACCTTGTATCCAATCACCAATTCAAGGTAGATGGTAAAATATAGACCCCATTTTAGGCATTCGTTGTGATGATTTGTGTTGTTTAATTATTCTGTGGGTTGTTTTTTAATTTTTTAATATTTTTTTGCCATAATCACTTTTGTAGGTCTGAGGGCCACTGCCTACTTCGCCTTCTTTTGTAAAAGATAATTTTGCTAATATCTATGAAAAATGGGTTTCATGTCTCCAACAATGATATAATTCTTACAAAACTACGAATAAACGCTTATTACGTTTATTAATACAAATTGCCTATCAGCGTTTTTTGTATATATCAGTCTATAAAAGAATTGTACTACCTGCGATTGTAGTCTTTACAATTTATAACATAATTACAAGTATTCGATTTACGTACTCGTATTATAACATTGCTGGTTATGTGCACATGACATAGTAAATGATGAGCATTTGGATACACGGCATTGATCGCTGCCGCAATCGGTACTGCATAACTTGTTATGAAGCATCCCATGTTTCTGTTGTGGTTGACTTACTGGAAGAAATTTGAAAATGCATAATCATCGTAGTTGTTTCTCTACTGATGAATCCAAATGCTATTGAGATGGCTATTAGATTAACATCCAGTGCTACCAGTTGATGTAAGAAAATAGTTTCTCTGTCTGTTTTGTAAGTGCCATCCAATTCAATAACTTTAAAGAAGCGCGAGCATAGATTCAACTGGTCGGTAGTCGCGTAAAAAGATTCCAAGGTGAATTCTCTATTCAACTGGTAACTACATGCACCGCCAAGAAAAGCTAAATGTCATTTCAATTTTTCATTATTACCTACAGACCAACATAAAGAAGTTTTAAGTATTTACCAGGAAGATTGGATTGTAAGAATACCTTGCCACGCATGTTGAATACATCTTGCGACTGCAGACACTTACGAAAAGTAGCGTATGCAAAGTCAATAATTTGCGCTAAATATAGTCAATGAGTATCTGTTATACAGAAAAATTTCGAGTAAGAGATTCATAATAATGTTATCCTTATTAATACAACAGTAAGATATTTTCTTAATAAACAGTCATATATGTAAACGAAAACATATCTGAACAGATATATTGTTCCTTAGTAGATTTGGATTGTTGCACACTAGAGAAATACATCAGTTTTTAGAATTTTCGGCGTTTTTCTGAAACTTCCTGCAGTTGGATTCTTCACTCATCTGCATTAAGTAGCTCGTGATGAACTTTAACAAAATGGTCCACCTATTCAGATTGACTTTCGATTTGTACAGTATCAATCTACAATAAGCAGATTAAATGTAATTGATAGTGAATTTGGCAGTTACAAATTATTCAAAACTATTTCTATATAAATGATCTAATTGCAATCAAACGAAGAACCCGATTTCTGTAGTATTAAAGAAATATAATTGAATTGAATGCCAAGAATTAGTATACTAACATGGTTTGATTGATTGTTGTATTACACAAGATTGAGGTTATAAACTTGACTGAAGTACTCTTATAATATTGTGAAATCCTAAAAAATTACGAAACCAACAGTCGATGTTTTCATTCCAAATAGTATAGTTAACATTTATTTGCATTGTAATATTTGTTTTTTCTTAAGCTCATACTGGATTTCTAAGATTACTATAAAAATACATCTACTTTATTTTACGCGACATTTTTTCTTTCGGCTGCTGCCAAATTAATTTCTATATTCTTCTCATTGTGATGATTGAAATGACAGATATTTTCATTGTAAACTGCTTCAGTTTGGCAACTACAATGATCACCTCAGTGATTTGTATTATTATTATTATTTCAATGTAGAGTAGAAAAACTATTCCCTTTTTCATTATAGTTAGATAAATTAAAAACAAAAGAAAGTATTTTTATCTTGTGAAAAGAAGTTCATCAGACAGGTATGTGAAACTGATCAGATTGTCCTAGATAATAATCTATCGGTCAACTCACATATCATCTGAATGAGTTTAAATGTGTATTGTGTACACGTTTTTCACATATTTAAATATCTTGTTATTTTTATCTACAGAAAAATTGAAAGTAGAAAAATAAATTAAACTTCTAGATTTCTATTGAATATGTTCTCAGTCAATAGCTTATTTCACGCAATTCTCTACAGTGCAGTCATTCTCTCTCGTGCCCACAATGAACAGGATAAGATCCATTAGCTTGCTAGATAATACAATAAAACGAACAGAGTGAAGTTTGATGATGTAGACTGATTACTTTGTGAATGAATAAACTGAATGTCATCTGATTGCGTAATAAACAATGAAGATGAATAGAATTGAGGTAGGAAATTAAAAAGTGAATTGTGTCCATCCCAACTCCGTTCTGTAATATTTAAATTTCAAACTATCTATACATCACAATATAGTATAGTGAGTGATACACATTCACAATTCATAGGATGAGTGCATGTATTCAGAGTCAGTAATGATGAATATGGGAGAATAATATGTGGAATGGAGATGTCCTACTTCTGATATAGTTAACCACACGTGTATTAAAGAAACTCTCATCCTATGAGATTGATGATCCATTTCTTGCTTGGCTGAACTCTCTTCTCAATCATCGATACTAAACTGTTAAATTTATCTCTACCTTATCGAAAATTGAATCAGTGGTGATATAATAGTTAGTTTTCCAAGCCAACTACTTTACTCAATAGCTTATATACATGATGATGATGATGATGATGATGATGTTAAGTATCGACTTTCATACTGCTGTGTGGATGAATGACAGATCCCAATGCATATCTATGTATTCAGCAGTTTATATATTACATTTGAAATAAGTATTTTCAGACACATTATCATTCATAATCTACTGAGATATGCCTTAGTTAGCATCAGTACGCTTAATCAAGTGAATAACTATTGTGATTTCCATGGGACATCCACATTGTCGTTGGTTGAACTGACTTTGTTTATAAGTACCAGACTGTCTGCTTCGTTCTTATTGCAGTTTATGTTGCTTAAATCGCATATTTGTCATCGAAATCCACTATGCGCGAATCTCTGTAACCTCATCAACAGAAATTCTATTCAATAATGAGACTCCCTGTACAGACAACTCCCATAAATTTTGCAACTTAACATCAAATTTGTTGTGTGGTATGTTTGTTGTCATTCAGCATCGAAATTTTTTTAACAAAATCACGTAATTGCAAGTTTTAAGTATGTCAACAAATGATGTGTTTGTGCACAGAAATGCTAACCTACTGTTGTACCAAATGATCGAATCAAAATTAATAGAAAACCGACATATGTGGACGATTTTAATTCAGTTGACCAGAGTGTACAATTTTAACGTATGCCATACCTGAGACATGTGATTTTCATGCCAAGTATGACAGTAGGATGAAATAATCTTGTTTCTTTAAAACAGATACATGACAACTCTAAGTGAATTCGTTGACTTTTGAAATAACATGTGTAAACTCCGAAGATCAAATTCATAAAATGTGAATATCTACTTTATTTTTTTATTATTTGACATTTGTAGATAGTCGACTCGACTAATCGTCTACAGTCATCGTCATTGAAAATAATATATGCTTAGTAGAAAACGCTGAACTTCTCTGTTAATCGAACTTGCTTTATTAAGTAGATTATTGTTATTATTATTTCTGCTTCATCATTAACCCTAAATAACTCAGTTCGAATCCTCATCCTTTTCATATTAATTTTCGGAAACTAGAATGAATAATTAAACTTTATTGGTCAATTACCAATCAGTGTGAATGACACAAACTAGAATTGTACGATTTTTAGGAAATTCGGCATAAAGTTGACTACATTCAACAGTCTTTTATCTAAGTTAACCCATTAATTTTAAACCACAGTGAGGATAAGTATTATTCAAATGTTGTTATGTTTTGACAAATATTGCTGTACACTTGATGTCTATATGTGTGATGAATGAATCAAGCACGACTCCTTTAATTAGTATATTCTTATATAATGTTGCTCATTGATGATGGATCCTAATGCTTTATTGTGTTTCAATTAACAATGTGTATCTCCTTCAACACATTAAGGAATCAAATCCAGGATATTCAGGTTTCACAGTTAATGCTTCGGCAAATTAACATCTCAGAAATTCTCATATGAAGAGGTGAGGATAAAATAAACACTGATTAGGTAGCAAGTCATGGAAGATTCTTGTCAGTTATCATCCTAGAAACGATTTCGTTACTACTGCTCTCCCTACTGACTAGATAAAATTAAGCAAATCATAAATCCGGGTCACGTATAAGTTTTCAGCATAGTGAGCTTATAGATCAATTTTACAGATGATCCGCACATTTGAAGCCCAAACATGACGTTTGTGCTTGGCCTTGTATAACCTGAAATAGAATTTGATAATCACGTAACAACAGTACTTGTGCATTTTTGAAGCATCAATTATTATTTGAAAAACATCATGATGATCATATGGTGTGTTGTCATAGATTCCCTTTACGTCATTTTCTCCCACTCCTAAACCTCTACAAACAAGAAATTCGAATTCCACTTACACATATTTACAGCTTATCAAAGAAGAGTTCTGCGAATGTTTACATTGAATCACCGCTGCGAGATTACTTCAATAGTTTATTTATTTGTTTAATCATGTAAATCTGATTATCAAAGTGGACCATCAAATGAAACTTTCGTGCAGATGATTTTTACATTCAAATACCAACCGACTGATAATGACAAATGAAAGTCATTTAATGGGAACAACACTGAAGGCGTCATGATGCCTGTGGTTGTTGAGTGGCTACACTAATCCGACAATTCAGTTGAAGTGGATATTATGTCAAGAAATAGTTTTAGTTTAAGGATAAGTGAAAAAGAGAAATCACTAACTAACTAAATAATTTTTTTAGACGTGCACAAATACAGCACAGCTGGGTGTCGAACACAGAATATTCAGACTTTATGCATGAATTAATGAGATGTATCAAATGAGATGTATGAAATGTTATTGAAAATCAAATAGTTGACATTTCTTGCAAAACAAGGAGCACTAGATGATTTGGAACGTCTCAGTGAACACCCCATAATTTGTGCTGACTATAAAAAGAGTGAAAATGAAGTAGAAAAGTACTTACATCTGTCTATCATATAAATCAATTCTTGTTTAGTCACCTTATTACACAATTGATAAGAATAGGGGGAACGCAACAACTTAAATATCAAAGACAATGAGACATTAGAATCCAATATCATTCAACTTATCACTTAGTTAAGGCGGAAAATTTAAAAGTGGTTCGTATTAATTAATTAATAATTGATTAAATAAGTATGATGATAATGGTAATGATGATGATGATGATAATCACCAGTCGTCATATTTGAAGATTATGAGGAGGAAGATACTGACGCAGCTGCTGCTGATGATGATGGCCTGAGATACACAATTTACTTATTTCACATCTCCGCACTACTATCATGATCATGTCGCACAGTACTTGATTTTCATCAAGTTCACATTTCAAAATTCACACTTTACTGGTATCGACTTTGTTATTTTTAGATTTGATAAATTTGATATCTGCTAGAACCAGTCCTGTTTGGATTACTGTAGCCACATCGTCTGTTAGACAGTATATCATTTTAATGAACTTGAATTAGACGTTTTTGTGTGAACATGCATAATCGCGATTGTTGATTATGTCTTAGGATGGATATGCACTCTAAATACTGGTTGATTCGATCATATCATGTTCATCATACTTAATTAAATCATCATCATCATGAGAATCACCCGGTTCATTATAATCACCAGTGGCAAATAAAAAGGCAGTTCCCATTTATCAACACAAAAATGAAATTCATTACGTAGCCAACAATATCACTTTCTTCATTCTTAATTCGTATTCAATGCTCATTATATAATCAGGAGAACAAGATAATTTGGAGAGTTTTACTAAACACCTCTTAATTTGTTCCAACTAAATAAAAGTGAAAGAGAAGCACAGAATTATTTTGGTTCTTTCTTTCTTTCTTTTTATCGTTCAATTAAATTTAGTGGAATGTATTAATATTGACAGAAAACTCTGTATGTAGGTCAACAGAAGCATCAGAATGGATGTGATTAGGCCATTTTCATTACACTTAGAAACATTATTGACTGATTCATATGAGTTTACTATTGATATAGACTACACTAAGATTGAATGAATAAGTGAAATTTGTGAGTTTAGAACAATGGTTCTTTCATTTAAGTGTGTATAAACTAACAGTCATAGTAATACACGTTATTTTCTAGTGAAAGTGATCAGAATTAAGTAGTTCTCAATGAACTCTAACAAGATGGTTTACCTATTCACATCAACTTTTGATTTGAACAGTATGAATCAACAATAACAGATTATATATAATTGAAAAAAAAATTATGATGAAAATGGCAGGATCTTGTTGCTTGTGAAAAGTCTGTTGTACATTAACATAAATGATTGCACATAGAACTGTTCATTACCCTTCAGTTTAGTCTGCATATCGATTAGGCAAAGCAACCCACAAGTGTAACATCATTGACAGTTATTCTTCATTGTAAACTGCTTCAGTTTGGCAACTACAATGATCACCTCAGTGATTTGTATTATTATTATTATTTCAATGTAGAGTAGAAAAACTATTCCCTTTTTCATTATAATTAGATAAATTAAAAACAAAAGAAAGTATTTTTATCTTGTGAAAAGAAGTTCATCAGACAGGTATGTGAAACTGATCAGATTGTTCTAGATAATAATCTATCGGTCAACTCACATATCATCTGAATGAGTTTAAATGTGTATTGTGTACACGTTTTTCACATATTTAAATATCTTGTTATTTTTATCTACAGAAAAATTGAAAGTAGAAAAATAAATTAAACTTCTAGATTTCTATTGAATATGTTCTCAGTCAATAGCTTATTTCACGCAATTCTCTACAGTGCAGTCATTCTCTCTCGTGCCCACAATGAACAGGATAAGATCCATTAGCTTGCTAGATAATACAATAAAACGAACAGAGTGAAGTTTGATGATGTAGACTGATTACTTTGTGAATGAATAAACTGAATGTCATCTGATTGTGTAATAAACAATGAAGATGAATAGAATTGAGGTAGGAAATTAAAAAGTGAATTGTGTCCATCCCAACTCCGTTCTGTAATATTTAAATTTCAAACTATCTATACATCACAATATACTATAGGGAGAGATACACATTCACAATTCATAGGATGAGTGCATGTATTCAAAGTCAGTAATGATGAATATGGGAGAATAATATGTGGAATGGAGATGTCCTACTTCTGATATAGTTAACCACACGTGTATTAAAGAAACTCTCATCCTATGAGATTGATGATCCATTTCTTGCTTGGCTGAACTCTCTTCTCAATCATCGATACCAAACTGTTGAATTCGTCTTTACCTTATCGAAGATGTAGTCGGTGGTTATATAATATTTAGTGTTTCAAGATCACTCAACACCATAGCTTATATACACGATGATGGTGATGTTGATGATGATTATGGTGATGATGCAGCGTATACACAATAAATTTACTGTAGTTAATTATAGTGGAAAATGGTTGAATGGCAGTTGGTTAGTGAAACGGTAGAATTGGGTAAAGGTAACTTAAAATTAATAAAAGTAAAATGTTCGATTTACACACAACTAAACTAGTTGAAACAGATTCCAAATACACATTTCCGATAACTAGTTGTATTTTCTGAATCGCCTAACATAACACTACTCTAGAATCGTCCAGGAGTTTACTTCTGTTTATAAGAATATCACTGAATAGGTTAATGGTAGAATGAGGGTCGTTCATTATTGACTCATCATGTAAGATGCAAGTAGTGTCAGTATTGTGGGATGATTCATATCACCCATTGTATAGATGTTCCAAGTTTTGTATTTTGAAATCACTGTGAAGTGATAATAAATCTTTGTTAATAGCCGTTAACCTATGAAATTTTTCCATTTGGTTAAAAGTCGTAGAAATTCGCCTGTTCGCTGACGATTCATTCAACTCAAAGTAACATTTTCACAGTTGTTTCAGTTTTCAACGACAATTAATTGGTATGCATAAATCATTGGGCTTTATCATGCTGCCTAGTGTCATGAATGCAACAGAGTCTGAGCATGAGTTGTCAATTTCACAAAATATGACTAGTGTTTCAGTCAAAATACTAAACGAAATACTCTAAGCACTTTACATGAGTTTGTTGGAGATTCCAGTTCACCCATTTGTATTCAGGGTATATCTGAGTAGTCTGAGATAAAAAGAAGTGTATGTAAGATGATTTTGTGGCTGCTACTTGCGAATTCATTGTTAACTTGAATTGTCAAATGATCGACAACATGACAAGACAAAGTGGAGGATGTGATTATGTTTTGTGAGAGTATGGACTAACTGTGTCCAACTATGTTGGTCCGATATTGTAGAAAAGGTTTCTTCGTCATATGACTAACCTCTTGTTGGTTTGAACCAGAAAACCCATTGCAACAAGCTCGTAGAGGAATAAAAATCAATAGGAAACACTGTGTCTAATAAGCACATAGATAGTTTTGTTTTATCAGAAACCCTTTAGACAATGAGAAGTTATGTGATATGCCTCTGATTGGACAGTTGTCTTACTACTACTGTGTTTGGTAGAGTACAGAAATTTCTAGGACATTTGTGATACTATGATTACCCCCAGTTTCTGTACATAATTGAACCTTGCAGTAAAGTGGGTTTTAATTACCGTATTTTGTACCTTCTATCTCATGTTAAAATTGATGAGTAGTTTTAGCCTATGTGTAGGGTCAAAGCTTATGAGCTGAATCAAGCGGTCAACATAGCAGAGATAACAATTGACGACAGAGATTTTGCGGTCGATAAAAAAATTACATTCACGCGTGACAAAGCTTCTACTTACACCCCAGTTTATCATGCTAAAGTTGAATTCTTCTATGATAACTTATGCATCGTAATTTATAACGGAAGTATTTATGAAAGACACGGTAATATAATAGTCGTTGAAGCATGAAAAGTTTTCTACAGGCCTCCAGAAAGCAATCTATAGCTTAAAGTAATGACAGAGATCCGAACCGATACGGAGGATGTTTATACTTGATTCATACAGTTAATAACTAATCGGATCGCTTGAATCGAATTTTAGCGAAATGGGAGTTGAGTCGAATAAAAATTGAACAGAAGAATTTCTATTAATTTTATTAAAACGGAGATAGTGACAAGATCTATGTATAAGATTAATTACTGTCGGTAGGAAGTACCTAACGGATTTCACTGGCGCCTTATTCGGAATTTTGTAGGCAATTGCGTTGTGATGAAAGATCATGCGCTTAATTACACCTGTATGCAATAAAGCGATTACAGTTTACACGTGAGTTATAATTTCCAGTCTAACTAAGCTTTTATCCATAGTCAGCGATAATTTTATAAGGGAGTGGGAACAAATCTCATATTTGTTTGTTTCTTACTGCATGGTTTGCATTCCCTTACTATTTGTTTTTGTTAGAGATTCTCTCTCTTCAGTAAACTTTTGATCTGTTATGTAGACAATATAGAAATACCTTGTAGGCTGAAATCCTGGATGACTTAACGGTGTAATCTTTAATCAAATTAGAAACAGAATTTATAAATACGTGAGTATCGTTTTCTAATTTGTGCACCCTTATACCTTTCATGTGCCAATATAACGATTGCAATTAATTATGTTACAAATACGATTCAGCATCTTAGTAGAATCATGCCATGAGGGCAACATTGTGCCTTGTCTACATCATTCAGATGAAGAAGTAAAACAACTTCAAAACGGTTGCATTTTATTCATTACATTTGAACAACATTATTTAGTGACATTTTTCCACCATAAGTAAATTCAGTAACAAATAAGAAGTAAGTTAATTGCCACGTTCAGAGGATGTCAAACGACCAACGTGACAATGAATAAAGCTGAATTGACAGCTACAATGACAACAAATGAAACATAGTAAGTGAAATGTGAAGAGGTCATGAGACATTGAAAATCAGAAGAGGAGTGATTTCTGTTAGATACACTTGTGACTAAGTGTACCAATGCATATTCAAGTACTGAGGGTCAACAAGTTCCAAGCTGGTCCTGTAATTAGGTTTGGTAAAGTGATTTATGGTAATTAAATAATAATATTCATCATTTTTATCAGCTGGATTTGTAAACGACTCCGATAGTTCATCGTCAACGGTTGAGATTGTAGTCGTAATATCATAATGATGTTGTGTTGTATGTAATGTAGATTGGTAATCTGTGGTTGAAGCGTGAGTGTTATTTACATTGGTGATTGATTCTGCTAATTCATGGTCAACGGTTGGTGTTGTATGAGTTGAGTGATGATGATGGCGTTGTGTTGTAGATAGTGTTAATTGATAATGTTTTCTTGAATCATTTTCCTCATATCAATGTGTGAATGACTCCGTTTCACTTAAGTCATCGTTACATTCACATTGTTATGTTTTCTTATAATGAATAACCGCATATCGGTAAGTTTTAGTGTAAAATTCCTTATTATTTTTAATAAACCTGTTAGCCTTGTTTTTGTCGTTTGTTGGATTCAACGCACGTTCGTGATAATCACACAACTACTATGAAGTGGAAAACATTCTAGGTCTATTCGTCGATTTACGCCCAAATATTTATTGATAGTGAATGTTAGATTGTAACCTCAATACTCACCAGTCGTAAAAATTTATCAGGGGACTTGAAGTTACATCGTTGATTCATTTTAGACCCGTTTGTCAGAGAACTAATTCATGGGGAGTATTAACTTTGTAATTTCTAAATTTGGTAAATTCGATATTTGCTAGAACCAGTCCTAATAAGATTCCTATAGCCACATAATTTTCTAAGACAACTGTAAGCAGAATCACTGCCCTTTGAGTAGCTGCATATAACATGCAGAGTATAAACAGCAAATACAAATACTGATTATGACAAGAAAGATTGATTAAAAAATAACTCCTAGAAAAAAAAAAATGAACTACTTAATTGAAATGTATAGACGTCATTGAGAAACAAAATCTACTGATACTAAGTATAAGTGTGGCGAAAAAAGTGATGCATAAACCATTATTAAAAATCATTGCTAGGGATTGTAACACTAACTTTTACTTCCCCACTGACTCAATCTTCGATAAGGTAGAGATAAATTTAACAGTTTGGATTCGATGATTGAGAAGAGAGTTCAGCCAAGCAAGAAATGGATCATCAATCTCATAGGATGAGAGTTTCTTTAATACACGTGTGGTTAACTATATCAGAAGTAGGACATCTCCATTCCACATATTATTCTCCCATATTCATCATTACTGACTTTGAATACATGCACTCATCCTATGAATTGTGAATGTGTATCTCTCCCTATAGTATATTGTGATGTATAGATAGTTTGAAATTTAAATATTACAGAACGGAGTTGGGATGGACACAATTCACTTTTTAATTTCCTACCTCAATTCTATTCATCTTCATTGTTTATTACACAATCAGGTGACATTCAGTTTATTCATTCACAAAGTAATCAGTCTACATCATCAAACTTCACTCTGTTCGTTTTATTGTATTATCTAGCAAGCTAATGGATCTTATCCTGTTCATTGTGGGCACGAGAGAGAATGACTGCACTGTAGAGAATTGCGTGAAATAAGCTATTGACTGAGAACATATTCAATAGAAATCTAGAAGTTTAATTTATTTTTCTACTTTCAATTTTTCTGTAGATAAAAATAACAAGATATTTAAATATGTGAAAAACGTGTACACAATACACATTTAAACTCATTCAGATGATATGTGAGTTGACCGATAGATTATTATCTAGGACAATCTGATCAGTTTCACATACCTGTCTGATGAACTTCTTTTCACAAGATAAAAATACTTTCTTTTGTTTTTAATTTATCTAATTATAATGAAAAAGGGAATAGTTTTTCTACTCTACATTGAAATAATAATAATAATACAAATCACTGAGGTGATCATTGTAGTTGCCAAACTGAAGCAGTTTACAATGAAGAATGACTGTCAATGATATTCTAGATAGAACCGATTCACCTAATCCAAATTCACCACAAGTTGATGGTTTATGTTTTTTAGCCTTGTGTTTATCGTGAATTTGAATTATGTCCTGTAAGGTTGTAGTGTACAATATGGTTGATGTTATAGTTTTTCGCAATTGACAACAATCATCAGGTTTACATGTTTGATGCTCAGCAAATATTTAATGAATCTGATCTTAGGAGATTACACGTGTTATTTCAAAAGTAAATGATTTCACTTCGTGTTTTCATGTATCTGTTTTAAAGAAACAAGATTATTTCATCCTACTGTCATACTTGGCATGAAAATCACATGTCTCAGGTATGGCATACGTTAAAATTGTACACTCTGGTCAACTGAATTAAAATCGTCCACATATGTCGGTTTTCTATTAATTTTGATTCGATCATTTGGTACAACAGTAGGTTAGCATTTCTGTGCACAAACACATCATTTGTTGACATACTTAAAACTTGCAATTACGTGATTTTGTTAAAAAAATTTCGATGCTGAATGACAACAAACATACCACACAACAAATTTGATGTTAAGTTGCAAAATTTATGGGAGTTGTCTGTACAGGGAGTCTCATTATTGAATAGAATTTCTGTTGATGAGGTTACAGAGATTCGCGCATAGTGGATTTCGATGACAAATATGCGATTTAAGCAACATAAACTGCAATAAGAACGAAGCAGACAGTCTGGTACTTATAAACAAAGTCAGTTCAACCAACGACAATGTGGATGTCCCATGGAAATCACAATAGTTATTCACTTGATTAAGCGTACTGATGCTAACTAAGGCATATCTCAGTAGATTATGAATGATAATGTGTCTGAAAATACTTATTTCAAATGTAATATATAAACTGCTGAATACATAGATATGCATTGGGATCTGTCATTCATCCACACAGCAGTATGAAAGTCGATACTTAACATCATCATCATCATCATCATCATCATGTATATAAGCTATTGAGTAAAGTAGTTGGCTTGGAAAACTAACTATTATATCACCACTGATTCAATTTTCGATAAGGTAGAGATAAATTTAACAGTTTAGTATCGATGATTGAGAAGAGAGTTCAGCCAAGCAAGAAATGGATCATCAATCTCATAGGATGAGAGTTTCTTTAATACACGTGTGGTTAACTATATCAGAAGTAAGACATCTCCATTCCACATATTATTCTACCATATTCATCATTACTGACTTTGAATACATGCACACATCCTATGAATTGTGAATGTGTATCACTCACTATAGTATATTGTGATGTATAGATGTTTTGAAATTATATTATTATAATAAAGAGTATGAATATAATGCAGTAGAAACAAAATATCTTAATTCGTAAGGCACTAGATTTGTCATGAATTGAAGTGCCATGAATTGTTTAACATGATCTTAGGGCACACCAAATTGCATTAACTAAAGTTGAATATTACTATCTAATCGTTATTTCCACACACCCTATTCTATCCAGATAATTTATGTGTGTTATGTTGGTAGTCAATGGATTCACTAAATGTTGTCAAACCTATCTAATTTGCTTAGAGTTTTGTGTTCAATATTTTAGCTGAAACGTCAATCATATTATGGGAAATTAACAGCTCATGCTCACGTCACAATGACTCGAAGTTACAAAATTTGAACATCTTTACAATGGGCAATATAAAACATCCCACAATTCTGGAGTAAATTTAGTACATTTAAGTTAAACTATCACGATATTTACGAGTCAAATCAAATTATTTTTAGTCTTAAACAATAGAAGTGAGAATGTTCCCAGTAAGTTAACAAGAATAACATCATAAGTAAATGATGTGTGTTGACTGCTATACTTTTGAAACATACCATAAAATCAATCTAGACTCAATACGACAAGTAATACATTCAATTAACTAATCAAATACAACTACTGTAATGGACACCGATGATTAGTTGATGGTTACTTGTAACTTTTGGCCAATCAGGGAATTACACAGACCATTGAAAAGTGTATTTAAAGCGACGTAAATGTAAGAAATTTCATTCTTCTCTTGATGAGAGCAGCGATGAGTATTGATCTGAAACAAATGAGTTCCTTGTTATGCTGGTTTATACCTTCGATGATATACTTCAATATACTGTTTTTGGATAACAGTATAGCCTTGGAACCATATGTAAGTGATTGTATTAAACTGGTTTGCATTAATAACTAATTGAATTTTAGTATACTGTTTCGCGATTAGAGGGTTTTCATGATTCTGATAATACCCCATCATTTTGGTTTACAAATGGAGCTAATTTCTTGGTAAGTTGTGTAGTTTAAGTGAATAAGCTGAAAAAAATTAATGAATTCAGGTTCCAGACATTGGGTTTCATGTGAACGTCAATCAGTTTGGTTACCGATCAGTTTTAGCACTCAAAAGTGGTAAGTGATCATAATTTTTGTGTTTAGCATATCCATCCATATGTGTATGCATATCAATGTAGATGCATTCAATATCTGATCGACTGTATTGCATCTTAAATTATGCAATGAAACATCTTTGTGAATAAATGAATTATTATATGAATCTAGGGAATGCTGTATAATAATCACACAGTCACATCATTCTAACCTCCTTCAACTATGACACATTCCATGTTTAATTTGATTGTTAACTCGATTGAAGCAATTTCATATTGTAATGAATATATCGCACTTTACGATCTAAATATTGTGGTTGTGTTGCTTTTACTTAGAAGTGACCTTCTTTTTGGCTAATTCGTTTATATCTGGAAATCGGATCAGAGCGTTTCGAATTGTCGGTGCGAATTCAACACAAAATCGACTGACTGTATCTCGCTATTGTAAGCTTACTTTTATTGTTTTACACATTCTATTTAATTGACACCCAACTTAGCCTTAACTAGTAATAATGGTAATTCTTTCGAAAAGAATTGACAGCAAGCAGACTTTTAGATGTGGCAATTTACACACTTCAACAACAACACCACTAACAGCAACAAAACAACAAATGCCTTAAAAAGCAAATCATATTCAAAATCGTTTTGTATCACATCATTCATAAGTTGTTTAACAGGCAATAAAATGCACGAAGTGTATGGAGTTTATTCACTTGAATTAAACGATACTTTACTATGAATAACTTCACAACAACCTTTTCTCCATGTTAACTTCTGCTAGGATGAAAATTATTTTTTCATTTTTATTAGTGATAAGCTAACTGTTTACTTTTACTAAATATGCAGCTTATATGCTCGGAGCTGATTGGACAAACACGTCTTGCTGCCAACCACATTCTGGAGAAAGTAGTAAGTGCCAACATGTTATTCTGTTTGCTTAACTCTACGATATTCATTATTTTCAAGAAATTGCTAGGGCACGATATTATTCTCTGAATCCTGTAACAATCTACTTTCAATTATTTACCATTATTTTCATTGAAATTAACGATAATCATGTGAATTGATGAGTGAAACCGACACTTCGTTGTATATACATTAACATGAACTGACTAAGTACGTGTAGATTCATTAAAATGTTCACATTCAGCTGAAGTGATCATTGTGTACAAATGTAGTCCAGATCAACAATGACGTTTCTCAATTCAATTAGTCAGGAGGAAACAGTTGATATGTCTTTGTATTTTACTTTTCAGTCACATCCATCCTGAATGTTGCCTGTTGTAAAACTGAGAATATTTGATCTGCTCTGTGATAATTTTAAATTCAGATCATGTAATAGAGATTCATTAGTTCACATGCTCAACTTCATTTAGTTGAATGTGTTAGGCAGATCATTATTCAATACAGTCAATTCCAATTCGCCTCACTTTCTAGTTGCTTGATTGTTACTGATAAAGAATTAAGTTGTTTGTTAATGATAACTAACATTCAGTTATCGATTGATTGTCAAATTTTTGTTTATTCATTCTAGTCCGTATTACTGCGAGCGTCATTAATAATGGAAACATTCAATACAAGTTTTTTGTGGTAGGTATTCCACTTGATGTGCATTGATCAATCATTGATTGTGGATGTTGTTGACTATTGCACTACATTTACTAAATCAGTATTTTTATTTTCCTAATACATTCATAAATGAAATTTAATCGATAATTTGAAAGAAATCGAACAAAGTGTAGACTGTCTATGAATTACCTGTAAATGATGATGGTGATGTTGATGATGACTCAACGCACTCGGTCAAATCATTAACATCATTTTCAACAAATTAAAGTGAATATGTTTTAGTAAAATGGATCATTTTACATTCGAAACAATTGAAATGTGGAATACTCTACAGAATCACCTTTAATGATCAAGTTTACTTACCATTTATTAAGTCGAATTAGACAAAAGTTTAATTGGTTAGGTTCGCTACAAATTTATACGCGTTAGCAGATTGATTACATCGTCGAACTATACGCACTTTGAGGATAACAGGGATTCATCAAAACCCAGTAATATTTTGAAGTGTGCTCAACACAACTACAACTTGCGTCGTTTTAATTAGTCAACAGAGTGACCTGTGAACAGCCCTCAATAACATTTTACGGATTAAGAAGTCATTGTTCATCATGTAACAGATTAAATGACTTTTCAATAACGGGCAAATTAAACACCCAACAACACAGAGAAATAAGTATCATTAATTCACACACTGATTTAGCATTAACAACCATTCAATTTCTATCTTGAATAAAAAACTATACCTATCAGACATCATACAATGTTACCTTCTATTTGTTTCTGCCTTCCAGAGGCGGGATTTTATACCTGAGAATTGTACTGTGACAATTGAAGTATCCGAGGGAATTTATATTGGCAGGGCAAATGGAAGTAAGATCTATTCTATTAATGGGTGTATATGAAATTACTGAAGAAGTGTCTTTAGTTTGATAAAATGATATTGATGAATCTGCAAGTTCAATGAATTCGCTTGACTTATAGCACCAGCACAAGCGTCAAGTGAACCTGACAGAATTGTATTAATTATTGACGCTGTCGATCGAATGTCTCACATTGATGATGTGTAACATTCGTCCAATTAAACAAGTGGAATTTCCTACTAGATGACTGTTGAAAATGAAGTGTATATTGGTTGGTTGTAGTAGGATGAATCATGAACTAGATGCTGTAATCTGTTGTTTACACATAAGATACCTATTGCTGGCAGATAAATGACCATTTAATGACATGACCATTTACCGGCCGAACATCATACAATGTGAGTGAACAAATCAGGAAGATGTTCAGAGTAACCTTTTTTTCGTCAGAATGGAATGACACTAATGTAGACATCTGAATATAACTAAAAATATCAACATTGTTTTTGTATCATTCGTATTTGTGGCAATTTTCTTATATTAATTTTCATTTAGATGGAACTATCGTACAGGAACGATTTATTCACAGGGAAGTTGTTTTAATTTCTGGTCAACGCGATCGCGTGTATGTAACATTAATCCCAAATACAAGTGAGTAAACTCAACTTCATGCAGTTTATGTGTATGTCTGTGTCTCTACAATGTGAGTTCTCCTCCCCTTCCCTTTATTATTCTGAATCCACTAAATTAACACAAATTTTAATCAAGTTGTACTGTCAATTATCCATGAAGTTAAAGTGTTTAACAATAATAGGGGTTTCATGAGTTTCAATGAATCGGGAATCGCCTTCTTGAGATTGATAATATTTATGTATGAATAATAAAAGTACTACGTGTTCAAATGAACATTGTGTCTGCTCAATCAATCATCTCACACTGGTCGTCCACGCTTGTTCAAATCTTCAAGTTGATTGTCGATTGTGTTGTACTACGTCATTTATTGTTGTAGTCTAAATCAAATTCATTAAATGTGCTACTTACTTGTTTTACCCTTCAAACTATCTAATTGAAAATGTTCTTTAAAGGTAAATGTAGTTCCGGGCTGTTAATTGTCAATTCGACACTTGCTGTCAATCACAACTAGAGATAACAAGATACTGATGGCATGTTTTCCATTGCTCGATCTCATTTGTAGACGTCAAATACACAATCGCTTTCTTAATCATTTAATCCATTTATATACTGTTTGTTGTTAGAAAACAAATTAAAACAATAAAATTCGATTGAATAGGTCATTTTTAAGTTGTCATCAGTAATCTACACTCTAATTCGGTAAGATTTTATTATCGATTACTAATTGATATTAATCTAACAATAACAACATCCTGAATAACAGACAGACATTGGATGACGCTTTCTTTATTTACATTTAAGGATGTCTAGCACAAACAACCAGAAATGCATGCAAAGCTGAGTCAACACCGAATTCCAATTGTATTTGGCGTTGGAGATGTACAAAATGTTTTCCGGTAAGTAACACACAGAGTAATTTATCTGTATTTGATGTTTTTAGTTTGTTGTAGTTTACATTGAACACATGTCACTGTTCATATTTACACTCGTCTTTCGTAAGCATTTCACAATTCATCGTGTTCATGGAATTTCGTGCCGTTTATTTGACCAGCATAACTGGACCACATCATTTGAATGTTGCAGTTGGCATGTTGAGGTGGAAGTATCAATAAATTGAATGACTTCTATATCATTGAAATTCTACAACTAAATCTAGTCTGTTCACTTACAGAAGGTATAGTTTCGAATGACCTAAGATTCACTTGTGTGTAGCAACATACAAAGCCCAGTTGCATAACTCTGAAATAAACAGTAAGTTTATCTTTAAAACGCATTAACTAACACTTTCGTATAAGTGCAATATGAAATATAAGAAAAAAGTTTAGATATTAATGAGTAGGTCAGTAAATGTATCTGCTTGACTAGGCTTACCAAATTTAATACACCATGATAATCCCTAGTTGAAATCGTCATGCATTCTATTGGGATCAATAGCTATTACTAACTCCTCATGAAATAATCATCAGATTGTACAAAATTTACTGCGATGTATATCCCTCAAAACTCTCCATGTACACACACTATGATATTCGGATACTGCAAATCACATCGCTAATGTCAGTATTCTTAACAACAAAACTCAGTGATGGAAATTATTATAGGCTGTTTAAGTACCAACACAGTGAACGTACTTCTATTCAGTTACGAGACAAAACAAAAGTGGGTAATTTGTGAGTACTGCTGTTACCATCTAACATTTGCTTGCTGGAGATGCACATCGCAACAACAATGACATTAAAAATTGACAGGCAAGTCACAACTAATCAGGTAAAGAAAATACAGCCAGCTGATTATTCATGAATATTAGAATGTAAATCATGGAGCAGAGCTATAGTGCGCAAACAGAAGTAACCCTACCCATATACGTCAATATCAATTTCATTGAAAGTAGACAACATAATCACTCTGATCAAACACACGAAATTTCTTCATCTAACATATTTCACAATAATATTAATGATCATTTTCATGATGGCAGAAGCAATCAGCTGAACTACATCAGTTACACCATTGATGTTTCCATTCAAGTTATTTGAGTAGTTTCCACGTATGTGTTTTACACACATCAATTACATAATCGATAAACATCATTGTGATAGGTTTATGAAAAGTTCTGTTTTTTATAGATGATTTCAATGTAAATAATCGTATTGTTAAATCACATTTTCAGAGTACATCATCGCGTGCATGTGAAGACCAAACAGCCACTTCACAACGTAATGATTGAGCTAATGAAATCTCAACAGGTGTTCATTGAATAACAGAGTCAATCACTTTTGCAAATGACAGCAATGATTCACCTAAAGATGATCAGTTTCTTTAAGCCACATCACAACCTCACAATGTTGAACAATCAAATTCAACAACGCTGTCTTTGCTTCTAATATTTGCTTCAAACAACGTTTGTTTTGTTACAGTCATTGTAGTTTTAGATTTTGCTTTTCTGTCATTCCCAATCTGTGTGATCTTGTTGCAGTGTTTTATTTCTAAATATTTTTTTCATTTACTAATAATGTAGTACTTAGATTAACAAATTGTTATACTGATAACTCTGTTTCTTTTGCAAATATAATAAATCAAACACAAATTGTGATTGAGAAATATTTTCATTTTTGATGTGAATCTTGTAGACGAACTGGAATGTCGCTTTCATACGAGCATTGAAATGGTTGATTCTACTGAAATACTGAATGTTATATGTGAAATTGGTTACTTGAGTTCAATGAACTGTTAATCAATTTATGAATCTTATCTATTCAATATTAGTGTTTCATTAATACGTTCATTACCTACCTCTCGAAAAGAACATTCAGATGTGGATTCAGCCACAGTGACACTAGGTGTAACATAACAAACATAGGCTTATTTTATGTGTCATACTTCGATGCATTGCGTACATTAAAACCAATAACATGGTCGAATAGAATAGAATTAGACAAACAATCATTCCAGGCATCTGCCTAAAGTTATTTCACGTTGAGCTCATATACTACAGAAGACGTACCGTATAGAATGTTGAACTAATTTTATAGAAGTCTCACTCTGGGTTTCTGTGTTCACCTGTCGTTAATAAGGGGTGTATCTAGCAGGCCGACATACAAGCCAACAAAAAAGATAAAAGGCTACAGAGTTATCATATTTACGTTCTATTGAATGTTGCTAAAAGTATCTGTTGGTTAGTATCGTTGTCAAAATATCGTAGGTAATGTAAAATACCATTCTATATAGATTAATGTTCCCAGAAGATTTCACAAAATTATTAAGGCATATACAAATGTACATGCCAGAGCGTATCATTTATGTGCAAACCACAATGCCTAGTTCAAACATAGAGTTTATAAATTACTGTGAAATCGATGTTCATATACTCTTTCGAGAAAAAGATGGTAACATACACGAGGTATGTAAATAGTTGATGAAGCACTCAGGGTGTTGTTTTAGAGAACCGATAGGCGATGAATAGTAGCAAGTAGGATGAATGTGACCGTTTGGATGTAGGGTGATTGAGTGTCTGGCACTTATAGGCAAATTTTTTCAACACTGCTTGTATTTAATAGTAAAACAGCCTGGTCTAAAAGTGACACAACATCTAACTACTTTGAAAATAAAATCACTATTACAATGGTTGTGTTTGGTGGGCGCTTAAATACTGAACTATTTAGCTAGGAATTATATTATAACATTGGGAATTCGGGAAATAAACGACAGTCTAAACTTTATTTTCTTGAGTCGAGGTAGCTGAAGAATTAATCGTTAACATGTACAATAGTACGATTAAGCTTATATTATTCGCAAATCCTGTTGGCAAATTTTCGTTATATGCATTCGATTCAGAGTTCGTCCGTTTTAGGAGTACTCTCAGCCATGTAGGGACAATATTCTAACAAAGATCTTATACAACTAACATACAAGACTACTTCTGTTTGCTCAAACCAAAATTTTATAATTAAATCCTTTAAGTTTTATCTTTAGAAGCTTGAAATCTAATGTATTGACAACTGGAGAATATTTCAATCTTAAGTCATGCTTTTTGTCCGAGATTAAAATTTGTTTTATATACTAACAGCCTTTGACAGTTTGTTGGGCACAGTAACAGCCATTTATCTTCGTTATGATGTATTTTACAGATATCCAACAGTTTTATAACTAAACGATTTTATAGTAAATGTTGTTCAGTTTCCAGAGTATTACATGGCGCATTTAGTGCTTAATTTAAAGTTAATTTCCTAAATGTCATGTCATAGTCTTGTGCTGACAGTTTTAATGTCTTTCTATTTTCTAAATGTTTATTAGTGTTACGTAGGTAATAATACGTTACTAATACACACTGTATTAACATTCTTTAAATGCATCATATATATTTTTGTGTACTGACCAGCACATGCATACTCTCCGCCCATGACGCCTTGTACTTTCTGCTGTCTGAATCTTGAATATACCGCTACTGCACTTATCTTTGTTGTAAACTGAGTCTCGTTCATTGATTGCTTGGATTCAAATTCGGTCTCCGTTCCGTGGTCATCACAGTCTTACATGCTTCAGTATTGGATTATGTGCTCTTATCAAATTTATATTTGAACTTCCTCATCATCTTTGCAAAGAGATTAGGAGTTTAACAAAACAGAATGCAACGTCAGTACGCTTTGTTAACAGAAACTGTGTTTTTATTCACTTTCAGGCTAAAATCGTTTAGTCTGTGGAATCCTTGAAAACGATTTGACATATTCACAACTAACTAGTGCATCAATATCCAATTAAGAAATGAATATTTTTGGGTATGTTGCCTAAGCAAATATTGATGTCAGCTTTTGTCATTGATGTAGACCATATAACTTTGTAAGTACTATTGTTTGAGTGCTCTAGTTTACGCATCACCAGGATTAAGCTTCCGAAGTAATAATTTTTAACATTCCGGTTTCGGTCGAAAATATACAAACATTGTTTTGTTATCCAGAAGTATAATTTCCAGATCACGGAACTACATACCGGCATTTCCTACTTCTGATCAGCGGAAGGTTAATATTTAGCAAAATGAACAGGTACCTCACACCTAGTTAACTCAGTCAAAGTTATCTACAGCCTAGTGATTAGATTATGATGTTCATCCTTAGACGGTGAAGCGTTTTAGATAGTTATTGACTAAACAGGACGTTTCATTGGGCAAACTTTGACAGCAGTACGACAAAAGAGATGTTATGCAACAGTTTGAGCGAAGAACCTTAACTTTTACCCATTAACATGAATTGCATAATTGTCATTTGTTCTCTGAGTATAATGAATGGTAGTAGAAGTAATGTAGCTAACAGTAACTGTGGCAATAATGTCGAGACTAGTGTAACTTGTGTTTATGCCTAACACAAGGACACCTGAGAACTAACGGACAGTATTCTGAAATGGAACAAACACTTTGTAGTTGTGAAGCTGCAAAGAATTCAACATAAAAGACTCCTTGATTTGTAAGTGTTGTAACATGTTCAACAAGTAAGATATCATCGAAATCCATCAAGCTAAAATAAATAGCACTATGTTATTACTGTAAAGTCAAGTAGTTTATATTCGCTTAGTTCAAAACATCGATATGATTCTTATTTACAGCCAATACATGACAAGCGTCCTGACTTAAATAGGGCATGCCGTGTGTAATTAGAAGTGTTACACATCACATCACTGATATAAGTTGACCTGCATTCTCAAAAGCATGTTGACTCGCAATTCTTTATTTAATGACTATTTGATCATTTTAATAAATCCAAGTGTTATGCTTGGCGATGGAAAAAGAATAATAAACATTCAGAACTATATTTTAGAGGACTATTTCAATTATCTCAGTTGTGAGTAGTGTAAACATTTTATCTCAATCATTGTTACGTTCCTGTTCATCTCTCCTCCCGTTGACTGTATTTACTCTTAGTATATTGTTTCTTGCTATAAAGTAGAGTTAATTGGTTGTGTACAAGTTGTCCGTATTTACTACCACTATCTCCTTTGTTCTGTATTAATATTTAATTTTCAATCGGTTTGCTGTGTGGTCAGGTTTTATGTACATATAAAGGAATTTATGAAATATAATAAGATTTTGTGTGGTTGGTCTATCGGCTTGTGTTCTTGTTTCTCAGGCTTGGGACTTAGTGGGTATAGGGCTAACGGGCATTTACCGACTAGGCACTCACGTGAATGGCTTTCGACCAATCAACCAGTTTCTCGAGACATAACAAGAATCCACTGCAGGATTTTGGAACAGAATAATAGTATGACTATGTTTTTGGACCATGGCCCTGAACATCGGATTGTATGATTTTCTATAGTTAACCGGTGACTTTGTGAGCTAACAACTAATATGCAACCTTAATATGCCTTCAACCCACCAGCTTACTAGGCAACTTAAATATAATGGATGTGTTATGACAGCTAAGGTTAACTAACAAGCCCCACTTAACTGACGAAAATCTTTAAAAGAATGGTAAGATTTAATCATAATGGACGTTTTCACGAAACTGCACTCTAATTTATGGTTTTTACCAACTTGAAAATTACCGAAATTGATGGATAGAATGGATTTAGTAAATGATGAAAAAAACAGGAAAAATTCAGCTCTCTGTTCAAAGTTATATTCATTAGACCAAGTCGTTAATTCGATTGACAACTCATGTTATGGGAATTTAGTTGAACACTGGGATTTAAGCTTAAGAAGTACAAGTTTGAATAAGTCTTACGAGTGGGATGCACTTAGCATCACCACTGAAATATGATTCATTCTGCTGTGACTTTCATGTGAAAGGCTTCTAAAAGACTAGACTTAAGGAGTGAATTTTAGTCGATTTACTAATTCTAATTCGGCATGATATTTGCACACAAGTCTTTAGTCTTCAGCTACAGATTTTTATGGACTAGTCAAAATATAGCAAATAAACTGATGATGCGGCAGTTATAAAATCTGATGTGTTTTATATCTGAACCAATGAATTCATATTGACTATTTGCTGATAAGCTAAAACTGTTACACAGGGTAAATATAAGTTCAGCAGTATATTGTGTATTAACCAATATCATCTAAACAACAACATGTTATGGCTTACTATCAGTGGTGGTATTTGAGAATTTAGCAACCTGCCTATTTACTTTATGATACCTGGAAAGAGTTTTCAATTGTATTAACCATAATATGGGAGTTTTAACTCAAAACGTAGGTACAGCTGATATAAATGCTTCTAGTGCTTCAAAATATGATGGAACAAGGATAATTTGACATATTGCGAAAAATAAGTTGCGAATACAAAATACAAAGTAGTAAATACTGACAGAATGTGGAAAGTGTTTGAAATAGCTATGGGAGATTACACTAATAACTAAATATGCCCTCAAATAACGAGAAAACTGAAGAGATATCGCGAATGCACGTATAATTCTAACTTGTAGGAAAATCGTCTGTAAGCACCACATTTAATTTGAATAAATGTTGAATGTTTATTCAGTAAGTTTGTAATTTGAGTAATCTAGTTCATCAATTCAGATAATTTGTTAAAAGGACATGGATAGGATTCTGAGTTATCTACTCCTTATGTATATTCTAAGTGATACTGTTTGTTGTTCCTGTGACTTGCGCCTATATGATGTGACCACACTCAGCGTATTTTGGAAGTATATTCACTGAGTAATCTGAATGTCTATTAAAGAAAACGCAACCAACCAAGTATTTCTCCTAGTGTAAAGTTACCAAGGGTTTTATTGTTTAAGTTATATCAATATACCATAACAACACAACATCTAATGTTCATATAATTATTGTCTACTTGTATAAAATTGTTGAGTCATCTAGAAAGTTAATGAACTCCGTAAATTGATACTACATGTAAAATGTTTAACAGCCGAAGTCGTCACTAGAATTTGCTGTGTTTGAATGGGCGAAGATAATCGGCTAGTGCTCTTTGAATTAGCGTCAACCAGTACCCTTTTTGTTTATTAGTTGAAGCTGGGGTTTTTTACAATAATTTTGATAGTCTTGTGGTACTAGTAATAGGTTTCGTTGCAATCGTCGAAATCATAGTTCCAATGATTAGGGAGTTTTCTGCCTTAGTGGAAGATACTTTGAGTGTTGAAAGCATAGATTTTTCTTCTGTTTCCGAGGGTAATCTATATAATTCTTTCTTTCACACTAGGCATATACTTTGGAAATGCTCTTGGTAGATTGCGTTTTGTCATAACTCAAATTCTTACGTTGATCGCGATATTTTTGCTTCATATTTGAGAACTAGGATAGATGGCTAGTAATAGTAAATGAAGACAGAAGTGCATTATTGTTGCATGAGCCACCAAACTTATACGCATTGAACAAAATAAATTTAATTCGAATACTGTACTTTTAATGAAGATATAATGTACCTTCGTTTCATCACATAAATGAAACAAATGTGAACTGAGCAAAGTGATTTTTGTCAGTTGATTATCAGTTGATAATTAGACGATGAATTTTAGCTTTAGTAAATTTTACGAAATATTTACAGAAATCTAGAGACTAAACAGTAATTTAATGCCTGTTCATTTAGATTTTCGTCATATCACCACTTTTAGCAGAAGTAGACAATTTAGTTGTTTCGTAAGTATTTCCTTAGTATAATCCAATGACAATGCATTTGCCTTGGTGTCTTTATGTTTCTAGTTGTTTTCACGTGCACTTTTATCGTTGTTGGTTTTGTTCAGTGGCTCATTTGTCTTATCACGTTATTAAGTCACTGAGAGGAATGATAATGCTAGAGGTGGATGCAAGAGGAAGAAGTAAAATTGATAAATACACATAGAGGTGGCCAACAGACTGTCCCAATCTGCCGAGCACAAGCCTGAAGTGCCCTCATTACGTTGCGGAACACCATCAATCCTGGTTAAGCAAAGGATTAGTGAAACAAATAAGATGATCCATTCTTGCCTACTTGAGTGAATCAAGACATCTAATCGTTTCAAATAAGTCGTTTAAAATTATTTATCGAACTTCATCAACGATTTCACATAACTTTCAAGTCTGTCTTCTACTATTAAAATCACATCCACAAACCTGATGTGTGCATTCGAAATAGGTTTGTACAGCTATGGCTTCACTATGGCCACAAGCATAGTTTATAACAAAGCAGCATGAATAAATATGAATGCGCTTGATACCCTTTTTCTTAAATTTTCTGTAATTTTGTCATATATTAC